>JAWNOX010000008.1:0-600000 GCA_035045555.1 Drosophila fulvimacula | reverse complement strand
TAAACTTTACAAACGTCAATGACATAATCGTACCCGTCTCCATTAAAAAGGAGTTCAAGGATATGATATTAAAAAGAACAAAGGCATTCTCAACCTCTAACGAGGCGCTGCCATTTAATACCTCAATTGTGGCTACCATCCGTACCATATATAACGAACAAACATATTCCAAACTGTACCCATGCCCTATGGGAGTTTCTGACTTTGTAAACGATGAAATCAAGCAACTACTCAAAGATGGCATCATACAACCATCAAGATCCCCGTATAACAGCCCTGTATGGGTTGAACAAGAAAAAGAGACTGGTGATCGACTTTAGAACGTTAAACGAGCGAACTATTGCCGACAAATATCCCATGCCGAGTATTCCGATGATTCAAGCGAATCTAGGTAAGGGAAAAATTTTCACTACCCTAGACTTAAGGTCAGGGTACCACCTGATCTACTTAGCAGAGCAAGACCGCGCAAAAACCTCATTTTCAATAAATGGAGGCAAATACAAATTCTGCCGATTGCCCTTCGGCTTAAAAAACGCAGGAAGCATCTTTCAAAGAGCCATTGACGATGTTTTGAGGGAACAAATGGGGAAAATATGTTATGTATATGTAGACGATGTGATATTTTCTGAAATCGAAGCCGATCATGTTCGCCATATCGACACGGTATTAAAATGCCTGTGTGAAGCCAACATGAAAGTAGCTCAGGAAAAACCGAAATTCTTCAAAGAGAGCGTAGAATTTTTAGAATTTATAGTTGCTAGAGGCGTTGCCAAGACTGACCCCGAGAAGGTCAAAGCTATACAAGAGTCAAAAAAATTTGTTTAGTCTCCGGTCATTTCTCGGCCTCGCTAGTTACTATAGAGGGTTTATCAGGAATTTCGCATCAATAGCAAGGCCCTTAACTAATATCCTTAAAGGAGAAAATGGCTCTGTCAATGAACACAGATCCAAAAAAGTTGAAATTGAATTCAACCAAACCCAACGCAATACATTTGAAAATCTGCGAAACATTTTGGCATCAAAAGATGTCGTGCTCATGTATCCAGATTTCAAACAGCCTTTTGACCTGACCACTGATGCCTCAATGGATGGCATCGGCGCCGTTCTATCCCAAGGGGGTGGACCGATCACCATGATTTCACGAGCTTTAAAACAAAGCGAGGCACACTATGCCACGAAAGAAAGCTATTGGCCATCGTATGGGCACTAGGCAAGTTGCAAAACTATCTATATGGCACAAGGGAGGTTAACATCTTCACTGATCACCAACCCCTTACCTTATCTGTCTCGGACAGAAATACTAACGCCAAGATCAAAAGATGGAAATCCTTTATTGACGAACACAATGCGAAAGTGTTCTACAAACCAGGGAAGGAAAATTTAGTTGCGGATGCCCTATCAAGGCAAAACGTGAATGCCTTAGGAAATGAACCCCAATCTGACACTGCTACTGTTCATAGCGAACTTTCACTGACTTACACGTTCGACACAACCGAAAAACCAATTAACTGATTCAAAAACCAAATTGTTTTAGAAAAAGCACGGTTCGAATGGAAACAAGACCTTATACTTTTTGGTAAAAAGATCCGTCACATTATTCACTTCACAGATAAGAATAGTCTTTTCAAAACACTGAAACTACTCATTGTCGCAGACGCTGTAAATGCAGTACATTGTGATTTGCCGACTTTAGCCTGTGTGCAACACGACTTGGTATTAAATTACCCTGCTACAAAATTCCGGCACTGTAACAACATGGTGGAAGACATTACTAACAAAAATTACCAGTTAGAATTAATCGCAGTCGAACACAACAGAGCCCACAGGGCAGCACAAGAAAATGTAAAACAAATTCTCCGTGAATATTACTTTCCGAACATGTCTAAAATGGCAAATGAGGCCGTCATAAAGTGCAAAGTATGTACCAGAACAAAGTATGACAGTCACCCAAAAAAACAGGGAATGGGGGTGACCCCAATACCGTCATATGCTGGTGAAATGCTACATATAGACATATACTCTACAGACAAGAAACTTTTCCTGACCTGTGTCGACAAATTTTCAAAATTTGCCGTGGTACAACCACTGTCGTCCCGCAAAATAGTGGACATAAAAATACCCATTATCCAACTGATAAATTTTTTCCCAGAAGTAAAAACAATATATTGTGAAAACGAAAGTTTCTTTTAACTCGGAAACTATCACATCACTTCTCAAAAATGACTATAACATAGATGTTGTCAATGCACCCCCACTTCACAGCAGCTCGAATGGGCAAGTGGAACGTTTCCACAGCACTCTAGGTGACATTGCGAGGGCTTTTAGAATGGACAAGATGTCCTCCGACACGACAGAACTTATTATGAGGGCAACGGTAGCATACAATCGAACCATACATTCAGTCACAAACCAAGAGCCTATAGAGGTTATATATGCAGAACCTAGCGAATTTAGGCAAGCCATCAAAGACAAAATCACCAAAGCGCAGCAAGACAATCTTGCAAGGTGTAACGCGGATAGACAAAACAGAATCTTTGAGGTAGGCGAAAAAGTTATCGTAAAAAATAACAGAAGGCTAGGCAACAAGCTGACCCCATTATTCACGGAAGAAGTAATAGAAGCAGATTTGGGAAGCTCAGTTCTCATTAAGGGGAGGGTGGTCCACAAGGACAACCTCAAGTAAGAGTTATTCACACCTTTCAACATAAGCTAAATATAGAAATAAAATGCACTACAATTCTTTTTAATATTGCAGAGACAGCAAAATTGGCAGAATTTTTTCCCCAATCGCATATGCGAAAACTTTTAGACATAGACATAGATAAAAAATATAGACACATATAAAAAACGTTTTGTCCGTAATAAAAATACACCACACAAATGGCGAGAAGCTTAGATTTTTTAGGCACAGCGCTCAAAGTTGGCACTTCAGATGCGTCCGATTTCGAAAAAATTAAATGGTCCGAAGCACAACAGGCTAATGCAAATAACAGGCAGATAGAGATAAACACAGAAACTCAGAAACAAATTAATAAAATCACCGAGGCGGTAAACGAAATAATGAAGGCTAAAAAGAAGGAATTTGTCGACACCCCGCATTTATATGAGGCGTTGTTAGCACGAAACGGAATGTTAATAACCCAAATCCAAAATTTGATACTTACAATAACACTGGCTAAGTCTGATATTATAAATCCTACCATTTTCGATCATAACGATTTAAAGACAATTTTAGATGAACATCCTTTAGAAATACCCATAGTCAGCCTAATCGAAGCGGCAAAAATTAAAATCCTTCAGTCCGAAAATGTTGTCCACATACTAATAGCATACCCTAGAATCAAGTCCATCTGCAAGAAGATCACAATATTCCCTGTCTCACGTCCACACGTCGCAATACAACTAGAAGATGATACCATTGCGGAATGCAACGACGGCGTATTAGCAGTCAACGAATGCGTCCCAACCACCTACGCTGCGATCTGCAAACTAGCCACACAAGATCCTTGCGCCCGTGCACTCCACGCCGGTAGCGCAGCGTTTTGCCGCACACAGCCAAGCCATTTGAAGCCCATCACACAAGTGGATGAAGGCATCATTATTATCAACGAGAGCTCAGCGAAAGTCATTACAGACAACGGCCCAGAAATCGCAACAAATGGGACACATCTCGTCATTTTCCGGCTCTCTGCAGACGTCAATGGCACTAAATATGTCAATATTAAGCATGTCACAACTCCACAGGATGAATAACAAGAACTTACAAACCACCCATAACTTTAAGGAAGAATTGGAGTCGAACGGTACATATGCAAACTGGCTAATCATTGGCATCACCTTGAGCATCGCATGCAGTTGTTTTATTATCATCTATCATATTTTTAAGCGAAGACAATCATCGAAGGAGCTACAAAAAGCCATCAGCAAATACAACGTGGGCGATGACACCCACGAACTTGGTGGGAGAATAGTTAACAAGTAATCCTCGCACGCTAGGCCCTTTAATATTAAGCTACGCTCGCACTCGCATTCCGATGACAAATCAGTGCAATGCCTCCGCTGCATAGTAGAAACGGTAACATGTAACGGTATCCGTTATGTTGAGCTTTGTCTTATGCTGAGTTTAATTTTTAGTTTTACGTTGGCAATCATTGGAATAAATCGTATTTACTCCGGCACAAGCCGTTAAGACAATTGCATTTATCTTTTTATAAGACCACTGTACCCAAAGGCCAGTAGGTCGAGGGAGGAAGTCAACTCCCCAACATAATCTTCGTAACCAAATATTATCACATCAATATCCTCACATAATTTATATACTATATGAGGACTGTACCTTCTACAGTTTTAGAGCTAGAACAACCAAATATAGCACGTGAGTAACTGTTATGATCCTATAAAGATCGATCAAAAAATTATATATTCACGCCTACTGGGGGCGTGGAAAATCGGATCAGAATATATACAAATTTTGCATCTTCTGTTATATATTTATGCTAGAAACTTGAGACTTGGTATATATACTTAACGTCCTAAGTTCAATAAGCTATGACATATATATCTACGCTCACAGGAGCGTGGCAAACCGCACGAGCTTATAGCTCCTACAGTTTTAGTGCTCGAAGGTAGGTTGCTGGTGACCACCTCTATCGATCGGCCAAAAATTATTTTTACGCCCCTTTTGGGGCATGACCTATTCCAAAATACTCTGTAATTTTCGCATTTTGTGAGTGTAAGCGTCCAAAATGCATAGTTACGTTGTCCTACACCCCTGTCATGGACTGGCCAAAAATTATATGTCTGCGCCCACTGGGGGCGTGGCAAATATAATTAAACCACTTTTCTTGAGCTATAAGCACACAATTTATTGACTTTTTGGGCTTTTATCATCTTAATTGAGTTGCTAAATATTATACATGTAAAAAAATATATATATATTTTAGTACAAAAAATAAAGAAATAAAAGAAAAGCCGACATAGAAAATCCGAGAATCGAAACTCCGCCCACTTGCACGAGTCGAAACTCGTCATCTCTACCACGACGCCACCGCTGTCTTTAGTCTCTTATTCGTTTTCTTTTGTCAATCAGTTCTAGAGCCCATAGCATGATCAGTAGGTACTTAGCTTTAGTCTCTTATTCATTTTCTATTGTCAATCCGTTCTGTTACAATAACGAAAGCGAAAGTACGTAATAAACTTTGCTCCGGCAATCAGCAGGATCAGCAATACCTTGAATCATCTTTTCTACATAACTGTTCCACAAGCTTTGGATGTCGTCTATGGTCACACGTGTACACGACACTATAATTAACTTGTACTTGAACATTCGAAATGAAATGCATGCCGAGATTCAGGCATTGAGAAATTAAGTGACCTCACTTAGAATAGAAACACCCCAAGGTGTATGAAAGTGTAATGATCGATCCCAACATTAGATGTGAGGTTAAATTAGACGTTGCTAAATCGGTACCGAATTTTAATGATAACCACGAGGAGGATGTGTCTTGGAGACAAGCAGCCGTAGAGGCATATCAAGTTTTCAAACGATACAATGGAAGTGAAACACAAGCTGTGACTATTTTGAAAAACAAAGTATGTGGTGCAGCACGCTCAGTGCTCACATCCCACAATACTGTGCTCAATTTCGATGCAATCATTGCTAGACTTGATTGCACACACTTGGACAAACCGCCTTGCGTGCTCTCAGACAAAGATTGGATATGGTTAGGCAAGGTAACCTAGACTTCATGGAATATTATGACGAAGTCCACACTTCAAACAAAATCAAAACAGAACTCAAGGCGAACCCTGACCAAGTTAAAAAAGAAGTCCAACAACGCTAACCAAGTCCACAACCAAGTGCAACCCATGGACATCGATTCATCAAGTTCAAAGTTTAGACAATCTACCAATTGGGGTAAGCCCCAGAGTAGCTCCACTTACGGCGAAGCCCGAAAACGACAGAACACGTCAGAACGTATGCCGGGGCAAAGACGCCAAAAAGTAAATAATTTAACCCAACAAAACTTCAGCCAAGAGGATCAAGAGTACACAAATGTAGCAGAAGCTGCAGTTGCTGAGGCCTTCGATGACAGTGACTTAATAGGAGACAATGACTTATAGAATTTTTTAGGGAACGCTCCCAATTGCCGTTCGTCGAGCGAAAATTAGCTACCAAAACATTGAAAATCTTAATCGATTCTGGGGCTGCAAAGAATTATGTAAAATCCGTAAAGGAGTTAAAAAACATAACGTCGACACCCCATTGGCTGTGAACTCCATACATGGGTCCAGTAACATCAAAGAAAAATGTTCCATGAAAATCTTTGGAAAAAATGCCCAGTTTTTTATTTTGAACTTTCTCGACACCTATGATGCTATAGTAGACTGGTGCATTGCAGAACCACCTATGGGATATTTTATATTTCACACGCATAGATGATTTAGTACTCCCCGATAATGTAAGGGACAATTTTAAAAAAGTCATACTGGAAAGGATTGGCACATTTTCGACCCCTAACGAGGCGTTGCCGTTTAACACATCGGTTTTGGCCACAATCCGCACCATTGACGACAAAGAGGTATACTTAAAACTATACACATACCCAGCGAGCGTAACTGATTTTATTAACAACGAAATCGCTCAACTATTAAGAGATGGCATTATAAAACAATCACGATCCGCGTACAACAACCTGCATGGGTTGTCGACAAAAAGGCATAGACGCAAACGGCAACAAAAACAAGCGACTCGTCATTGAGTGCCGAAAATTAAACGAGCGAACCATCGCTGACAGGTACCCAATGCCAGGCACTCCAATGATTCTACCGAATCCTGTAAAAGCGAAATTATTCACAATATTAGATTTGAAATCTGGATACCACCAGATTATCGCGAGAACACGGTATTCTGCCGGTTACCCTTTGGGTTGAAGAATGCGGGAAGCATCTTTCAAAGGGCAATCGACGATGTTAATGACGTGATAATATTATCTGAAAACGAAATCGACCATGTCAAACCCATTGACATTTCTCCAACGGCTTTACGACGCCGGAAGAGAAAACTAAATTCTTTGAAGAGAGCGTTGAATATTTGGGTTTTATTGTCTCAAGCAATGGAGCAAAAACTGATCCCGAAAAAGTCAAAGCGATCCAAAAATATGCTGAACCAAAGAACATCTTTGCACTAAGATCATTTTTGGGTCTGGCTAGTTATTACAGGGTGTTTGTTAACGACTTTGCGTCAATTGCGAGACCTCTGACTAACATGCTTAAGGGCGAAAACGGCATGGTGAGCAAATACATGCCAGAAAGGTTCCAATCGACTTTGACAACACATAACGCGACGCTTTTGACCGCCTAAAAAATACGTCATACTCATGTACCCTGATTTTAAAAAACCCTTTGATCTAACGACCGACGCTGTCGCTACTGGTATCGGTGCAGTACTGTCTTATGGAGGAAGGCCAATCACAATGATATCCCGAGCATTAAAACAGAGTGACTACCAATGAAAGGGTGTTATTGGCCATCGTGTGGGCTCTTGGAAAATTAGAGCATTACATGTATGGTACCAGAGAACTCCACATTTTCACAGACCTTACCTTTGTACTGTCAGAAAAAATATTAACGCAAAGATTAAATGATGGAAAGCATTCATTGAAGAGCATAACGTACAAATCCATTACAAGCCTGGAAAAGAAAATTTCGTTGCAGACGCCCTGTTCAGTCAACGTTAATATTATTTTCCAAAAATGGACAAATTAACAAAAATTGCAAAGTGTGCACTACCGCTACCGACCAGAAGCTATTCTTAACATGTGTTGACAAATTTTAAAAATTCGCCATTATACAACCCTTTCTATCCAGAGCAATAACAGATGTCATTAACCCCATGTTACAATTAGTCAACATTTTTGTAAAAAAAAAACGATTTATTGTGACGACTTATCGTTCAACTCAGAGACTATTAGCGCGCTACTAAAAAACCAATTTAACATTGATGTAGAGAATTCTGAGTTTGTGAGAGTAAGACGTATTTTTGTTTGCGCTCCGTACTTTTGATTTTTTCTGTTCTTTAATTTGTTGTATACTTACACCCTTTTTGTATATGATGATATGGTGATTATTGCCTTTTTGGTTTGATACTGCCGTAATTTGTACTTCTAAATATTGTGTTTTTTGTTTTTATTTACAAAGTTTTGTGAGCGTCGGTGTATATCTAAATTGCAATTTTCGTTTTAATATTTGTATTCTTTCGTTTTTTCTCCTTTGCTTGCTGTTTTTACACGGGTTAGTGTGTGTGTTCGATCACGCTTAGCTAAGTTTTTGTTTTTGTTTCTTACGAAATTTATTTCGTTTGTAGTGTAGCTTTCTTCCGCTCTGCTTTTTCTGTTTCTTCATTAATTGTTTATCTTTTGATCTATGTAATCTTCAGTTAATCTTCTCTGTGTCTTTTATTTTTATACCCTGAACCCATTGAAAATGGGAAATCAGGGTATAATGTTTTTGTGAAAATGTATGTAACAGGCAGAAGGAGACGTCGCAGACGCCATAAAGTATATATATTCTTGATCAGCTCGACGAGCTGAGTCGAACTAGCCCTGTCCGTCTGTCCGTCCGTATGAACGCGCTGATCTCGTAAACCACAGAAGCTGGAGATCTGAAATTTGACGTGTATACTCGTGAATACTATACGCAGTAAAAGTTTTTTTTTTTTTTATATCAAATACTAGAGACTTGTGCTTTGGCAAATTTGCAAATTTGATTATCTCCCCTGCTTGCCAATATGATATGCTGTAAGAAATCATGTATACTTCGGCATGTCACTGATTCTGCACAAATGCAATTTGTTGGATGCTGGTTGTGCGAGAATCTAATGCAGATTAAATGTGCATCTCGGGGAATGACTGTGATAGAGTCATGGCTGCTCCCAAAAGTGGGTGTGGTGAATTACGCTTGTCTTGTCCGGGTTGTTTGAAAAAACAATTAAGTTTTTCCAAGTGCGGGTTCAGTACTCAAATCTAAGTAAATTTTCAAAACATCATGAAGACTAACTGAAAGCCGGAGAAGAAATATTGAATCAGTATAAATTTGATTCTCCGCTTAATACAGTGATTTCTCCATCACTGTTAGTTCCCCCCTCTATTCAAGAATCGTCTCCTAACTTATCAACCCCTTCTTCACCTTGTCAAGAATTATCAATTCCCATATCAGATGATTCAGTTGAAATATCTGTGTCTAGTGTCATAATAGACACTCAAAAGGACACTACTAAAAAAGTTAAAGTTTTTCCGAGTGCTAGTTTTGAATAAAAACAACATTCATTCTCCTACTCCTATATTACCCTATTTATCTGTTTTGTCTCTTCGAAAGAAAATTTTCTTATCTAGACTTTCACCAGATACGACATGTGAGGCTGTATCTGCTTTTATTGAAACTAAAATTTCGTCTAAATGAAAAAGTTTTTTTTCGAAGTTTAATTTTGCGGCTCCTCGTGAAATTGCTTAATTTAAAATCAATGTACCAATTGAATTTTTCGATACTATATGCGATCCAAACTTTTGGCCACCTCATGTTGTTGTACATGAATTCAAACCTAAGATTCGGAAAAGAAAACTAAAAAATTTAAGTTTCTTTCCATCTTTACCGCAGCTATCTATTATTTCTAAATTGATTCTAATTAAAAAATCTATTTCTGCATAGCTGTCGTGTCCAATCTGAACTTATAGCCCTCACTGAAACATGGTTAAACCAAAATATTTAAAACAGTGAGGTTTTTTCAAATAATTTCACTATTTATAGACTTCATCGCTTGTCTCGTAGAAGGGGTGGTGATTTAATAGCTGATAAATCCCATTTTCTCTCGGAATCTTTCACCTTCTCATCAATTCACAATGTTGAGATTATTGGAGTTAAAATAACTTTTCAGTCTTGTTGCCTATACGTTATATGTTCATATATCCCTCCCTCTTCCGATTTACAAGTTTATAGTCATCACATATCATGTATTAAAGAAATGTATGAATATGTTCAAGATACTGACTTATTTCTTGTGTTGGGTGATTTTAATATACTTAACACTTCTTGGGCCTCATCTCCCAATTTGAATTATTTTATTCCAACAATTGATTATTATTTTTTTGATGAATTGTTTAACCTTTTTATGTATCAGATGAACTCAATTTCTAATCATTTAAATCGTTCTCTTGATCTTGTTTTTACTGATGATTATAAAAGTAATTTTGTTATGCTTAATGATCTCATTAATACAACAGATTGGTCTCCTTTATTTGAGGCTGTTATGTAAACTTAGCAGTTTTAATATTCTACAGTACTTTAAATGCTATTCTAGACAAGTGTGTTCATATGTGTCTTCCTAAATCTTTTTCTAATAAACCTCCCTGGTTCACTTCCACTCTTTCAATTTTAAAAAATATGAAATCTAAACGTTTTAAAAAGTTTAAAAAGTCGGGTTCGGTGGTTGACTGGTCTAAATACTCCTTAGGTAAGGCCAATTTAAATATTTTAAACTCTCGTTGTTATGAGAATTACCTTATACGCTGCAAAAGGCAGTTTGTGTCCCTAGTTCCTTCCCGTGCTTCTCGTCACTTTTGTCCTCTTTATTTACCTATATGTAACTGTAACTATTCTTTGCACAGTGCGTTTCGTGTTCTATATACTAAGTATAATACTTATTTTCATGTATTTAGTTCTGAACTCTCTCTTTCCGTAATAAAATCCTCTTTCAGCATATTTCACAGAAATCATAATTCTCTTATTGTATTTTACTTTTCTATTATCTTATTTTTCTTATATTTTTATAACCTTTTTTTAACTTCTTCTATCTTGCTTAGTTTCAATGATATCACTAACCATACCTGTCTGTGATTTGGGGAATAGCTCACCGGTCCGGCAAATAAAACACCCCATCGTGTTGGTGATATCATTGCTATATATTGTTAGTATAAGGCTTTTTCATTTCCCTATACTTTTTTAATTTTATAATTTTGTAATTTTGAATTTGAATCACGTTTTTAGTCAAATTTCTTTTTATTTAAATAAAATAAAAATAAATTATACTCCCCTCCATTACATAGCTGTGCAAACGGACAGGTGGAGCGTTTCCATAGCACACTATTAGAAATAACCAGATGCATTAAAATTTACAACAAAATTAAATGACACAGCACAGATAATAGTAAGAGCAGCAATAGAGTATAATAGAACAATTCATTTAGTTACTGAACAAAAACCATCAGACGTCATTCGTACACAAGATACTGAATCACAAAAAAGTATCAAAGACAGAATAATCAAAGCCCAGCAAGATCAACTCACCAGATGTAACACAAATAAGCAAAATAGGGTATTGCATGTAGGTGAAAAAGTATTCATAAAAATAACAAAAGATTAGGAAACATATGTTCTGAGGGACACATACAAACAGACTTGGGAACGTCTGTACTTATTAAGAGGAGGGTGGTCCATAAGGACAACCTAAAGTAAATAAAAAAAAGGAGGTATCCATATTTAGTTTCATGGCTGTATCCAAAATTAAAATATTTCAGTCCGAAAACACCCTTCATATAATTATAATTATACCCTAGTATAAGACTTATTTGTAAGAGGCCACATAGTAGCCGAATGCAAGGACGGAGTGAAAGCTGTCACCAATTGCGCCACAACTAAGCACACAACATTTTGCAAGCTGGCCACACAGGACACATGCGCCCGCGGATTACACTCCGGCGAATCAGCCATGTGCTGTACGCAGCCCAGTCGTCTGGAGCCCATTACAAGGGTTGACGAAGGAATGATTATCAACACCGAGCCTGCGAGCATCAGTGTAGATGGAGGCCCCACAATATACATCAGGGGAATGCATCTTATGACGTTCGAGCGTAACGCCATGATAAACGACACAATATATCTCAACCACTACAAAATTATTGACATGGTGCCTGGCACTCCAGCATCGCCTTTACTGAACATTACGGGACACGATCATGTGCTAACCCTACCTCTACTCCAGCGAATGAATGAGCACAACCTACAACCCATTCGGACCCCCCAAGCTTTGGATCCCCATTGGAGTAATTCTCAGTCTCCTGTTCTGTAGCATCATCGTAGTTGGCCTATTTTGGTACAGGAAGTACACCTCAATCAAGTTGCAGAGATTCATTCAGGAGTTACGCATTTCCGAGGACGGACATGAAATTAAAGGCGGAATATTTAACAAACAGGTTAACGAGGAACCCCCGCATTAAGAGCCCATGGTGTGATGGTCATGTATTTCCGAGGACGGACATGAATATTTAACAAACAGGTTAACGAGAAACCCCCACATTAAGAGCCCATGGTGTGATGGTCATGTACTTACCTTTAGTCTCTTATTTATTTTCTTCTGTCAATTAGTTCTAGAGCCCATGGCGTGATCATTATGCACTTAGCTTTAGTCTCTTATTCGTAATCCTTTGTCAATCAGTTCTAGAGCCCATGGGGTGATCATTGGGTACTTAGCTTGAGTCTCTTATTCATTTTCTATTGTCAATCAGTTCTGATACAATAACGAAACCGAAAGCACATAATAAACGTTGCTCCGGCAATCAGCCGCAATACCTTGAACCATCTTTTCTACATAACTGTACCACAAGCTTTGTCGTCTATGGTCGCACGTGTACAAGATACTATTTGGATTAAAAAACGCGTCATACATTTTCCAACTTACGCTCGATGATATCGATGGTATCAACAATATGAAATGCTAATTGCACAAATTCGAGTTATACAAAATAAGGTTAAATTTTTAGGGATCATTGAAAGAAACCCAATCAAAGTACTGGTAATAGCCAATCACCCTCAGCCCAGGATTTAAGAGCATTCTTAGGGCTTGTCGGACATTATAGAAGGATCATAAAGGATTTCGCTAAGTTAGGTAAGCAACTTAGTTAATAGGGGAAGATGTACAACCGTCCAAAAAAGATATAAAGACACAAATAATTAATATGAACATAGACGAAATAGAAGCTCTAATAACAAAATCAAGTATTCCCTTGTGTCCTATGAAGTTATGCTTCAAATTCCTAAGGTCACAGACCAATTTCCTTTCTATCTAGAATGCTTTCCAAATTAGACGGAAATTACGCTACTAAACAGAAAGAGATCACAAACTCATCACTTATTCGCTTAGCAGCTGGAATGGAAATTCCAGAGTTAAAAGATGGAAGGCATATCTTCAAGAATATAATTATTAATTACTATACAAACCAGGTAAAGGGGCAGATGCGTTATGGAGTCCTATCCAAATCAATTCAGTTGCATCAACACAACATAGTTTTGAAAGCTCAGTCGATTTAATTTTCATTGTAGAAGTCCCTATTAATGCATTCAAAAACCAAATCTTCATCAAGAACCATTTATAATTTCGATACCCAAACATTCCATAGGCATATAATTCAACACCCCATCTATAATGAAAAGGACATACTGGACATCTTAAAAAAATATTTATATTTTTCAGCTTTAAACGGAATTATAATATCAGAAGACATAATGGGAATAATACAGAAGATCTATACTTTACACTTACAAAAACTATAAAATCATTACAGGTAAAAGACATTTCAACAGTCATTGAACAGGAAAAAGAAATATTAGAAGAACGCAACAGGGCTCATCGTGAAATTACAGAAAACAGGACACAACTTTCAGCAAAATGTTACTTTCCCAATATGAAAGAGAAAATTAACAAGTAAGGAAACTCTAGTCGGAGGTGCCTGACTAGGAAATACCCTAAACCCCGCCTATCGGCGGTTTTAAATGCACTTCAAAGTTTGCATATAATTTTAAATAAAAATAAAAAATTAATTAATTAAATTAAATTAAATTAAAAAAAAAAATTAAAATAAGTAACTTGCATAAAAAAGTTTTGACGGCAGCTTAGAGAATCGAACCCGGGTCTGCATGTCGGCGATCTTCGCTTCTACCAACACAGCCTAAGTAAAGTTATTGAGCTACTGAGCTGCTGAACTTCTGCTTAAAATTCATCCCCAATTTGTCTTTGTTGTTGTTATGAATTCTTAGTATTTTTTAAATGCTTCTGCTACTGCTATCACGTGCGTGGATACGTAAACGTTTGGTAAATGTTTTGTTTAATAACATAATAGATTTCGTCTATATATATTATATTGACTTTATTTAAATTATATCTATGTTATACTTACTTTATACATACATACATACGTACATACCTTCATACATATGTATTTATATTGCAAGCAACGCATACACACACATGCACACATACGCTCTTCTAACTGCGTAGTTTGCTCTGCGACTGCGCTGCGCCAATATGTGCATGTTATGGGAAATTAAATACTTAATAACTTTTTTTGTAGACCGACTTTCTTAATCAAACTTGTGCAGCGTAATTATATCATTCATGTGCGTGTATGTGCAAAAGCACAAGTCTCTAGTATTTGAAATAAGTGTTTTGAATATTTGGGCGAAGAAGCGTGGCATCCAAAATTTAACAAAAATCAAAATTGTATAAAAGTCCCATTAAGCTAAATACAAGATTTGGAGTCTCTAACTATAAAGATGTAGAAGATATAATTTTAAAACTGAAAATCGATTTCGTTTTTAATCGATAAAAAAAAAACCAGAAGAGTTATCGAATTTTTAAAACAAACTCGATCTGCGCGTGATATACACGAATCTATAAAAAAAAGTTCAAGTCTCTAGGTAGCTTCTGAGATCCACGCGTTCAAACATACGGGCAGACGGACAGACAGACAGACGGACAGACAGACAGATGGACAGGGCTCAATCGACTCGACTTGTCGTCCTGATCAAGAATTTATATTCTGTATGGGGTCTGCCACGCCTCCTTCTGCCTGTTACATACATTTGGGCTGCAACAAAACCATTATACCCTGATTACCCATTTTTAATGGGTTCAGGGTATAAAAAGAAAATTACCAAAGAACAAAAGCACAATAGGCTACGAACCTAGAAAAAGCAGAAACACCTATTGCACAGTATCAACAGAAAAAGTATTAGTGCTAACAGCATCAAAATTAGATCAGGGCAAAATTATAAAATCAAGGGCTATCCATAACATTAAAGAACCATTACATAACTTATTATTCTATTATGGAGTAACAAAGTGTATAGTGATGGACACCG
Organism: Drosophila fulvimacula; assembly: GCA_035045555.1. Lineage (NCBI taxonomy): Eukaryota > Metazoa > Arthropoda > Insecta > Diptera > Drosophilidae > Drosophila > Drosophila fulvimacula. Next base: position 584,811 of record JAWNOX010000008.1, on the reverse strand, counting down.
TAAAGTTGTTAAATTTGGAACTTTCATGCTTAGAGATCACCTGAATTTACAAAATTTCAATTAACGGACAAGTGGAAAGATTCCATTCCACCTTATCCGAAACAATGAGGTGCCTTAAAAATAACCATAAGCAAAAGAATTTCAAGAAACTATTAAATAGAGCAGTATTTTTTTTAAAGGATTATTACAAAGGACATGGAACAAATTAAAACAACAGACTTAAAACATTTTAATAAAGAACGTTAACTACAATAGTAGACAGAAAATATTTGCCAAGCAGAACACACGCCTAGAATCCAAACTAACAGCTAGGTATAAGAATGAAACGGTTCACAGATTACTGACAATCATACGGACCAAATCATGATTTTTCGAAACTTTTAATTAACAAACGATCACTGTAAATAAAGTAGTGGGAAAATACAGATTTGCGCCACGACTATCGCTCATATCATCGACCTGAACTAAAAAGAGAATGCCCTTAATTCATTATCACATTCTACCTTCCAAAACTTTCACCACATTCCATGCAATCACGTTTTCACAGACATACTAGAAACATTAACTGGTTCAGCGTTGAAATACGTGGCAGGGAGTCCTAACCATGATGACTTAATAATGGTGACCAAAAATGTAGACAACTTAGTATCAAATAATAACCAACAGATAATCATTAACTGACAATTACAGCAGAAAATAAACTAATGAAAATATCAAATGACTTATAAAATTCAATTAGAAATCAGAAATCACTAACGAGATAGCTATTCGTTTCAAAACCAGATAAGATTAATAAAAGAAGAAATAACTAACGGAAGACATTCTATTCAATGGGTAAGATAATCAATTACGTACACGATGAGTTTACATTGATGGCTTACACGTTTAATGATAAAAAATTACCCCCATAATCCATAGAGAAGATTTGAGTTCTCTAACGTTTCTGTCTTTCACAATGGAACTATCCTTGTCTATTTAGTAAAAATACCCGTACTAAATAAATGAGTTTCCAACACGTCTTAATTAAACACAAGATATACTTAAACCAAACTGATGTTTTTTTATTTCCAAAAGCCAAATATAAGAAAAACAGAATAGTTGTAAACCATTTATTATTATTAAATTAAGCGATACTAAATATATTACAAAGCTAGTTTAGGGTACTAGGGCGTACTGCAACTCAAGCAACGCAGAAAATTTGGATAAGAGGAAATCGAAAACAGGCTGATTTTGCTTAATGACTTTGGCAGTAACTTGACCTGGATCGGAACCACGGATTTCATAATTCCATAATGATTCCATAACTATCAATGCACAGCAGTTCGACAGCTCGATAACAACCATCTATATCCCCGAATTGCCAATAATACAGATGACTCTAGAGGAGTTTGAATGGGTGAAGATGATCTCGTTACAATCCTTGGAGGTACTGCATATCCATAGCATTAAATTTGAACATCAGAGCTTACACCAACAAAACTGCGTTAATCACCCTATTCCTGCTTGCGATAATACCCTCTGCAAGCTGCAAGAAAGAATTTAATTTACAAGTCTGCCAAATTCCGCTGCTGGTTACTTCGGAAGAAAATAGATAATACATCGCCGCTCCAACGTAGCCATTTGCAAAAAGAGCACAGCAACAACAGCCGACACTTAAAGAAATAAAAATAAAATACAAAAAAGAAAGTCCATCTGCAAAAAAAGTTATTAAACATTTAATTTCTCATATCATAGGCATATTGTAGCCCAAGCGCACTCGTTCAGTTAGCAGACCGCGTGCTCATTATTACGGCGGAGGTTCGAATCGAGAAGCGATGTCGGTTTTATATATTTTTTCTTACATTATAATATTTAAAAAGTCAATAAAGACGGTAAAATGCCAAAAAGTAATTGAATTGTGAGTTTATAACTCAAAAACGGTCGCTTTCCTTATTTTACAGACATAGGGCATAGGGCATAGACGTAAAATGGTTTTCAACCACTCTGTGACAAAGGTCTAGGGAAAGGTAACTGTGCATATTGGACGCTTACACTAAAAAAATTCGAATATTACCGAGTATTTTGCAAGAGAACACGCCCCAAAATGAGCGTTAAGATTATTTTTGGGCGATCGATAGAGGAGGTCACCAGTAACCTAGCATACAATTGTGAAGCACTAAACTGTTGGAGGTACAAACTCGTGCGGTTTATAGCCCTATAGGCCATAGTTATGGCGACGTTAATACAAGTTATATACACTTGCTCACATATCTCTGCGTACACCCAAGAAAATTTTTGTATTTCAAGTTTGACCATTAATAGCGCTCAGTAGAAACAAGATACCCAATTTTTTTCTTTTCTTATTTGATTTTTAATTATTAAACTTAATATTTAGTATGATTTCATTTATCAAAACAAAGAACTAAATTTTAATATACCCATTTGAAAAAAAACATAACAAAAAAAGACCTTCCAAAAGTCTGCGTATTTCTTACTCTAGGATATTTATGTATGCAGATGATGTAAAACTCTGTCTCTCATACAAGAACTCAATAGATCATCTACGCCTACAGGATGATCTAATATCCATTCAAAATTGGTGTAAAGCTAATCAGTTGCATCTAAATTGTTCTAAGTGTATGACAATGACTTTCTGTCGTACCACTCCATTTTTTGCTGATTACATAATCAACAATGTGTCCTTGCAACGTATTTCTACAATCAAAGATCTCGGTGTGCTCTTTGACTGTAAACTTAGATTCAATACCCATATTCTAACCATCGTTAATGAAGCCAAAAGTGTACTTGGTTTTATTAAACGATGGTCTAAAGAGTTTAATGATCCGTTTGTCACTAAACTTCTTTTTGTCTCGCTGGTACGTCCTATTTTAGAATATTGTTCTATTATATGGTCGCCACAGCAGAAATTGTATCAGGACCGTATTGAATCGGTTCAGAAGCAATTTCTTCTTTTTGCCTTGCGCAATCTAAACTGGGATGGTAACCTTCGTCTACCGTCTTATCGTAGTAGGCTTCTTCTTTTGGATCTTCCATCGTTAATCAATCGTAGAATAGTCTTGGGTATTACTTTTCTACATAAGTTGATTAACGGTAGTATTGATTCGCCTTCTCTTTTATTTCAAGTCAACTTCCTAGTTCCTTCCCGTGCTTCTCGTCACTTCTGTCCTCTTTATTTACCTATATGTAACTGTAACTATTCCTTATACAGTGCGTTTCGTGTCCTATGTACTAAGTACAATACTTATTTTCATGTATTTAGTTCTGAACTCTCTCTTTCCTTAATAAAATCTTCTCTTTAGCATATTTCAGAGAAATCACACACACACCACAGTTATGAGAATGCACCTATGCAATTCTCCTTACTTGTGTAGTGATTTCTCTTATCGTATTTTACTTTTTAAGATTTTTATTTTTTCTTATATTTTTATAACCTTTTTTTAACTTCTTCTATCTTGCTTAGTTTCAATGATATCACTAACCATATCTGGCTGTGATTTGGGGCATAGCTCGTCGGACCGGCAAATAAAACACCCCCATCGGGTTGGTGATATCATTGCTATATATTGTTAGTATTAGGCTTTTTCTTTTCCCTGTTTCTGTTTATAATTTTAATTTTGTAATTTTATAATTTGACTCACGAATGTTGTCAATTTCTTTATATAAATAAATAAATAAATAAATAAAAAAAGGAACCACAAAAAATCTGCATACAATACTTTTTAGTTTTCAATCAATATATGGTTGGATGCCCCTGTTCTTTAGCACATCCGCCAGACGTCTAGGCATCGAATCTACAAGTTTGCCGGTATCCTCAGGGGTTATTTTGTCCACTCCTCTAAAATTACCTCCTTTAGCATTGTTTTTGAGGTAATGGTATGCTGCCGAATCCTGCGCTCAAGTAAATCCCACAGATGCTCTATTGGATTCAAGTCAGGAGATTGGGGTGGCGTTGGCAACTGTTTTTCAATGTTATAGAGGAGTCATAGCTTAACGTTATGAGCTGTGTGCTTCGGATCATTATCTTGCTGGAAGTAAAAATCATCAGCAATCTCTAATTCTTCGGCACTCTTCTTCAAAATGGTCATGTAGTCCTTGGACTCTATAAATGTCAAGTTTCCAACACCACTAGCCGCCATACACCCCCAAACCATTACTCCTCCTCCTCCATGTTTCACTGTTGGCATCAAATTTTCTTTTTCGAAGGCTGTTGCTCTTTTTCTCCATACCATTTTCTTCCCCTTAATGCCAAATATACAAAACTTGCTCTCATCCGAAAAGATCACCTTATTCCAGAAGCTAGTCGGCTTGGAAATGTGCTCATTGGCGAAGTCAATACGCTTTATTGTGTTTGCCTTTGAAATATGGGGCTTCCTACGGGCAACTCTTCCATTATACCCTGCCTCCTTCAAAATATGGCGAACAGCTTGATCGGACACTGTTTTGTTGAAACGTTCCGCAACTTCAAGACTTCCTTGGTGAGCAGTAATCCTTGGATTTTGAGGCACCAGCTGAACAATTCGCCTTTTCTCCCTGTCTGTGAGCAACGAAGGACGGCCAGATCGGGGCTTTGATGTAATGGAGCCTGTTGAAATGTAGTTGTCGTACACTCTTTGACATGAGGAAAGAGCTCTGCTAAGTAATCGTCCGATTTCTCGCCAAGATTTGCCCTCCAAACGGAATTTTAAAATTAATTTGCGCTCTTCAACAAAGATTTCTGTTCCTTTGGTCTCCATGATGCAAAACGTGCAGAAAAGTGAAAAAATGTGCTTGCAAATTTGCCAGAAAATAATTAACGAAAAAAAGAAGCTGAAAAAGTTAACGGTAATCGCGAAGTCCCTCATTGTACGCAGAATTCTAAGCATGTACGCAGACTTTTGGAAGGTCTTTTTTTGTTATGTTTTTTTTCAAATGGGTATATTAAAATTTAGTTCTTTGTTTTGATAAATGAAATCATACTAAATATTAAGTTTAATAATTAAAAATCAAATAAGAAAAGAAAAAAATTGGGTATCTTGTTTCTACTGAGCGCTATTAATGGTCAAACTTGAAATACAAAAATTTTCTTGGGTGTACGCAGAGATATGTGAGCAAGTGTATGTACTATGTTGCAAAATTGCTATATAGTCAGCTCTAAGACTGTAGAAGATACAGTTTCCCCCGATTTGCCATGCCCCCAAAAAATCCCGACACTATCTGAAGAAAGTATACGTATATATTCAAAAATTTTCTATTTCTAGTCTATAGCTTCAACAGCAAAGAAATGGTTTGCGTTCATACGGACAGACGGACAGCAACCCGGACATTGCACAAAACCAATATACTTATTTAACTTTGTGAATGCACAGTGAACGCACAGGAAATAAGAATGGAGACGGCAAAAGTACTGGTGGAACCATGAAATTGCGGGAAAAGGAAAATATTTATTCAGTGTAGGCGACTGTCAGACTCCTTTCTGCGGTTGGCGGTGGACCCAGACAACATGGTTTTAAATTTGGTAAATCCTAAATGGGTGATATTGACGAAGTGGTTCTAGCAAGCAGACCGACGAAAAGAGGAAATGCTTACATCACAGCCAGTGTTTCTACTATTGACGCTTGACGTCAGCAACACCTTTAAAAGCGTTAGGTGAGCTGACATGCTGGGCTCTATGGAACAACGTTTCCATATACCGAAATACTTGATGTTAATGGTCAGGACCTATTTGCAGGACCGACTACTCCTGTACGCTACACAAACTAACATTAAACGGTACACAGAGTGACCAGCCGAGCTGCACAGGGTTCGGTCCTAAGACAACATCTGTGGAATATCAGCTACGACGACATTCTAGGAATGGAGCCGTCAGATTAGACAGTAAACTAACTTTGTGGGGCAGCTTCCTTTCCCAGAAGAAAAACAGTATAACATCAAGGCTTTTGAGGAGAATTATGGCAAAGCAATAGTTTAGCTAGAGTAAAATTAATTTAAGGACGGCAGTCTAAAAATGATTGTTGAAGAATAAACAACTCAAACATCGAAACAAATTGTTGTTTCCTTAACTTATGTATATGATAAAGTCCCGTTTTGCCGAGGCGACAGCTACTGCACGAATTCAGTTGTGTTTACAATCTGAGTGCTAAGGCTATGGAAAGAAATAATGATGATGATAGTGAAGCTGCAACATTCAAAGTGGGAAGTGGCTCGCTACCAAATATGCGAAAAGATCCATGGCGGGTGTTAATGGAAATACAAAATTAAAATTTAATCGTACTTGTAAAAGATTTACAATTAACGGCAACTGAAACAAAAAATAGTAAGACAGTAGTCTTGGCGAAATTTAGTGCAGATCTTAGTGGCGCCGACGCGGTGGCATGGTGCGCTACAGTAAATATAATTCTGGCGGAAAATGACATAAAAGGCAGTGCGTTAGTGAGGGCTTAGAGTGCAGCGTTGGAAGATAGTCCGTCGCAATGGCTCTTATAAATATGTTATCCTGACATAAATTGGGCCAAGTTTATGGAATTTTTGTTCAGCACTTTGCCAATATAGAAACACTGTCTATTTGACAATGTTATCAAGTTGCCCGACTGACGGTGAATGTGTCTAGAATGTTGAGATATGCTAGTCGTATGATGACTGCACGTGGAGGATATTGTACTTTCTGTGGCGCTTGCTCAGTTGATTGTTACCAGTTTGCAGCATCTAGCTTTTACTTTAAATGTGGGCACCAGGAGTCAACTACACACCTACATTAAAGCTTTATAAATTCAACAAACAATACAAAATCCTTACAAAACAGATCAATATACAATAAAAGCTCAAACAACAATAAATCTTTGTTGTGTAAAGTTTGGTCACAAGATGGTTGCAGCAATACAGCACCAAAATCTACCTCCCCGTGTTGCAGAACGTAGCGGTCAGAACGTGTTTGATCACCGTAAGCAATCAAATGTAATCTGCTTTAAGTATGGTAAGGTTGGCCAACCCAGTGAACCATTAAACATAAAATAAACGATGGCAGCATTTGTTGTACATTGCAAATACTAAGTAACGTAAAAATTAACAGTTATTGTATTTAAATACAATTCTATGTTTTGGGTGATTAATATTTATAAACCAACATTGTGATTAGTCGAGAAATATTGTCGCAGGGATTTCATGTTACCTGGAAAATTTTAAGTTGTTAGAGTAAAGTTACTAAACTGTTCTTCAAATGAAGATATATTTTCTAAATTGAATACTGATCTTCTCGGTGAAGATAAGGAAAAATTAAAATATTTATTAGAAAAATACTCAAAATCTTGTACCAAGCAAATGCCTTCTTCTAGACGGCTTCTTCTACGGCTGAAATGAAAATTAAATTAATAGACCCCATTAAATTGTTCAAAGAAGATCAAATAGCCAGACTTCATAGTGCAAAATAAATACAGTCAGGACGAGTTATTGTCAATGCCGTTTGCAGTTTTTCAGCGTAGAGTGATGCATTTACTTGGAGAACTTGCAAATTCAGTGGGTTTTTGTTTAATGTTAGGAAATGGTCGTTATTGAAGTCGACAGTTCAATATTTGGGTTATAATGTGTTCCTGTACTAGACGGTAATGTAAATTCATAATTCATTCAACTAACTTGACAGAATTCTCAGCTATTATTGTTATAGAAGTAGATGTAGAACATGCCCAAAACTTATTGACCGATTTAACAATGCACCACAAGATAGCAAGAAGTTTATATTTCCTAGGCACAGTCTTAAAGGTAGTAGCCGGGGCGCGTGATGCGTCAAACTTGGAGAAAATTCGAAATACGGAACACAGTTAATAGAATCAAACAATAGGCAGATTTGGATTAACACAGAAACTCAGAAACGAATCAACTCGCTCACAGAAACAGTCAATAAGGCAAAAAAGTCAGAAATGATTGACACCCCACATTCGTATGAAACGCTCCTAGCAAGAAATAGAATGCTTACAAAACCTTATGCTTAGAATCACACTTGCCAAATCAGATATAATAAACCCAACTATTTTTGACTTAATATCTATTTTCACTGTACAGCTCACAGGGGTATTCATAGTTAGTTTCATGGCAGTATACAAAATTAAAATATTTCAGTCCGATAAAACCCTTCATATAATTATAAAATACCCTAATATAAGACTTATTTGTAAAAGGTCATAATTTTCCCCGTGGCACACCAGTTCTAGAGCCCACGGCGTGATCATTAGGTACTTAACCTTAGTCTCTTATTCACTTTCTGTTGTCAATCAGTTCTGATACAATAACGAAAGCGAACTGTAACTGTACCACAAGCTTTGGATGTCGTCTATAGTCGTACGTGTACAAGACTCTATAATTAACTTGTAGTTACAGTGGACTAGGCTTATAATTAACTTGATACATCCGGTGAATTGAAATTTCGAATGGTCATAAACTATGGAAAACTCAATAAATCCACCATAGCAGACAAAAATCCCATTCCTGAGATTAATGCGGTATTAATAGGGGATTTCATTAAATCCCAACATCAGATATTCCGAAAACCGCCTTCCGTGAATAACGAAAAATTCGAGGTCACACGACTCCCATTTGGATTATAAAACGCGTCATACATTTTCCAACTTACACTCGATGATATCGATGGTATCAACAATATGAAATGATAATTGGACATATTCGAGTTATAGAAAATAAGGTTGAATTTTTAGAGATCATTGAAAGAAACCCAATCAAAGTACTGGTAATAGCCAATCACCCTCAGCCCAGGATTTAAGAGCATTCTTAGGGCTTGCCGGACATTATAGAAGGATCATAAAGGGTTTCGCTAAGTTAGGTAAGCAACTTAGTTAATAGGGGAAGATGTACAACCATCCAAAAAAGATATAAAGACACAAATAATTAATATGAACATAGACGAAATAGAAGCTCTAATAACAAAATCAAGTATTCCCTTGTGTCCTATGAAGTTATGCTTCAAATTCCTAAGGTCACAGACCAATTTCCTTTCTATCTAGAATGCTTTCCAAATTAGACGGAAATTACGCTACTAAACAGAAAGAGATCACAAACTCATCACTTATTCGCTTAGTAGCTGGAATGGAAATTCCAGATTTAAAAGATGGAAGGCATATATTCAAGAAAATAATTATTAATTACTATACAAACCAGGTAAAGGGGCAGATGCGTTATGGAGTCCTATCCAAATCAATTCAGTTGCATCAACACAACATAGTTTTGAAAGCTCAGTCGATTTAATTTTCATTGTAGAAGTCCCTATTAATGCATTCAAAAACCAAATCTTCATCAAGAACCATTTATAATTTCGATACCCAAACATTCCATAGGCATATAATTCAACACCCCATCTATAATGAAAAGGACATACTGGACATCTTAAAAAAATATTTATATTCTGTAGCTTTAAACGGAATTATAATATCAGAAGACATAATGGGAATAATACAGAAGATCTATACTTTACACTTACAAAAACTATAAAATCATTACAGGTAAAAGACATTTCAACAGTCATGGAACAGGAAAAAGAAATATTAGAAGAACGCAACAGGGCCCATCATGAAATTACAGAAAACAGGACACAACTTTCAGCAAAATGTTACTTCCCCAGTATGAAAGAGAAGATTAAAAAGAAAATTACCAAAGAACAAAAGCACGATAGCCACCCTACGAACCCAGAATAAGAAGAAATACCTATTGCACAGTATCAACAGAAAAAGTATTGGTGCTAACAGCATCAAAATTAGCTCAGGCTAAAATTATAAAATCATAACATTAAAGAACCGTTACATAACTTATTATTCTATTATGGAGTAACAAAGTGTATAGTGATGAACACCGTAAATTTGTTAAATTTGGAACTTTCATGGTTAGAGATCACTTGAATTTACAAAATTTCAATTAACGGACAAGTGGAAAGATTCCATTCCACCTTATCCGAAACAATGAGGTGCCTTAAAAATAACCATAAGCAAAAGAATTTCAAGAAACTATTAAATAGAGCAGTATTTTTTTTAAAGGATTATTACAACGGACCTGGAATGCTATGAAAAATTCAGACAGAATAACATGGAACAAATTAAAACAACAGACTTAAAACATTATAATAAAGAACGTTAACTACAATAGTAGACAGGAAATATTTGCCAAGCAGAACACACGCCTAGAATCCAAACTAACAGCTAGGTATAAGAATGAAACAGTTCACAGATTACTGACAATCATACGGACCAAATCATGATTTTTCGAAACTTTTAATTAACAAAGAGACACTGCCACGACTATCGTACTTTTGTTTATTTCTTTTCTTTAATTTGTTGTATATTTACACATTATTTGTATATTGGTGATTATTGCATTTTTAGTTTGATACTGCCTTGATTTGTGCTTCTAAACATTGTGTTTTTTGTTTTTATTTACAAAAGTTTTGTGAGCGTCGATGTACATATGTACATATATATCTAAATTGCAATTTTTCGATTTAGTATTTCTATTCTTTCGTTGTTCTTATTTGCTTTTCTGTTCTTTTTTTAAACGCGTTAGTGTGTGTGTTCGCTGTCGCTCGTTCACGCTCAGCTTTTTACACGGGTTAGTGTGTGTGTTCGCTGTCGCTCGCTCACGCTTAGCTTAGTGTTTGTTTTTGTTTCTTACGAAATTTATTTCGTTTGTAGTGTAACTCTTTCCCGCTCTATTTTCTGTTTCTTCATCAACTGTTTATTCTTTTGATCTCTGTATTCGCTGAGTGTTGTTGTTTGGGATTTTGGTTTCTCGCAACACAGTTAATCCTCTCTTTGTCTTTTATTTTTATACCCTGAACCCATTAAAAATGGGTAATCAGGGTATAATGGTTTTGTTGCAGCCCAAATGTATGTAACAGGCAGAAGGAGGCGTGGCAGACTCCATAAAGTATACATATATAAGTTAAGACATCCGGCCTGACATAAGTCATCGGCTTAAATTCTGCATGGGCAGCACACGCGCAACTATGTTCCTGATTGCCTTGCAATCGCTTCTCCGCTGACAACGCTCCACGCGCGGACGTCGTGACGTCTGAACTTGATCCATGCAGCATAATTGCTGACACAGCGATTATAGGTCAGGGCTAGCTTAGCATAAGAACATTTTGTACTTTTAGTTTTAGTCTTTTACGAACAATAAACAGAATCGGTCGATCAAAAATAGATATCTTATACTTAGTGACATCGCACAAGTAAAGAATCATATTAACTGGCGCCCAACTAGTTGTGAAAAAAAAGAACTCAAACACCCTGAGCAAGAAAAAACACAAAAATCAACAAGTTATAAAAATAACTAACAAAGAAACACACAACAAATCAACAGCACAAAACCTACGAGATATAAAAAAATAACTAAAACGAAAGCAGCAACAAAAATCTGCAACAAAAAATCAACAAGTTATATAAAATAACTAAAACAAAAACACAGAAAAATAATCAGCAAAAAAATCAAGAAGCTATAAAGAACAACTAAGCTAGAAGAGACTAGCAGAAGAAACCAACAATAATTCCAAAGAGACGTACCCCCTTTGAAATCGAAACCGTCGGACCTACGTAGAGGGCGAGACGAAGAGAAGACAACACACAGCTGCAAATTATTCTATATAAAATATTTTTACACATATTTAGAAGAAGACATGTAAGTAGAGTGCTTGTTTAAAAATAAAAATAAAAATACAAATTCAAAGAAGTGAAAATTATTGAGAGTGCCTTGTATCTTTGTAATACGAAATAAAAAAAAAAAGAAGATTAAAAATATCTTATGAGCGAAAGTGACAGTAAAGAATACGATAGTAAGTTAGAAGATTTAGTGAAAGATTTAAAAGAAAAATTAACAGTAAAAACAGTAAAAAATGAGGAAAATATGAAAGCAATATTAGAGTTTGCAGTCAATAGTGCATTTGCCAGTGCACTGCAAGGTCAGGCTAGAAATGAATCAGGATATTAGAAATGAATTCAAGAACCTAACAACTTCCGTACCAGAAGTAGAAGTTTTCAAAGATGCCGAGATAGTTCCGGGCATCGAGTGTAATGAGGCTTTAGATATTGTGAAATCGGTACCCGATTTCGAGGGAAAAATTGAAACATATGTTTCGTGGCGGAAAGCTGTGCATACAGCGTATAAGATTTTTGAGAGTCACGATGGAAGTTCAAAACATTAGCAGGCACTGGGCATTCTGAGAAATAAAATTAAAGGGTCGGCTGATATGGTACTGTCTTCCTATGACACACCATTGAATTTTAAAGCTATTATTAACAGACTTGACTTTGCTTACTCTGACAAAAGACCGACTTATATAATAGAACAAGAGTTGTCTGTACTAAGACAAGGAAACTTATCAACCATTCAATACTATGACGAAATCGAAAAAAAATTGACGCTCCTAATAAACAAAACAATCATGACATATGATTCCACCGTAGCTGCTTCCCTTAATGAGAAATATCGAGCCGACGCATTAAGAGTATTTATTTCTGGAACAAAAAAATCCCTTAGCGATATTTTGTTTTCGGCAAGACCTAAAGATTTGCCGTCAGCTCTAGCTCTAGCACAGGAAGTTGAGTCAAACCATGAGCGCTTCCAATTCGCAAATAGCTTTGCAAAAAAATCTGAGGAAAGAACTCAACGATACGAACAGAGAAACGCTATGGAGAACAATTATCCGAATTCCATAAAAACTCCATTTTTCAAGCAGAAACCTCAATTTGGTAATAGCCCAAATATAAAGCAAGAGCCACCACAGCCTATGGATATTGATACTTCTTCGCGGTTGAAACAACCGACTCAATATCCAAAGCAAAACAATGATCCATACCAAAACCAGATTTCAAAAAGACCAAATAGTGGAACGGCCAGATACACCGGGCCCAAACAACAAAGAATTAACCACATATCAGTAGAAGAAGCACCCACATGTCAGTCAGACGAAGAATATCGAACACTGGCAGAGTCTGAGGTATCAGACACCGAGGACCAAGACCAGCTCCAAGAAATAAATTTTTTAGAAATAGCTCCCTGCTACCGTTCGTAGAACGATCGATAGCAGGAAAGACAATAAAACTACTAATCGATACAGGCGAAAAATTACATAAAACCGATGCCAGAATTAAAAGGAATAACTAGTGTAAAAAAAAAAAATTTTGGTTAACCCAGTTCAGGAAAAATGTCTTATGCATCTTTTTGGCACCAATGCCACATTCTTTCTATTGCCAAATTTAACAAGCTTTGACGGAATAATAGGGCTTGATCTATTAAACGAAGTTTGTGCCACCTTAGACTTTAAAAGCAGCACGTTAACAACCCAGTCCGGATCCGAAAAAATTCAATTCCAAAAATGTTTAAATGTCAATTTTACAGAGGTAGAAAACATAGAAGTACCCCCAGGAATCAGAGAAGAATTTACAAAAATGTTAAAAAAAAGAATAAGCGTTTTCGCTGACCCAAACGAAGCGCTACCCTACAACACAAACATTATAGCAACAATCCGAACAGAAGACGAGAACCCGATCTACTCTAGGCACTATCCATACCCGTTGGGGGTTTCAGACTTTGTCAATAGCGAGACTAGTGACATGTTGAGGGATAATATTATCAGACCATCAGTATCCCCTTATAATAATCCCTTGTGGGTAGTTGACAAAAAAGGAGTAGACGAACAAGGAAATAGGAAAAAACGCCTTGTTATCGACTTCAGGAAACCAAATTCTAAAACAATCGATGATAAATACCCTATACCCAATATCAATACAATTCTTTCAAACCTCGGACAAGCCAAATACTTCACAACTCTTGATTAGAAGTCAGGATTTCATCAAATCCTTCTCGCGGAAAAAGATAGGGAAAAAACCGCATTTTCTGTAGGAAATGGGAAATACGAATTCTGTAGACTTCCCTTCGGTTTAAAAAACGCTCCTGGAATCTTTCAACGGGCAATTGATGACGTCCTTCGCGAACAAATTGGCAAATCGTGCTATGTTTATGTAGATTACGTGATTATATTCTCTGAGAATATGGAAAACCACGTCTACCATATTGCTTGGGTATTGGACAAACTGTATAACGCTAACATGAGGGTATCACGAGAAAAGTCCCACTTCTTCAAGGAAAAAGTCGAGTATCTTGGATTCGTGGTTTCCCGGGGCGGTATTACAACCAATCCCAGTAAAGTAGAAGCAATTGGTAAATTTGAACAGCCTACCAACCTGTTCCAAATAAGATCATTCCTCGGCTTAGCAGGCTACTATAGGTGTTTTATAAAAAACTTTGCGTCTATAGCTAAACCATTAACTGACATACTCAAGGGTGATAATGGTAAAGCAAGTGCTGGACAGTCAAAGAAAATTCCAGTAAGTCTCAATGAGAAGCAAAGATTGTCTTTCGAAAAATTGAAAAATATCTTATAGAGGACGTAATGCTTCTATACCCTGATTACCAAAAACCATTTGACTTGACCACAGATGCTTCGTCTTCTGGTTTAGGTGCTCTTTTGTCACAAGGAAAAAAACCAATTACGATGATATCAAGAGTCTTAAAAGACAACGAATTGCATTTCGCGACAAATGAACGCGAGCTTCTTGCGATAGTGTGGGCTTTGAAAACCTTCGAAACTATCTGTACGGCGTAAAGAATTTAAATATATTTACTGGCCATCGGCCACTTACATTTACCGTCTCCGACAAGAACACAAACGCGAGAATCATAAGGTGGAAAGCGTACGTTGATGGATTTAATGCCCAAATGTTTTTTAAACCAGGAAAAGAAAACTTCGTTGCCGATGCTCTTTCAAGACAAAACATTTATGCCTTAGAGGAGGACATTCCATCGGATCTAGCCACTATTCATAGCGAACAGTCTTTGACCTATACTATCGAATCCACAGAAAAGCCGATTAATTGCTTTCGAAACCAAATAATTATCGAAGAAGGCGTTACGGCTTCCCAGAAAATCATTATAATGTTCGGGAAAAAGACAAGAAATGTCATATACTTTTCAGACAGGGATACCCTAATAGAGAAAGTATGTGATGCAGTAAAAAAGGACGTAGTAAACGCTATTAAATGCGATTTGCCAACCTTGGCATTCATCCAAAACAAAATAGTTGAAACCTTCCCTTCCACCAAATTTTGGTATGCCAATAAATTGGTTATTGATGTCCACGATAAAAACGAACAGAAAGAAATCATAGTTACAGAACACAATAGAGCTCAGAGAGCGGCCCAAGAAAATATAAAGCAGATACTTCAAGATTATTTTTTCTCTAAAATGACCCACTTGACTAATGAAATTGTCGCAAACTGTAAAATTTGTAATAAGGCAAAATATGATCGACACCCACAAAAACAATACATCGGCGAAACCCCCATTCCCAACTACGTTGGACAAATACTTCATATCGATATATTTTCCACTGACAAAAAATATTTTCTGACTTGTTGATAAATTTTCTAAATTTGCCATTGTCCAACCCATAGCCTCTAGGACAATAATTGATATTGAACCCCAAATATTGCAACTCATGAACTTCTATCCCCACACCAAAATTATATATTGTGACAACGAACCATCACTAAATTCGGGAACAATAAAGTCCCTTCTAAATTATCATTTTAATATTGAGGATGTAAATTCTCCCCCACTGCACAGTACCTCAAATGGACAGGTAGAAAGATTTCACAGCACTTTAGCAGAAATTGCCAGATGCCTGAAACTGGAAAAACAATTAAACGATACAGCTGACCTTATTCTCCAAGCAACAATAGAATACAATAAGACAATACATTCGGTCACCAATAAGAAACCAATAGAAATAATTCATACATCCCCGCCAGAATTTGAAGCAGAAATAAGAAGTAGAATCGTTAAAGCACAAGAGCAACTCCTTCAGAGACAAAATATAGATAGGAGAGATAGGACCTTTCAGGTAGGCGATAGGATACTGATAAAATTAAACAAGAGATTTGGCAACAAGTTGACACACTTGTTTGAGGAAGTCACGGTTTAAGCCGACTTGTTTAGAATACAATTAAGTTTTTCGAAGATGTAAAATTCAGTGCGGGTTTAGTTGTAAAAACGACATGTGTGTTTCTTGACGTCTTCATTCATAATGAATCGGTCTGTCTTTATTCGATATTGACTTAGCTCAAAGTACATAAGAGAGTATATAGTTCTGTCGCTCAAAGCAACGCCAGAGCGGGGGTATATAGCGGGTCATATGTATTTGTATATATTATTATATGTACATGCAGAAGGCATATACATTGAAATGCGCTTGGGACCGAATGGTCAGAATGTTATAGTGCTTACGCTGCAGAGCACGGTGCAGGCCAGTCCACATATAAGCGGCTGATCATATTACGGCACTTGGCGGTGGTTATATTATGTAAACAAAGCGACAGTGTTTCTATGTTTATGCGCTTGATACTCTAACGTTTAGTTAAGGCAAATGACCTATTGACATATTGTATACACTACAATCCGGTGGGCATATGCTTATTTGGCATATCATACACTACATCTCCCCTTTTACAGAAAGAACGTAATATTATTATGTAGGTATTTAATATTATATTGCATAACTATTAGGTTATATTTAATTTATATATGTGGTTTTATGTTTTGTATTATTATTATTATTATTTTTTTTTTTTTAAATGAAATTATTGATATATGTATATGAAACTGAAATTTTGTTTGTTTACGATTCATTTTGAAATTTATTTTTGAACTTTTAGCCTATCCTTATGAACTTTTTGTGTCTTATTCTTGCCACCCCTAATTGTCATATTATATTTAATATCTATAGCTATTACTTCAAATGGTCCTATATATGTAGAATCTAACTTGTGTCCTGCGTCATTTTTTAATAGAACTTTATTTCCTATTTCTATGCTTACGTCTGATATTTTATTGTCGTAATGATTTTTATTTCTAGCTTTACTATTCTCTAGAGCTATTCTTGCTCTTTTATAAGCTATTTCTAATCTAAACTCAACTTCTTTTGCGTAACGTCCTACATTATTTATTTATTTTTTATTTATTTTTTATTTATTTTTTATTTATTTATTTATTTATTTATATAAAGAAATTGACAACATTCGTGAGTCAAATTATAAAATTACAAAATTAAAATTATAAACAGAAACAGGAAAAAGAAAAAGCCCAATACTAACAATATATAGCAATGATATCACCAACCCGATGGGGGTGTTTTATTTGCCGGACCGACGAGCTATGCCCCAAATCACAGCCAGATATGGTTAGTGATATCATTGATACTAAGCAAGATAGAAGAAGTTAAAAAAAGGTTATAAAAATATAAGAAAAAATAAAAATCTTAAAAAGTAAAATACGATAAGAGAAATCACTACACAAGTAAGGAGAATTGCATAGGTGCATTCTCATAACTGTGGTGTGTGTGTGATTTCTCTGAAATATGCTAAAGAGAAGATTTTATTAAGGAAAGAGAGAGTTCAGAACTAAATACATGAAAATAAGTATTGTACTTAGTACATAGAACACGAAACGCACTGTACAAGGAATAGTTACAGTAACATATAGGTAAATAAAGAGGACAGAAGTGACGAGAAGCACGGGAAGGAACTAGGAAGTTGACTTGAAATAAAAGAGAAGGCGAATCAATACTACCGTTAATCAACTTATGTAGAAAAGTAATACCCAAGACTATTCTACGATTGATTAACGATGGAAGATCCAAAAGAAGAAGCCTACTACGATAAGACGGTAGACGAAGGTTACCATCCCAGTTTAGATTGCGCAAGGCAAAAAGAAGAAATTGCTTCTGAACCGATTCAATACGGTCCTGATACTATTTCTGCTGTGGCGACCATATAATAGAACAATATTCTAAAATAGGACGTACCAGCGAGACAAAAAGAAGTTTAGTGACAAACGGATCATTAAACTCTTTAGACCATCGTTTAATAAAACCAAGTACACTTTTGGCTTCATTAACGATGGTTAGAATATGGGTATTGAATCTAAGTTTACAGTCAAAGAGCACACCGAGATCTTTGATTGTAGAAATACGTTGCAAGGACACATTGTTGATTGTGTAATCAGCAAAAAATGGAGTGGTACGACAGAAAGTCATTGTTATACACTTAGAACAATTTAGATGCAACTGATTAGCTTTACACCAATTTTGAAAGGATATTAGATCATCCTGTAGGCGTAGATGATCTATTAAGTTCTTGTATGAGAGACAGAGTTTTACATCATCTGCATACATAAATATCCTAGAGTAAGAAATACAGCTGGGAAGGTCATTTATAAATAGGGAGAAAAGTAGAGGGCCCAAGTGACTACCCTGAGGAACACCCGAAGAGACAAATATGACCTTCGAAATAGATATTCTCAACAGAACTCTTTGGGTTCTATCCTTTAAATAGGAAGCAATCCAAAATAGAAGTTTAGGAGAAAATCCCAAATGATCAAGCTTTTGAAGCAAGATGTCATGCTGAACAGAGTCAAATGCCTTACTGAAATCAGTGTATATAACATCTGTTTGCATTTTCTTTAAAAAGCTTTCATTGACTAGGGATGAAAATTCTAATAAGTTCGTCGAGGTTGATCGATTCTGAACAAAACCATGCTGCGATGGTGAAATAATGGATTTACAAAAGTGCTGTAAATTAGAAGTTATAATTTTTTCAAATAACTTCGGAATAGCAGAAAGCTTGGCAATGCCTCTGTAATTTGAAATATCAGATCTTCCTCCTTTTTTATACAGAGGAATAATAAATGATTCTTTCCAAATTGAAGGAAATACCGAGGTATCAAGAGACAAATTAAACAGTTTTAATAAAGGTGACCACAAAGAAGCACTGCATTCTTTAATCACACAACTAGGAATACCATCCGCCCCCGGAGAGAACGACGATTTCAACGTACGCATAGCGGATAAAAAAAAGACAGGAGAAATATTAGAAACCATAATAGCATTTTCATTAATTTCAGAATTTAAAATTGGAAAAGAATTGGTTTCAGAAATGGCAGTTGAATAAGTGGATTGGAAGAACTTTGCAAATAGATCTGAGGTATCTTGATCATTGCAAGTACTGTCACAACCTAGGAAAAACGAGGATGGAAACCCAGAAGATTTACGCTTCAAATTTACAAATGAATAAAATCTTTTGGGATCACGAGCAAACTGCCTTTTACAGCGTATAAGGTAATTCTCATAACAACGAGAGTTTAAAATATTGAAATTGGCCTTAGCTAAGGAGTATTTAGACCAATCAACGATCGAACCCGACTTTTTGAACTTTTTAAAACATTTAGATTTAAAATTTTTCGAGTGAACCAGGGAGGTTTATTAGAAAGAGATTTGGGAAGACACATAGGAACACACTTGTCTAGAATATCATTTAAAGTATTGTAGAATGTTGAAACATTTTAATATACCTAACACTTCTTGAGCCTCATTTCCTAATTCGAATTATCTTATTCCAACAATTGATCATTATTTTTTTGATGAATTGTTTAATCTTTCTTTGTATCAGATGAACTTAATTTCTAATCATTTAAATCGTTCTCTTGATCTTGTTTTTACTAATGATGACGCCAGCATTAATGTTTTAAGATCATCCCCCTTTTGTATACCTGAGGATTTATATCATCCAACATTAGAGGTTTTAATACCTATTTACTGTCCACCAATTCTTACGCCCTCGTCATCTAAAAAGCGTCGTTGTTTTAATAAATGTAATTTTGTTTTGCTTAATGATCTCATTAATGCAACAGATTGGGCTCCTTTATATGAGGCAGTTGATGTAAACTTAGCAGTCTCAACATTCTACAATACTTTAAATGCTATTCTAGACAAGTGTGTTCCTAAGTGTCTTCCCAAATCTCTTTCTAATAAACCTCCCTGGTTCACTTCGACTCTTTCAACTCTAAAAAATTTTAAATCTAAATGTTTTAAAAAGTTCAAAAAGTCGGGTTCGATCGTTGATTGGTCTAAATACTCCTTAGCTAAGGCAAATTTCAATATTTTAAACTCTCGTTGTTATGAGAATTACCTTATACGCTGTAAAAGGCAGTTTGCTCGTGATCCCAAAAGATTTTATTCACACACACACCACAGTTGTGAGAATGCACCTATGCAATTCTTCTTACTTGTGTAGTGATTTCTCTTATCGTATTTTACTTTTTAAGATTTTTATTTTTTCTTATATTTTTATAACCTTTTTTTAACTTCTTCTATCTTGCTTAGTTTCAATGATATCACTAACCATATCTGGCTGTGATTTGGGGCATAGCTCGTCGGACCGGCAAACAAAACACCCCCATCGGGTTGGTGATATCATTGCTATATATTGTTAGTATTAGGCTTTTTCTTTTTCCTGTTTCTGTTTATAATTTTAATTTTGTAATTTTATAATTTAACTCACGAATGTTGTCAATTTCTTTATATAAATAAATAAATAAATAAATAAATCTTGAACATATTCATACATTTCTTTAATACAAGATATATGATGACTATAAACTGTAAATCGGAAGAGGGAGGGATATATGAACAAGTAACGTATAGGGAACAAGACTGAAAAGTTATTTTAACTCCAATAATCTCAACATTGTGAATTGATGAGAATGTAAAAGATTCAGAGAGGAAATGGGATTTAACAGCTATTAAAACACCACCCCCTCTACGAGACGCGCGATCAAGTCTATAAATAGTGAAATTATTTGAAAAAACCTCACTATTATAAATATTTTGGCTTAACCACGTTTCAGTGAGGGCTATAAGTTCAGATTGGACACTACAGCTATGCAGAAATAGATTTTTAAATTTAGAATTAAGGCCTCGAACATTTTGATAAATAATAGATAGCTGCGGAAAAGATGGAAAGAAACATAGTTTTTTGATACAGCTTCAGATGAAGGTTGAACCGAAACGGGATTTAAAGACACTGGAGAAATTCTATTCCGAATCTTAGGTTTGAATTCATGTACAACAACATGAGGTGGCCAAAAGTTTGGATCGCATATTGTATCGAAAAATTCAATTGGGACATTGATTTTAAACGAAGCAATTTCACGAGGAGTCGTAAAATTAAACTTCGTTATAAATACTTTAGATGAAATTTTACTTTCAATAAAAGCAGACACAGCCTCACATGTCGTATCTGATGATAGCCTAGATAAGAAAACTTGCTTTCGAGGAGACACAACAGATAAATGGGGTAATATAGGAGTAGGAGACGGTGTAGGAGACGGTGACTGAATGTTGTTCTTAGATTGAGCAACACTCGGAGAAACTTTACCTTTTTTATTAGTGGCCTTTTGAATGTCTGTGCTGACACTAGACCCAGATATTTCAACAGAATCATCAGGTATTGGAATTGATAATTCTTGACAAGGGGTTGATAAGGTAGGAGATGATAATTGAATGGAGGGAGGAACTAGCAGTGATGGAATAATCACTGTATTCAGCGGAGAATCAAACTTATACTGATACAATATTTCTTCTCCAGCTTTTAGTTCCTCTTCTAGCTGTTTTGAAAATTTGCTCAGATTTGAATACTGAACCCGCACAGAATTATACATCTTGGAAAAACTTAATTGTTTTTCCAAACAATCCGGGCAAGACCAGCGTAATCCACCACACCCACTTTTGGGAGCAGCCATGACTCTATCACAGTCACGCCCCGAGATGCCAGCACATTTAATGTGCATTAGATTCTCGCACAACCAGCACCCAACAAATTGCATTTGTGCAGAATCAGTGATATGCCGAAGTGTACATGATTTCTTACAGCAAATCATATTGGCAAGTAGGGGAGATAATCAAAACAAAAATACAAACAGATTTAGATAGAAAAAAATAAAAGATAAAAGACGAAGAGTTGATTAACTGTGATTGAGAGAAACAAAAATCACAAACAACAACACTCAGCTACTACAAAGATCAAAAGAATAAATAGTAGATGAAGAAACAGAAAATAGAGCGGGAGAGAGCTGCACTACAAACGCAATAAATTTCGTAAGAAACAAAAACAAAACGCTAAGCTAAGCGTGAGCGATGCGACAGCGAACACACACACTAACCCGTGTAAAAAGCTGAGCGTGAATAAGCGACAGCGAACACACACAGTAACGCGTTTAAAAAAAGAACAGAAAAGCAAATAAGAACAACGAAAGAATAGAAATAACTAAAACGAAAATTGCAATTTAGATATACACCGACGCTCACAAAACTATTGTAAAAATAAAAAACACAATATTTATAAGCAAAAATCACGGCAGTATCAAAACTAAAAATGCAATAATCACCAATACACAAATAATGTATAAATTTACAATAAATTAAAGAACAGAAATATTTAAAAGTACGGAGCGCAAACAAAAAACACGTCTTACTCTCACAAACTCAGAACTCTCTCTATATAATGGGTCTATTCTAGTGGTTTTATTAAAATCTACGAACTGTCTTGGTAATGTTCCAAATACTAGTTCGTATGGACAATAGTCGTGTGTTACTGAGGGTGTTGTGTTTAAACAGTATGTGAAATATTGTATCCAAACATCCCAATCGGTTTTGTCTGCAGATATATATGAACGAACATATTCATTGAATGTCCTATGACTTCGTTCTATTGTACCTAAGGTTTGATGATGATGTGCAGTAGACGTTATGTTGTCTATCTTTAAATATTTGCACAAGTCAATTTTTTTCTGAATTCTTATATTCTGTTCCCATGTCCGTAATGAACGTCTACATTGGACCGTACTTTAGAATGCAGTTTTCAAATATAGCTTTGGAAACGGTTGTTGCACTTTCATTTGGAATTGGAATGGTTACTAAATACTTAGTTAAATCGCATATTAGCGTAACTGCATATTCATTACCATTCTCTGAGCGCGCTAGTGGACCTATAGTATCTACTATCACTCTGTCAAAAGCTATAGTTGGTGTTTCAGTTATAATCATTGGGGTCTTTAATGAGTTGTTATTTTGGATTTATGGTATTTTTGACATTTACGTATGTACATACTATTTGATATGACGAGTCATATTTTTCATATTGTAATGTCGTTTTATTTTAGCTAGCGTTCTCAAACTATATTTTATATTTTATTGCCCATATTTTTGAAAGATTCAATTGAAATTAATTCAAAGAAAGATCTTACATCGCTCGGTGCCACTTGCATCTCAAGCCTTTGGAAGAACTGACCTAAGTCAAGATTTTCATTGGTATACAAATCGCTAACATCATTTCTTGCTATTATTTTTCTTCCATGTTTCAAAAAACATATCTGATTTTTTATTAGCAAGGTCACTACTTTTCGTACTTCGTCATTACTAATGACTTCATATACGTTGGGCTTAGAAGCGTTGTCAAGAGTTTGCATTGGCAAATCTTCTTGATCTTTTCCTGCGCAGGATTTTTTCTGTCTATACTGTTGCCTGGTAGTGACTTTCAGGACCTTTGTATGTATATCTTTTAAATCGGATATTGTAATCCTTGATAATGCATCTGTGAAATCGTATTCTTCTAGTTCTAGTCTCATTCTAGTTAGTTTTGAACTTGGATTTGTCATAGAAAACAAATAGGTTAATGGTCGGTGATCTGGTTTTTCTGTGAAATGTTTTCCATATATGTATGGTTTGAAATATGTAATTGCCCAGATAGCTGCTAACTGGTGTTCTGTTGTTGATTTGTTGCTTGCACCTTTAGTGAATGAGCGTGAAGCATATGCAACTGGGAGTTGTTTATCTCCATAGTTCTTTTTTAGGCTCCACAAGCGTTTTTACTTGCATCAGTAATTATGCAAAACTCTTTATCGAAATCTGGATATTTCAATAATGTGGGTTTACTTAAAGCCTTTTTTAAATACTCAAATGCATTTTGGCATTCATCGGACCATTGAAATTAGACATTCTTTTTACATAATCGTGTTATGTGCCGTGAATAATCGGCGAAATTTTTTATGAAACGTCTATAGTAATTGCAAAACGCAACGAATCTTTTAGCGCTATCCGCGTCTGTAGGGACTGGATATTTTTCGATGACGTGATATTTTTTATCATCGGGCAGTACGCCTTGACCTAGAAAACTCACTTGGTGCATGAAGAATTTACATTTTTCTGGATGTAGCTTAAAGTTGTTTTTTCTACACAGTTCAAAAACGTGTGTTAAGTTTTTAATTATGTGATTTTCCGAACAACCGATGACTATTAAGTCATCCATATACAAGAAAGCTTGCGAAGGGTCAAGTCCAGAAAAAGCTATTGTCATCATTCTTTGAAAAGAATTTGGCGCTATTTTAAGACCATATGGTAGTCTTGTGAACTGGTAGACCTTTCCTTTAATTCTATTTGATGGAATACAGACATTAAGTCTAGACATGAAAAGTATTTTGTTCTGACCTGATCGAGAATGTCATCGATTCTGGGAAGTGGAAATTTAGCCGATAGAAGTTTTTTATTGATCTGGCGGTAATCTACTACTAATCGCCATCTTTTTGTAGCAGAACCTGGGAGACCTTTCTTAGGTACCAGCAATATTGGGCTATTATATTCTGAGGTGGATGGTTCAACAATTTTATCTGGAATGAGCTTTTCAACTTGTTTATTGATTTCTTCTTTGTGTGCGTGTGGAATTCTATACTTTTTGGTGTATACTGGATTATTATCATTCAATCTTAGTTCTTGCTTATAAAAATCATTTGTTTTTATTGATTCGGTTTCAAGTCCGAATATGTCTGTATACTGGGTGCATAAATCTTCAAGTTTTGTTTTGAAGTGTGCTGGAAAGTTTTTTGTAAGTTTTTTCATGACATCTTCGTGTCTGTTTTTGCTAATTTCATGGACTATATCATAGTCACTTAACCTTTCGGTTTTTATATTATTAATGTGTATTATTTTGGTTACATTTGTTGTATTTAAGACTCGGACAATAATATTTTCTTTACTGGAGATAGTATTTCCAATAAATATTCCTTTCTCAATTTCTTGATTCGGAATTAGAACAGTTTGTTCTGTCGATTCTAATTTAATCTGTCGGACTACTTCAGTGCGAGCTGGAAGTATAATGGCATTGTTATCACAACTACATATGTGTGATAGGTATTTTTATTGGGAGGTTTAAATTATCTGGCCTTAATATTAGAGTATCACTAGTATGTGTACAATCTAAAAGGCAATTGAATTTTTTTTATGAAGTCTATACCTATAATGCCATCGCTAGGGATTGGAAAGTTTTGTTCAACTAAGTGATAGTTGTGTGGGATTATGTACTTTCCTGTAGATAATTGTACGAATGCTAAACCTTTTGAAAACACAGAACCTTCTCAGATTCCTGATATTTTAGTTGATATGTTAACGTTAACATTGTCAAAAATATCGACCTTTTTTTTAGTATTGTATAAGTATTGAAATGTCTGCACCAGTAACTACTAATGAAGTAAGTGAATTGTTTGTTTTTAAGCTTTTTAGTTTTATAAATATTCCTGAATTAAGATTGATGTTGTATACTATCGCACACTCTGAATATCTTAAGGGGTTTATTTGTTTCCCGAAATACTTTCTGCAGTTGGTATGTTTTCATCATTTTGGGGATAATGGCCTTTGTTAGAGTTACCACGGCCTCTAAAGTTTCCTCTATTTTGGCCTCTATTATTCCCTCTGTTATTATTATTGTGATTGTAATGGTAATTACCTCTATTTTGGTAATTACCTCTGTTTGAGTTATTGAAACCGCGGATATTGTAACCTCTTTGGTTACCGCGACTTCCGTTGCCTCTGTAATAAACGACAGTGTAGCCGCTTTCAGTAATCTCTGTGCTGCAGTGGATATATTTACCCATTGCATCATTAAAAGTACTGAAATCGCCAGCTACTAGTATTATACGCATCTTTTCATGTTCACAATTGTGAATGGCTGATATCGACTCTGTGGTCGAAAATTTATCAGCATTTCCTGGGTCTAAACCTTCGTCAATATATGTATGCTGCTTCTAGCTGCTTGCGCAGACTGTCAATATCTGTTGTACATTGCGATGCTGCTTTACCCTTTTACTTTATACTTAGTAATTTTGCTTTGATAACATCAGAGGACTCTCCTTTAACGTTATCATTGAGTTTCTTAATAATATCCTGAATTGTTATCTCGTTTTGCACTTTATAAAGGATTGTGCCGGTTATCTTTGATTTGATTTCAACGGCTAGATCTTCTTGATCTTCTTTAGTCCTATCATTGCTTCTTAACGCTGTTAGAAAGCGTTGTAGTGATATTTTATTACCATCAAATTCAGGGATTGAAGTTGAGACTTGTGTCACATATTGACAGTTCGAAGAAGCGACAGTTCGAAGAAGGGAACAAACAGTTCATAGAATGAAAACAAATCCTGAACTAAAGGCAAACTCCAAATTTAGTAGTTGGAACGTGATTTAATAATGTGATACATATTCTATATGTAAATGTTCCACTTTATACCAAAATTAAGGATACCTTTTTTTTTTACTTTCGAATGCTTAACAATGATCTCCTACCTATTTTGTCGTATGGCTTCACGGGCCATACTCTAGCGGGCAATGCAGTTATCGCTTCCGCTTCACAACGTTTTTCTTATGTTTATGTGTAATTAATATACATTAGGTTTTATAAATTATTAACAATGATCTCCTACCTAATGGTTCGTATAGCTTTACAGGCTATACTGCTATCGGGCAGATAAGGTTCCGCTCGATTTTACATAGTTCATATATATGTATAATATCTTAAAAAATAAAATAAGATATTTAAATGATATATAAAAAAAAAAGATCGCTACATCAGGTCGTCCACGTTGCTGCCTTCGTTTCACGCTTGTTGATCAGTCCGTTGCTGTTTTCTGGTGCAGGTGCATTCACAGTGCGGGTTTTCCAGTGGTCCAGGGCAGTCTATTGGGCACTCAGCTTCCTTCTTGGGGAGTTCTTTAGGTGGTTGAGGTATTTTTTTAGTATTTCCTTGAATTATAGTGTTTATAGCTGAGTGAGCTAGAGTTATTGGCGAGTTTTTTTTTCAAGAGTTAACTTTAGAAAGTCGAGCTCTTCTTCTAATTTTTGGACGGTTGCCTAGGGGGGTGGAGTAGGGTTGGTGTATAGTAGCCACTTTACGCGCGCTATTCTTTTTTATACCCTGAACCCATTAAAATTGGGTAATCAGGGTATAATGGTTTTGTTGCAGCCCAAATGTATGTAACAGCCAGAAGGAGGCGTGGAAGACCCCATAAAGTATATATATTCTTGATCAGGACGACAAGCCGAGTCGATTGAGCCCTGTCCGTCTGTCTGTCTGTCCGTATGTTTGAACGCAACCTCACAACCTATAATAGCTAGAGACTTAAACTTTTTTTTATAGATTCGCGTATATCACGCGCAGGTCGAGTTTGTTTTAGAAATTCGATAACTCTTCTCGTTTTTTTTAAACTGCGCAGTTAGGAGAGCGTATGCGTGTGCGTGTGTATGTATGCGTTGCTTGCAATATACATACATATGTATGTACATATGTACATACTGTATATATTTACATATATATAAAATAAAAGTAACATTGATATAACTTAAATAAAGTCAATATAATATACATATGAATAGATGAAATGCATTATGTTATTAAACGAAACGTTTACCAAACGTTTACGTACACACGCGCGTGGCAACAGCAGCAGAAGCATCTGGAAAATTCGAAGAATTCATAACAACAACAACAAAGACAAATTCGGGATGAATTTTAAGCAGAAGTTCAGCAGCTCAGTAGCAGTAGCTCAGTAGCTCAATAACTTTACTTAGGAATTCGCTATCCCACTCTCATGTACTGCAACGGCTGTGTTGGTAGTAGCGATGATCGCCGACATAAAGTCTCGGGTTTGATTCCCTAAGCTGAAGTCAAAATTTTTTTTATGCAAGTTACTTAATCTTTTTTTTTTTTTATTTTTAATTTCATTTAAAATTATATATAAACTTTGAAGTGCATTTAAAGCCGCCGATAGGCGGGGTTCATGGTATTTCCTAGTCGGGCACCTCCGACTAGAGTTTCCTTACATGTTTAATTTTATTCTTCACTCCCCCTCCTGCCATTACTCATCGCTCAACTCACTCAGTATTTTCCTTGGGTTTTCCAGTTCATTTCCTGGCCATGCAACACGTGATTTATTTATGTGTATAAAGAAAATTGACTACATTCGTGAGTCAAATTATAAAATTACAAAATTAAAAATTATAAACAGAACAGGAAAAAGAAAAAGCCTAATACTAACAATATATAGCAATGATATCACCAACCCGATGGGGGTGTTTTAATTGCCGGACCGACGAGCTATTCCCCAAATCACAGCTAGATATGGTTAGTGATATCATTGAAACTAAGCAAGATAGAAGAAGTTAAAAAAAGGTTATAAAAATATAAGAAAAAATAAAAATCTTAAAAAGTAAAATACGATAAGAGAAATCACTACACAAGTAAGGAGAATTGCATAGGTGCATTCTCATAACTGTGGTGTGTGTGTGATTTCTCTGAAATATGCTAAAGAGAAGATTTTATTAAGGAAAGAGAGAGTTCAGAACTAAATACATGAAAATATGTATTGTACTTAGTACACAGAACACGAAACGCACTGTACAAGGAATAGTTACAGTTACATATAGGTAAATAAAGAGGACAAAAGTGACGAGAAGCACGGGAAGGAACTAGGAAGTTGACTTGAAATAGAAGAGAAGGCGAATCAATACTACCGTTAATTAACTTATTTAGAAAAGTAATACCCAATACTATTCTACGATTGATTAACGATGGAAGATTCAAAAGAAGAAGCCTACTATGATAAGACGGTAGAAGAAGGTTACCATACCAGATTAGATTGCGCAAGGCAAAAAGAAAAAATTGCTTCTGAACCGATTCCATACGGTCCTGATACAATTTCTGCTGTGGCGACCATATAATAGAACACTATTCTAAAATAGGGCGTACCAGCGAGACAAAAAGAAGTTTAGTGACAAACGGATCATTAAACTCTTTAGACCATCATTTAATAAAACCAAGTACACTTTTGGCTTCATTAACGATGGTTAGAATATGGGTATTGAATCTAAGTTTACAGTCAAAGAGCACACCGAGATCTTTGATTGTAGAAATACGTTGCAAGGACACATTGTTGATTGTGTAATCAGCAAAAAATGGAGTGGTACGACAGAAAGTCATTGTTATACACTTAGAACAATTTAGATGCAACTGATTAGCTTTACACCAATTTTGAAAGGATATTAGATCATCCTGTAGGCGTAGATGATCTATTAAGTTCTTGTATGAGAGACAGAGTTTTACGTCATCTGCATACATGAATATCCTAGAGTAAGAAATACAGCTGGGAAGGTCATTTATAAATAGGGAGAAAAGTAGAGGGCCCAAGTGACTACCCTGAGGAACACCCGAAGAGACAAATATGACCTTCGATATAGATGTTCTCAACAGAACTCTTTGGGTTCTACCCTTTAAATAGGAAGCAATCCAAAACAGAAGTTTAGGAGAAAATCCCAATTGGTCAAGCTTTTGAAGCAAGATGTCATGCTGAACAGAGTCAAATGCCTTACTGAAATCAGTGTATATAACATCTGTTTGCATTTTCTTTAAAAAGCTTTCATTGACTAGGGATGAAGGTTGTCGATCAGTTGGCTAGTTGGTTTGTTGTTGTTATTATCGATGATGGAAACCAGCTACTTCTTGGTCTTGCTGGCCTTCTCGGCGGCGGAGCAGACAGGAGTCACGGTCGCCATGTAGAAAGAAAGAGAAACGACTTGTGTGTTTCTTGACGTCTTCATTCATAATGTCATTTTGGCATTCATCGGACCATTGAAATTAGACATTCTTTTTACATAATCGTGTTATGTGCCGTGAATAATCGGCGAAATTTTTTATGAAACGTCTATAGTAATTGCAAAACGCAACGAATCTTTTAGCGCTATCCGCGTCTGTAGGGACTGGATATTTTTCGATGACGTGATATTTTTTATCATCGGGCAGTACGCCTTGACCTAGAAAACTCACTTGGTGCATGAAGAATTTACATTTTTCTGGATGTAGCTTAAAGTTGTTTTTTCTACACAGTTCAAAAACGTGTGTTAAGTTTTTAATTATGTGATTTTCCGAACAACCGATGACTATTAAGTCATCCATATACAAGAAAGCTTGCGAAGGGTCAAGTCCAGAAAAAGCTATTGTCATCATTCTTTGAAAAGAATTTGGCGCTATTTTAAGACCATATGGTAGTCTTGTGAACTGGTAGACCTTTCCTTTAATTCTATTTGATGGAATACAGACATTAAGTCTAGACATGAAAAGTATTTTGTTCTGACCTGATCGAGAATGTCATCGATTCTGGGAAGTGGAAATTTAGCCGATAGAAGTTTTTTATTGATCTGGCGGTAATCTACTACTAATCGCCATCTTTTTGTAGCAGAACCTGGGAGACCTTTCTTAGGTACCAGCAATATTGGGCTATTATATTCTGAGGTGGATGGTTCAACTATTTTATCTGGAATGAGCTTTTCAACTTGTTTATTGATTTCTTCTTTGTGTGCGTGTGGAATTCTATACTTTTTGGTGTATACTGGATTATTATCATTCAATCTTAGTTCTTGCTTATAAAAATCATTTGTTTTTATTGATTCGGTTTCAAGTCCGAATATGTCTGTATACTGGGTGCATAAGTCTTCAAGTTTTGTTTTGAAGTGTGCTGGAAAGTTTTTTGTAAGTTTTTTCATGACATCTTCGTGTCTGTTTTTGCTAATTTCATGGACTATATCATAGTCACTTAACCTTTCGGTTTTTATATTATTAATGTGTATTATTTTGGTTACATTTGTTGTATTTAAGACTCGGACAATAATATTTTCTTTACTGGAGATAGTATTTCCAATAAATATTCCTTTCTCAATTTCTTGATTCGGAATTAGAACAGTTTGTTCTGTCGATTCTAATTTAATCTGTCGGACTACTTCAGTGCGAGCTGGAAGTATAATGGCATTGTTATCACAACTACATATGTGTGATAGGTATTTTTATTGGGAGGTTTAAATTATCTGGCCTTAATATTAGAGTATCACTAGTATGTGTACAATCTAAAAGGCAATTGAATTTTTTTTATGAAGTCTATACCTATAATGCCATCGCTAGGGATTGGAAAGTTTTGTTCAACTAAGTGATAGTTGTGTGGGATTATGTACTTTCCTGTAGATAATTGTACGAATGCTAAACCTTTTGAAAACACAGAACCTTCTCAGATTCCTGATATTTTAGTTGATATGTTAACGTTAACATTGTCAAAAACATCGACCTTTTTTTTAGTATTGTATAAGTATTGAAATGTCTGCACCAGTAACTACTAATGAAGTAAGTGAATTGTTTGTTTTTAAGCTTTTTAGTTTTATAAATATTCCTGAATTAAGATTGATGTTGTATACTATCGCACACTCTGAATATCTTAAGGGGTTTATTTGTTTCCCGAAATACTTTCTGCAGTTGGTATGTTTTCATCATTTTGGGGATAATGGCCTTTGTTAGAGTTACCACGGCCTCTAAAGTTTCCTCTATTTTGGCCTCTATTATTCCCTCTGTTATTATTATTGTGATTGTAATGGTAATTACCTCTATTTTGGTAATTACCTCTGTTTGAGTTATTGAAACCGCGGATATTGTAACCTCTTTGGTTACCGCGACTTCCGTTGCCTCTGTAATAAACGACAGTGTAGCCGCTTTCAGTAATCTCTGTGCTGCAGTGGATATATTTACCCATTGCATCATTAAAAGTACTGAAATCGCCAGCTACTAGTATTATACGCATCTTTTCATGTTCACAATTGTGAATGGCTGATATCGACTCTGTGGTCGAAAATTTATCAGCATTTCCTGGGTCTAAACCTTCGTCAATATATGTATGCTGCTTCTAGCTGCTTGCGCAGACTGTCAATATCTGTTGTACATTGCGATGCTGCTTTACCCTTTTACTTTATACTTAGTAATTTTGCTTTGATAACATCAGAGGACTCTCCTTTAACGTTATCATTGAGTTTCTTAATAATATCCTGAATTGTTATCTCGTTTTGCACTTTATAAAGGATTGTGCCGGTTATCTTTGATTTGATTTCAACGGCTAGATCTTCTTGATCTTCTTTAGTCCTATCATTGATTCTTAACGCTGTTAGAAAGCGTTGTAGTGATATTTTATTACCATCAAATTCAGGGATTGAAGTTGAGACTTGTGTCACATATTGACAGTTCGAAGAAGCGACAGTTCGAAGAAGGGAACAAACAGTTCATAGAATGAAAACAAATCCTGAACTAAAGGCAAACTCCAAATTTAGTAGTTGGAACGTGATTTAATAATGTGATACATATTCTATATGTAAATGTTCCACTTTATACCAAAATTAAGGATACCTTTTTTTTTTTACTTTCGAATGCTTAACAATGATCTCCTACCTATTTTGTCGTATGGCTTCACGGGCCATACTCTAGCGGGCAATGCAGTTATCGCTTCCGCTTCACAACGTTTTTCTTATGTTTATGTGTAATTAATATACATTAGGTTTTATAAATTATTAACAATGATCTCCTACCTAATGGTTCGTATAGCTTTACAGGCTATACTGCTATCGGGCAGATAAGGTTCCGCTCGATTTTACATAGTTCATATATATGTATAATATCTTAAAAAATAAAATAAGATATTTAAATGATATATAAAAAAAAAAAGATCGCTACATCAGGTCGTCCACGTTGCTGCCTTCCTTTCACGCTTGTTGATCAGTCCGTTGCTGTTTTCTGGTGCAGGTGCATTCACAGTGCGGGTTTTCCAGTGGTCCAGGGCAGTCTATTGGGCACTCAGCTTCGTTCTTGGGGAGTTCTTTAGGTGGTTGAGGTATTTTTTTAGTATTTCCTTGAATTATAGTGTTTATAGCTGAGTGAGCTAGAGTTATTGGCGAGTTTTTTTTTTCAAGAGTTAACTTTAGAAAGTCGAGCTCTTCTTCTAATTTTTGGACGGTTGCCTAGGGGGGTGGAGTAGGGTTGGTGTATAGTAGCCACTTTACGCGCGCTATTCTTTTTTATACCCTGAACCCATTAAAATTGGGTAATCAGGGTATAATGGTTTTGTTGCAGCCCAAATGTATGTAACAGCCAGAAGGAGGCGTGGAAGACCCCATAAAGTATATATATTCTTGATCAGGACGACAAGCCGAGTCGATTGAGCCCTGTCCGTCTGTCTGTCTCTCCGTATGTTTGAACGCAACCTCACAACCTATAATAGCTAGAGACTTAAACTTTTTTTTATAGATTCGCGTATATCACGCGCAGGTCGAGTTTGTTTTAGAAATTCGATAACTCTTCTCGTTTTTTTTAAACTGCGCAGTTAGGAGAGCGTATGCGTGTGCGTGTGTATGTATGCGTTGCTTGCAATATACATACATATGTATGTACATATGTACATACTGTATATATTTACATATATATAAAATAAAAGTAACATTGATATAACTTAAATAAAGTCAATATAATATACATATGAATAGATGAAATGCATTATGTTATTAAACGAAACGTTTACCAAACGTTTACGTACACACGCGCGTGGCAACAGCAGCAGAAGCATCTGGAAAATTCGAAGAATTCATAACAACAACAACAAAGACAAATTCGGGATGAATTTTAAGCAGAAGTTCAGCAGCTCAGTAGCAGTAGCTCAGTAGCTCAATAACTTTACTTAGGAATTCGCTATCCCACTCTCATGTACTGCAACGGCTGTGTTGGTAGTAGCGATGATCGCCGACATAAAGTCTCGGGTTTGATTCCCTAAGCTGAAGTCAAAATTTTTTTTATGCAAGTTACTTAATCTTTTTTTTTTTTTATTTTTAATTTCATTTAAAATTATATATAAACTTTGAAGTGCATTTAAAGCCGCCGATAGGCGGGGTTCATGGTATTTCCTAGTCGGGCACCTCCGACTAGAGTTTCCTTACATGTTTAATTTTATTCTTCACTCCCCCTCCTGCCATTACTCATCGCTCAACTCACTCAGTATTTTCCTTGGGTTTTCCAGTTCATTTCCTGGCCATGCAACACGTGATTTATTTATGTGTATAAAGAAAATTGACTACATTCGTGAGTCAAATTATAAAATTACAAAATTAAAAATTATAAACAGAACAGGAAAAAGAAAAAGCCTAATACTAACAATATATAGCAATGATATCACCAACCCGATGGGGGTGTTTTAATTGCCGGACCGACGAGCTATTCCCCAAATCACAGCCAGATATGGTTAGTGATATCATTGAAACTAAGCAAGATAGAAGAAGTTAAAAAAAGGTTATAAAAATATAAGAAAAAATAAAAATCTTAAAAAGTAAAATACGATAAGAGAAATCACTACACAAGTAAGGAGAATTGCATAGGTGCATTCTCATAACTGTGGTGTGTGTGTGATTTCTCTGAAATATGCTAAAGAGAAGATTTTATTAAGGAAAGAGAGAGTTCAGAACTAAATACATGAAAATATGTATTGTACTTAGTACACAGAACACGAAACGCACTGTACAAGGAATAGTTACAGTTACATATAGGTAAATAAAGAGGACAAAAGTGACGAGAAGCACGGGAAGGAACTAGGAAGTTGACTTGAAATAGAAGAGAAGGCGAATCAATACTACCGTTAATTAACTTATTTAGAAAAGTAATACCCAATACTATTCTACGATTGATTAACGATGGAAGATTCAAAAGAAGAAGCCTACTATGATAAGACGGTAGAAGAAGGTTACCATACCAGATTAGATTGCGCAAGGCAAAAAGAAGAAATTGCTTCTGAACCGATTCCATACGGTCCTGATACAATTTCTGCTGTGGCGACCATATAATAGAACACTATTCTAAAATAGGGCGTACCAGCGAGACAAAAAGAAGTTTAGTGACAAACGGATCATTAAACTCTTTAGACCATCGTTTAATAAAACCAAGTACACTTTTGGCTTCATTAACGATGGTTAGAATATGGGTATTGAATCTAAGTTTACAGTCAAAGAGCACACCGAGATCTTTGATTGTAGAAATACGTTGCAAGGACACATTGTTGATTGTGTAATCAGCAAAAAATGGAGTGGTACGACAGAAAGTCATTGTTATACACTTAGAACAATTTAGATGCAACTGATTAGCTTTACACCAATTTTGAAAGGATATTAGATCATCCTGTAGGCGTAGATGATCTATTAAGTTCTTGTATGAGAGACAGAGTTTTACGTCATCTGCATACATGAATATCCTAGAGTAAGAAATACAGCTGGGAAGGTCATTTATAAATAGGGAGAAAAGTAGAGGGCCCAAGTGACTACCCTGAGGAACACCCGAAGAGACAAATATGACCTTCGATATAGATGTTCTCAACAGAACTCTTTGGGTTCTACCCTTTAAATAGGAAGCAATCCAAAACAGAAGTTTAGGAGAAAATCCCAATTGGTCAAGCTTTTGAAGCAAGATGTCATGCTGAACAGAGTCAAATGCCTTACTGAAATCAGTGTATATAACATCTGTTTGCATTTTCTTTAAAAAGCTTTCATTGACTAGGGATGAAGGTTGTCGATCAGTTGGCTAGTTGGTTTGTTGTTGTTATTATCGATGATGGAAACCAGCTACTTCTTGGTCTTGCTGGCCTTCTCGGCGGCGGAGCAGACAGGAGTCACGGTCGCCATGTAGAAAGAAAGAGAAACGACTTGTGTGTTTCTTGACGTCTTCATTCATAATGTCATTTTGGCATTCATCGGACCATTGAAATTAGACATTCTTTTTACATAATCGTGTTATGTGCCGTGAATAATCGGCGAAATTTTTTATGAAACGTCTATAGTAATTGCAAAACGCAACGAATCTTTTAGCGCTATCCGCGTCTGTAGGGACTGGATATTTTTCGATGACGTGATATTTTTTATCATCGGGCAGTACGCCTTGACCTAGAAAACTCACTTGGTGCATGAAGAATTTACATTTTTCTGGATGTAGCTTAAAGTTGTTTTTTCTACACAGTTCAAAAACGTGTGTTAAGTTTTTAATTATGTGATTTTCC
Organism: Drosophila fulvimacula; assembly: GCA_035045555.1. NCBI lineage: Eukaryota > Metazoa > Arthropoda > Insecta > Diptera > Drosophilidae > Drosophila > Drosophila fulvimacula. The sequence continues at coordinate 548,685 of JAWNOX010000008.1, read as the reverse complement.
GAACAACCGATGACTATTAAGTCATCCATATACAAGAAAGCTTGCGAAGGGTCAAGTCCAGAAAAAGCTATTGTCATCATTCTTTGAAAAGAATTTGGCGCTATTTTAAGACCATATGGTAGTCTTGTGAACTGGTAGACCTTTCCTTTAATTCTATTTGATGGAATACAGACATTAAGTCTAGACATGAAAAGTATTTTGCTCTGACCTGATCGAGAATGTCATCGATTCTGGGAAGTGGAAATTTAGCCGATAGAAGTTTTTTATTGATCTGGCGGTAATCTACTACTAATCGCCATCTTTTTGTAGCAGAACCTGGGAGACCTTTCTTAGGTACCAGCAATATTGGGCTATTATATTCTGAGGTGGATGGTTCAACTATTTTATCTGGAATGAGCTTTTCAACTTGTTTATTGATTTCTTCTTTGTGTGCGTGTGGAATTCTATACTTTTTGGTGTATACTGGATTATTATCATTCAATCTTAGTTCTTGCTTATAAAAATCATTTGTTTTTATTGATTCGGTTTCAAGTCCGAATATGTCTGTATACTGGGTGCATAAATCTTCAAGTTTTGTTTTGAAGTGTGCTGGAAAGTTTTTTGTAAGTTTTTTCATGACATCTTCGTGTCTGTTTTTGCTAATTTCATGGACTATATCATAGTCACTTAACCTTTCGGTTTTTATATTATTAATGTGTATTATTTTGGTTACATTTGTTGTATTTAAGACTCGGACAATAATATTTTCTTTACTGGAGATAGTATTTCCAATAAATATTCCTTTCTCAATTTCTTGATTCGGAATTAGAACAGTTTGTTCTGTCGATTCTAATTTAATCTGTCGGACTACTTCAGTGCGAGCTGGAAGTATAATGGCATTGTTATCACAACTACATATGTGTGATAGGTATTTTTATTGGGAGGTTTAAATTATCTGGCCTTAATATTAGAGTATCACTAGTATGTGTACAATCTAAAAGGCAATTGAATTTTTTTTATGAAGTCTATACCTATAATGCCATCGCTAGGGATTGGAAAGTTTTGTTCAACTAAGTGATAGTTGTGTGGGATTATGTACTTTCCTGTAGATAATTGTACGAATGCTAAACCTTTTGAAAACACAGAACCTTCTCAGATTCCTGATATTTTAGTTGATATGTTAACGTTAACATTGTCAAAAATATCGACCTTTTTTTTAGTATTGTATAAGTATTGAAATGTCTGCACCAGTAACTACTAATGAAGTAAGTGAATTGTTTGTTTTTAAGCTTTTTAGTTTTATAAATATTCCTGAATTAAGATTGATGTTGTATACTATCGCACACTCTGAATATCTTAAGGGGTTTATTTGTTTCCCGAAATACTTTCTGCAGTTGGTATGTTTTCATCATTTTGGGGATAATGGCCTTTGTTAGAGTTACCACGGCCTCTAAAGTTTCCTCTATTTTGGCCTCTATTATTCCCTCTGTTATTATTATTGTGATTGTAATGGTAATTACCTCTATTTTGGTAATTACCTCTGTTTGAGTTATTGAAACCGCGGATATTGTAACCTCTTTGGTTACCGCGACTTCCGTTGCCTCTGTAATAAACGACAGTGTAGCCGCTTTCAGTAATCTCTGTGCTGCAGTGGATATATTTACCCATTGCATCATTAAAAGTACTGAAATCGCCAGCTACTAGTATTATACGCATCTTTTCATGTTCACAATTGTGAATGGCTGATATCGACTCTGTGGTCGAAAATTTATCAGCATTTCCTGGGTCTAAACCTTCGTCAATATATGTATGCTGCTTCTAGCTGCTTGCGCAGACTGTCAATATCTGTTGTACATTGCGATGCTGCTTTACCCTTTTACTTTATACTTAGTAATTTTGCTTTGATAACATCAGAGGACTCTCCTTTAACGTTATCATTGAGTTTCTTAATAATATCCTGAATTGTTATCTCGTTTTGCACTTTATAAAGGATTGTGCCGGTTATCTTTGATTTGATTTCAACGGCTAGATCTTCTTGATCTTCTTTAGTCCTATCATTGATTCTTAACGCTGTTAGAAAGCGTTGTAGTGATATTTTATTACCATCAAATTCAGGGATTGAAGTTGAGACTTGTGTCACATATTGACAGTTCGAAGAAGCGACAGTTCGAAGAAGGGAACAAACAGTTCATAGAATGAAAACAAATCCTGAACTAAAGGCAAACTCCAAATTTAGTAGTTGGAACGTGATTTAATAATGTGATACATATTCTATATGTAAATGTTCCACTTTATACCAAAATTAAGGATACCTTTTTTTTTTACTTTCGAATGCTTAACAATGATCTCCTACCTATTTTGTCGTATGGCTTCACGGGCCATACTCTAGCGGGCAATGCAGTTATCGCTTCCGCTTCACAACGTTTTTCTTATGTTTATGTGTAATTAATATACATTAGGTTTTATAAATTATTAACAATGATCTCCTACCTAATGGTTCGTATAGCTTTACAGGCTATACTGCTATCGGGCAGATAAGGTTCCGCTCGATTTTACATAGTTCATATATATGTATAATATCTTAAAAAATAAAATAAGATATTTAAATGATATATAAAAAAAAAAAGATCGCTACATCAGGTCGTCCACGTTGCTGCCTTCCTTTCACGCTTGTTGATCAGTCCGTTGCTGTTTTCTGGTGCAGGTGCATTCACAGTGCGGGTTTTCCAGTGGTCCAGGGCAGTCTATTGGGCACTCAGCTTCCTTCTTGGGGAGTTCTTTAGGTGGTTGAGGTATTTTTTTAGTATTTCCTTGAATTATAGTGTTTATAGCTGAGTGAGCTAGAGTTATTGGCGAGTTTTTTTTTCAAGAGTTAACTTTAGAAAGTCGAGCTCTTCTTCTAATTTTTGGACGGTTGCCTAGGGGGGTGGAGTAGGGTTGGTGTATAGTAGCCACTTTACGCGCGCTACTCTTTTTTATACCCTGAACCCATTAAAATTGGGTAATCAGGGTATAATGGTTTTGTTGCAGCCCAAATGTATGTAACAGCCAGAAGGAGGCGTGGAAGACCCCATAAAGTATATATATTCTTGATCAGGACGACAAGCCGAGTCGATTGAGCCCTGTCCGTCTGTCTGTCTGTCCGTATGTTTGAACGCAACCTCACAACCTATAATAGCTAGAGACTTAAACTTTTTTTTATAGATTCGCGTATATCACGCGCAGGTCGAGTTTGTTTTAGAAATTCGATAACTCTTCTCGTTTTTTTTAAACTGCGCAGTTAGGAGAGCGTATGCGTGTGCGTGTGTATGTATGCGTTGCTTGCAATATACATACATATGTATGTACATATGTACATACTGTATATATTTACATATATATAAAATAAAAGTAACATTGATATAACTTAAATAAAGTCAATATAATATACATATGAATAGATGAAATGCATTATGTTATTAAACGAAACGTTTACCAAACGTTTACGTACACACGCGCGTGGCAACAGCAGCAGAAGCATCTGGAAAATTCGAAGAATTCATAACAACAACAACAAAGACAAATTCGGGATGAATTTTAAGCAGAAGTTCAGCAGCTCAGTAGCAGTAGCTCAGTAGCTCAATAACTTTACTTAGGAATTCGCTATCCCACTCTCATGTACTGCAACGGCTGTGTTGGTAGTAGCGATGATCGCCGACATAAAGTCTCGGGTTTGATTCCCTAAGCTGAAGTCAAAATTTTTTTTATGCAAGTTACTTAATCTTTTTTTTTTTTATTTTTAATTTCATTTAAAATTATATATAAACTTTGAAGTGCATTTAAAGCCGCCGATAGGCGGGGTTCATGGTATTTCCTAGTCGGGCACCTCCGACTAGAGTTTCCTTACATGTTTAATTTTATTCTTCACTCCCCCTCCTGCCATTACTCATCGCTCAACTCACTCAGTATTTTCCTTGGGTTTTCCAGTTCATTTCCTGGCCATGCAACACGTGATTTATTTATGTGTATAAAGAAAATTGACTACATTCGTGAGTCAAATTATAAAATTACAAAATTAAAATTATAAACAGAACAGGAAAAAGAAAAAGCCTAATACTAACAATATATAGCAATGATATCACCAACCCGATGGGGGTGTTTTAATCGCCGGACCGACGAGCTATTCCCCAAATCACAGCCAGATATGGTTAGTGATATCATTGAAACTAAGCAAGATAGAAGAAGTTAAAAAAAGGTTATAAAAATATAAGAAAAAATAAAAATCTTAAAAAGTAAAATACGATAAGAGAAATCACTACACAAGTAAGGAGAATTGCATAGGTGCATTCTCATAACTGTGGTGTGTGTGTGATTTCTCTGAAATATGCTAAAGAGAAGATTTTATTAAGGAAAGAGAGAGTTCAGAACTAAATACATGAAAATATGTATTGTACTTAGTACACAGAACATGAAAAGCACTGTACAAGGAATAGTTACAGTTACATATAGGTAAATAAAGAGGACAAAAGTGACGAGAAGCACGGGAAGGAACTAGGAAGTTGACTTGAAATAGAAGAGAAGGCGAATCAATACTACCGTTAATTAACTTATTTAGAAAAGTAATACCCAATACTATTCTACGATTGATTAACGATGGAAGATTCAAAAGAAGAAGCCTACTATGATAAGACGGTAGACGAAGGTTACCATACCAGATTAGATTGCGCAAGGCAAAAAGAAGAAATTGCTTCTGAACCGATTCAATACGGTCCTGATACAATTTCTGCTGTGGCGACAATATAATAGAACACTATTCTAAAATAGGGCGTACCAGCGAGACAAAAAGAAGTTTAGTGACAAACGGATCATTAAACTCTTTAGACCATCGTTTAATAAAACCAAGTACACTTTTGGCTTCATTAACGATGGTTAGAATATGGGTATTGAATCTAAGTTTACAGTCAAAGAGCACACCGAGATCTTTGATTGTAGAAATACGTTGCAAGGACACATTGTTGATTGTGTAATCAGCAAAAAATGGAGTGGTACGACAGAAAGTCATTGTTATACACTTAGAACAATTTAGATGCAACTGATTAGCTTTACACCAATTTTGAAAGGATATTAGATCATCCTGTAGGCGTAGATGATCTATTAAGTTCTTGTATGAGAGACAGAGTTTTACGTCATCTGCATACATGAATATCCTAGAGTAAGAAATACAGCTGGGAAGGTCATTTATAAATAGGGAGAAAAGTAGAGGGCCCAAGTGACTACCCTGAGGAACACCCGAAGAGACAAATATGACCTTCGATATAGATGTTCTCAACAGAACTCTTTGGGTTCTACCCTTTAAATAGGAAGCAATCCAAAACAGAAGTTTAGGAGAAAATCCCAATTGGTCAAGCTTTTGAAGCAAGATGTCATGCTGAACAGAGTCAAATGCCTTACTGAAATCAGTGTATATAACATCTGTTTGCATTTTCTTTAAAAAGCTTTCATTGACTAGGGATGAAGGTTGTCGATCAGTTGGCTAGTTGGTTTGTTGTTGTTATTATCGATGATGGAAACCAGCTACTTCTTGGTCTTGCTGGCCTTCTCGGCGGCGGAGCAGACAGGAGTCACGGTCGCCATGTAGAAAGAAAGAGAAACGACTTGTGTGTTTCTTGACGTCTTCATTCATAATGAATCGGTCCCCGGCAGAGCGGGGGTATATAGCGGGTCATATGTATTTGTATATATTATTATATGTACATGCAGAAGGCATATACAAGTTAACACGCGCCGTTGCGTCAGGGTTGCTCTGGAATTTTCGAAGTGATCTGGCGATAGAATGGCAGTGCTTTCATGGCTCACTTTATATCATCTGCTCAAGTGAAACTGACTTCAGCTTGGAAAAAATAGAATTGTAGGCAGTGCGAGACGAACTGTCCGAGCGACTACTATAGTAATTGTAATAATAAAAACGAAAAATAGTTTTGTTTGGTCCATAAGGACAACCTTAAGTAAAATTTAAAAAAGTAAAGTAAAATTTAAAAAAGGACAATTAGTAGATGCTGAAAACAAGCAAATTGAGATCAATAACAAAATTCAAGTAAGACTCAACGAAATTTCAAGAACTCTTAACACAATTCAAAAACCAGATACTGAAGTCGAATATCTTTATACGAGTATCTTGGCGAAAAACAGAGTGATAATTTCGGACCTAGAAGATTTGATTCTTTCAATTTCACTTGCAAAAATAAATTTAATTAGCCCACTCATACTCGACAGTATTGACGTAAAAGAACTAAATGAGCAACTCACCAATGTTAGCGTAACAGATCTACTAGAGGTATCTAATATTAAGGCTTTCCAAAATTCCCAACTACTATATTTTTTAATCAAATTCCCTAGACCTAAGTTACTCTGTAAAAAATATTATATTATATATATAAATATTTTTCCCATTCAACATAGTAATATAATAATAGATTTGGAAGAAGGCGACGTGGTGGCCGATTGCGGGACAGAAATCATCGCCGTGCGCGATTGCACCCCTACAATTCAACACTGCCCGCTCCACCGGATCCTTCTCTGAGCGATAGATAAAGACATAGGGACGTTGCACAATCACCCAGCGCTTCTTCCAGCCGGAACCACCATGTTCGAGCACGTTCAACAGGCCTTTGCGTGCCACAACGGGACTAACCCGAATCTCCTCTAGTTCAAAAATCAACATGTGCCCAACAGCTAGTCTCAGGTGGCACTGCACAATGCGCTACACGCCTTGGGCATCTAAAGCCTATAATCGTAGTCAATGAAGGCATCGTTATCATCAATAGCGCCACAATCCACATAGTGGGTAGCACCGGAACTAGCCAGCAGGTCATGGGGACGACTTATTTAATCACCTTCGATGACCACATCTCATTGAATGGAACCCGTTACATAAATCATCGTGGCATTCTGATGAAAAACCCAGCAGTTTCTCGACGTCAGGAATAGTTAATATCACACTATTCCGAGAACACCTGAGCCTCCCGTTCCTGCACGACCTGAGTCTGAGTAATCTTCGCCACATCAGTAACCTCAAGGCCGAATTGTCAGCAAGGTCATTTGGTTGCGTCACTATCATTGTTTCTCTTGTCTTCCTCCTAGTTATCGGGTTTAAACTATGTCAACGGGTGACGATCAATGGGAAACCCGAGGACGGGTTTCAACGTACCCGGGGAGGAGTTAACACGCGCCGTTGCGTCAGGGTTGCTTTGGAATTTTCGAAGTGATCTGGCGATAGAATGGCAGTGCTTTCATGGCTCACTTTATATCATCTGCTCAAGTGAAACTGACTTCAGCTTGGAAAAAATAGAATTGTAGGCAGTGCGAGACGAACTGTCCGAGCGACTACTATAGTAATTGTAATAATAAAAACGAAAAATAGTTTTGTTATATAGTAATTGTAATAATAAAAACGAAAAATAGTTTTGTTATAATTTACATTAAAATGCGCTTGGGACCGAATGGTCAGAACGTTATAGTGCTTACGCTGCAGAGCACGGTGCAGGCCAGTCCACATATAAGCGGCTGATCATATTACAGCACTTGGCGGTGGTTATATTATGTAAACAAAGCGACAAAGTGTTTCTATGTTTATGCGCTTGATACTCTAACGTTTAGTTAAGGCAGATGACCACTTTACATATTGTATACACTACAATCCGGTGGGCATATGCTTATTTTGCATATAACACAATACACAGTACTCAAATTTAAGTAAATTTTCAAAACAGCTTGAAGAGGGACTGAAAGCTGGAGAAGAAATATTGAATCAGTATAAATTTGATTCTCCGCTAAATACCGTGATTGCTCCATCACTGCTAGTTCTCCCCTCCATTCAAGTATCGTCTCCCAACTTATCAACCCCTTCTTCACCTTGTCAAGAATTATCAATTCCCTTATCAGATGATTCAGTTGAAATATCTGTGTCTAGTGTCATAACAGACACTCAAAAGGCCACTACTAAAAAAGTTGAAGTTTCTTCGAGTGTTGCTCAAACTAAAAACAAGTTTCAGACACCTTCTCCTACACCGTCTCCTACTCCTATATTACCCTATTTATCTGTTGTGTCTCCTCGAAATCAAGTTTTCTCTTCTAGGCATCTTCATCATATACGACATGTGTCGAGAGACATGTTGTCTCTGCTTTTATTGAAAGTAAAATTTCGACTAAAGTTTTTATCTCGAAGTTTAATTTTGCGGCTCCTCGTGAAATTGCTTCATTTAAAATCAATGTACCAATTGAATTTTTCGATACTATATGCGATCCAAACTTTTGGCCACCTCATGTTGTTGTACATGAATTCAAACCTAAGGTTCGGAATAGAATTTCTCCAGTGTCTTTAAATCCCGTTTCGGTACAACCTTCATCTGAGGCTGTATCAAAGACCTAAGTTCCTTTCCATCTTTTCCGCAGCTATCTATTATTTATCAAAATGTTCGAGGCCTTAATTCTAAATTAAAAAATCTATTTCTGCATAGCTGTAGTGTCCAATCTGAACTTATAGCCCGCACTGAAACATGGTTAAGCCAAAATATTTATAATAGTGAGGTTTTTTCAAATAATTTCACTATTTATAGACTTGATCGCTTGTCTCGTAGAGGCGGTGATGTTTTAATAGCTGTTAAATCCTATTTCCTCTCTGAATATTTTACATTCTCATCAATTCACAATGATTATTGGAGTTACAATAACTTTTCAGTCTTGTTGCCTATACGTTAGTTGTTCATATATCCCTCCCTCTTCCGATTTACAAGTTTATAGTCATCATATATCTTGTATTAAAGATATGTATGAATATGTTCAAGATAATGACTTATTTCTTGTGTTGCGTTGAACGCCAGCATTAAAGTTTTAAGATCATCCCCCTTTTGTATACCTGAGGATTTATATCATCCAACACTGGAGGTTTTGATACCTACTTACTGTCCACCAATTTTTACGCCCTCACCATCCGTTGCTGTTTTAATAAATGTAAATTTGTTTTGCTTAATGATCTCATTAATGCAACAGATTGGACTCCTTTATATAAGGCAGTTGATGTAAACTTAGCAGTTTCAATAATCTACAGTACTTTAAATGCTATTCTAGATAAGTGTGTTCCTATGTGTCTTCCTATATCTCTTTCTAATAAACCTCCCTGGTTTACTTCGACTCTTTCAACTCTAAAAAATTTTAAATCTAAATGTTTTAAAAAGTTCAAAAATTCGGGTTCGGTCGTTGATTGGTCTAAATACCAATTTCAATATGTTAAATTCTCGTTGTTATGAGAATTACCTTATACGCTGTAAGTAGTTTGCTTGTTATCCAAGAAGATTTTATTCATTTGTAAATTTGAAGCGTAAATCTTCTGTGTTTCCATCCTCATTTTTCCTAGGTTGTGACAGTACTTGTAATGATCAAGATACCTCAGGTCTATTTGCAAAGTTCTTCCAATCCACTTATTCAACTTATTATTAACTTATTATTATTCCAGAAACCAATTCATTTCCAATTTTAAATTCTAAAATTAATGGAAATGCCATTATCGTTTATAATATTTCTCCTGTGTCTCTTTTATCCGCTATGCGTACGTTGAAATCGTCGTTCTCTCCGGGGCCGGATGGTATTCCTAGTTGTGTGATTAAAGAATGCAGTGCTTCTTTGTGGTCACCTTTATTAAAACGGTTTAATTTGTCCCTTGATACCTTGGTATTCCCTTCAATTTGGAAAGAATCATTTATTATTCCTCTGTATAAAAAAGGAGGAAGATCTGATATTTCAAATTTCAGAGGCATTGCCATGCTATCTGCTATTCCGACGTTATTTGAAAAAATTATAACTTCTAATTTACAGCACTTTTGTAAATCCATTATTTCACCATCGCAGCATGGTTTTGTTCAGAATCGATCAACCTCGACGAACTTATTAGAATTTTCATCCCTAGTCAATGAAAGCTTTTTAAAGAAAATGCAAACAGATATTATATACACTGATTTCAGTAAGGCATTTGACTCTGTTCAGCATGACATCTTGCTTCAAAAGCTTGACCAATTGGGATTTTCTCCTAAACTTCTGTTTTGGATTGCTTCCTATTTAAAGGGTAGAACCCAAAGAGTTCTGCTGAGAACATCTATTTCGAAGGTCATATTTGTCTCTTCGGGTGTTCCTCAGGGTATTCACTTGGGCCCTCTACTTTTCTCCCTATTTATAAATGACCTTCCCAGCTGTATTTCTTACTCTAGGATATTCATGTATGCAGATGACGTAAAACTCTTCCTCTCATACAAGAACTTAATAGATAATCTACGCCTACAGGATGATCTAATTTCCTTTCAATAATGGCGTAAAGCCAATCATTTGCATCTAAATTGTTCTAAGTGTATGACAATGACTTTGAGTCCTACCACTCAATTTTTTGCTTATTATACAATCTACAATGTGTCCTTGCAACGTGTTTCTACAATCAAAGATCCCTTTTTTAGAATAGTGTTCTATTATATGGTCGCCACAGCAGAAATTGTATCAGGACCGTATTGAATACCGATTCAGAAGCAATTTTAACTGGGATCGTAACCTTCGTCTACCGTCCTATCGTAATAGGCTTCTTCTTTTAGATCTTCCATCGTTAATCAATCATAGAATAGTCTTGGGTATTGCGTTTCTACATAAGTTGATTAAAGAATTTGCCTTCTCTTTTATTTTAAATCAATTTTCTAGATCCTTCTAGTGCTTCTCGTCACTAGTCTAGTCCCTCTAGTATTTGAAATACATAACGTAATATAACAAAAATCAAATACCATACTATACTAAATACAAGATTTTAAAGACTTACATGATATAATTTTCAGACTGAATTTCGATTTTCGTTTTTTAATGGATAACAAAAAATTAAAATAGGTTTCAAATTTGTAAATGTAATTTTTAATTTTGTAATCTAGTAATTTTGGGATCTGACTTACCATTTTAGTCAAATTTCTTTATACATATAAATATAAATAAAAATAAATAAAAATAAATAAATATCATCAACCTGAACTAAAAAGAGAATGCCCTTAATCCATTATCACATTCTACCTTCCAAAACTTTCACCACATTCCATGCAATCACGTTTTCACTGAATCACAGACATACTAGAAACATTAACTGGTTCAGCGTTGAAATACGTGGCAGGGAGTCCTAACCATGATGACTTAATAATGGTGACCAAAAATGTAGACAACTTAGTATCAAATAATAACCAACAGATAATCATTAACTGACAATTACAGCAGAAAATAAACTAATGAAAATATCAAATGACTTACAAAATTCAATTAGAAATCAGAAATCACTAACGAGATAGCTATTCGTTTCAAAACCAGATAAGATTAATAAAAGAAGAAATAACTAACGGAAGACATTCTATTCAATGGGTAAGATAATCAATTACGTATTACTAAGTGAGGATGAGTTTACAAGTTTAATGATAAAAAAATTACCCCCATAATCCATAGAGAATTTTTGAGTTCTCTAACGTTTCTGTTTTTCACAATAAAACTATCCTTGTCTATTTAGTAAAAATACCCGTACTAAATAAATGAGTTTCCAACACGTCTTAATTAAACACAAGATAAACTTAAACCAAACTGATGTTTTTTGATTTCCAAAAACCAAATATAAGAAATACAGAATAGTTGTAAGCCATTTATTATTATTACTGTATGCCTGAAGGTAAAAATTGTTTATTTAAGCGATACTAAATATATTACAAAGCTAGTTTAGGGTACTAGGGCGTACTGCAACTCAAGCAACGCAGAAAATTTGGATAAGAGGAAATCGAAAACAGGCTGATTTTGCTTAATGACTTTGGAAGTAACTTGACCTGGACTCAAGATAAAACCAAGGTCTCACAATGCTAACGTTCCGTGTGTAGAGCATAAAATTGATTAAGAAAAAAGTTATTAAACATTTAATTTCTCATATCATAGGCATATTGCAGCCCAAGCGTACTCGTTCAGTTAGAAGAGCGCGTGCTCATTATTACGGCGGAGGTTCGAATCTCGGAGAAGCGATGTCGGTTCTATATATTTTTTCTTACATTATAATATTTAAAAAGTCAATAAAGACGGTAAAATGCCAAAAAGTAATTGAATTGTGAGTTTATAACTCAAAAACGGTCGCTTTCCTTATTTTACAGACATAGGGCATAGGGCATAGACGTAAAATGGTTTTCAACCACTCTGTGACAAAGGTCTAGGGAAAGGTAACTGTGCATATTGGACGCTTACACTAAAAAAATTCGAATATTACCGAGTATTTTGCAAGAGGACACGCCCCAAAATGAGCGTTAAGATTATTTTTGGGCGATCGATAGAGGAGGTCACCAGTAACCTAGCATACAATTGTGAAGCACTAAACTGTTGGAGGTACAAACTCGTGCGGTTTATAGCCCCGTAGGCCATAGTTATTGCGACGTTATCAAGTTATATACTTATACTATGTTGCATAATTACTGTATAGTCAGCTCTAAGACTGTAGAAGATACAGTTTCACCCGATTTGCCAAATCCCCAAAAAATCCTGACACTTTTTGAAGAAAGTATACGTATATATATTCAAAAATTTTCTATTTCTAGTCTATGCTTCAATAGCAATGAAATGGTTTGCGTTCATACGAACAGACGGCCGTCTGGACATTGCACAAAACCAATATACTTATTTCACTTTGTGAATGCACAGTGAACGCACAGGAAATAAGAATGGAGACGGTAAAAGTACTGGTGGAACCATGAAATTGCGGAAAAAAGGTTGGCGGTGGACCCAGACAGCATGGTTCTAAATTTGGTAAATCCTAAATGGGAGATATTGACGAAGTGGTTCTAGCAAGCAGACCAACGAAAAGAGGACATCACAACATCACAGTACTTGTACGCTACACAAACTAACATTAAACGGTACACAGAGTGACCAGCCGAGCTGCACAGGGTTCGGTCCTAAGACCAGATCTGTGGAATATCAGCTACGACGACATTCTAGGAATGGAGCCGTTAGATTACACAGTAAACTAACTTTGTGGGGCAGCTTCCTTTCCCAGAAAAAAAACAGTATAACATCAAGGCTTTTGAGGAGAATTATGGCAAAGCAATAGTTTAGCTAGAGTAAAATTAATTTAAGGACGGCAGTCTAAAAATGATTGTTGAAGAATAAACAACTCAAACATCGAAACAAATTGTTGTTTCCTTAACTTATGTATATGATAAAGTCCCGTTTTGCCGAGGCGACAGCTACTGCACGAATTCAGTTGTGTTTACAATCTGAGTGCTAAGGCTATGGAAAGAAATAATGATGATGATAGTGAAGCTGCAACATTCAAAGTGGGAAGTGGCTCGCTACCAAATATGCGAAAAGATCCATGGCGGGTGTTAATGGAAATACAAAATTAAAATTTAATCGTACTTGTAAAAGATTTACAATTAACGGCAACTGAAACAAAAAATAGTAAGACAGTAGTCTTGGCGAAATTTAGTGCAGATCTTAGTGGCGCCGACGCGGTGGCATGGTGCGCTACAGTAAATATAATTCTGGCGGAAAATGACATAAAAGGCAGTGCGTTAGTGAGGGCTTAGAGTGCAGCGTTGGAAGATAGTCCGTCGCAATGGCTCTTATAAATATGTTATCCTGACATAAATTGGGCCAAGTTTATGGAATTTTTGTTCAGCACTTTGCCAATATAGAAACACCGATGTCAATCTATTTGACAATGTTATCAAGTTGCTCGACTGACGGTGAAAGTGTCTAGAATGTTGAGATATGCTAGTCGTATAATGACTGCACGTGGAGGATATTGCACTTTCTGTGGCGCTTGCTCAGTTGATTGTTACCAGTTTGCAGCGTCTACCTTTTACTTTAAATGTGGGCACCAGGAGTCAACTACACACCTACCTTAAAGCTTTATAAATTCAACAAACAATACAAAATCCTTACAAAACAGATCAATATACAATAAAAGCTCAAACAACAATAAATCTTTGTTGTGTAAAGTTGGGTCACAAGCAATCAAATATAATCTGCTTTAAGTATGGTGAGGTTGGCCAACCATTAAACATAAAATGAACAAGGCCAAATGCGATGGCAGCATTTGTTGTACATTGCAAATACTAAGTTACGTAAAAATTAACAGTTATTGTATTTAAATACAATTCTATGTTTCGGGCGATTAATATTTATAAAACAACATTGTGATTGGTCGAGAAATACTGTCGCAGGGATTTTATGTTACCTGGAAAATTTGAAGTTGTTAGAGTAAAGTTACTAAACTGTTCTTCAAATGAAGATATATTTTCTAAATTGAATACTGATCTTGTTGGTGAATTAAATTAATAGACCCCATTAAATTGTTCAAAGAAGATCAGATAGCCAGACTTCATAGAGCAAAATATTTCACATTAGATATGCCAAGTGTCAGTGTCTGATAGTCAGTACGAGTTATTGTCAATGCCATTACAATGCACTATTAGTTTTTCAGCGTGAAGTGATGCATTTACTTGGAGAACTTTCGAATTCAGTGGGTTTTTGTTTAATGTTAGGAAATGGTCGTTATTGAAGTAGACAGTTCAATATTTGGGTTATAATGTTAGCGCAGGTCAAATTTCGTCCAAATTCACTTCAAATTTCAGCGTTAAGTGCAACTTCTCACTCAGTCTCTGCTTTAATACAATATTTTGGATTAGCGTCTTATTTTCAGCAATTTATGCATGCTTATTTCATGAATCTTTTGACATCAGAGAAAAACAAGTTTTTTATGGAAGCCAGAACATGAACTAATTAGGCAAGATATGGTTTCTATCCATACACAAAAGCGGGTTTTGATGATTTTTGATCCGCACCATTCAATCGAATTTCTTACTAATACTCGTAGATATAGTGCTATTTACATAATATTGACCTCATGTCGTTGAGTTTTTCAGTAAGGCTGCTTTACCTGCTGAATCACGGAACCATTAGTACGAATTAGTGACTCTTTCGGTGTTCATGGTTATACAGCATTTTGGACATTATTTACCGATTACAATTTACTAAAAGCATCATCATAAAAGTGACTTATCTCCCAGGACCCAGCTCGTGGGCTTATTTACATTCGCTCTTTCCGAGGAAAATTGCCAATTTTCCCAAGAGCATTGAGATGCTCAGTAATAAATCTAATTCCTAAGTCAATACAGGACTTAGGTTGGGAGACGACATTGGACAAGGCCTATAACTATTACTGGTTCGATAACATGGTCAAGTATAAATTCAGGCTAGACCAATACTAAAAGTCGATAAATCTTCACATTGATATAACTGAAGTGGGAAGTCTGAAGTCGCTTCCACTTTACTTCCTAAGCTCTTTGGTGAACAACAAATCGGAGGATGAGCCGCGAACAAATCATCTGTCAAGTTGCGTCTCAAACCGGACTTGAAACCCCTTATGGTATCGCCTCTAAAGTTTTCGCACAATCCTCTTGCTCTTAGGTCATGTGATCCTTGTTGGTCAACAAGGTAAGTTTTTCTCTACCTCATCGGATAAGCTGCCTTGCCTAAGAATGCCCATTTCTAGTTCTACTATATGAATTGGATTTTTGTCCCCATAGCTAAAAATTACTAAGAATGAACATGGACAGGGGATGGCGTGAGCTATCGTCGTAGTCTCGAAATATTTTGTACGGGTTGTGTGCGGATTACCGCTACGGTACGTATGTGTCGTGTCAGCCATATTCTGGAAAACTTTTCATTCCGTCAAGGATTCGTTGCTATGCAAACCGGTGATAATATCCGTCTTTGTAAGTTTTAATCGCGGGCTCCGCTATACTTGATCTTTATAATCGACCCGACAACTTCTCGATCTTCTTTTCAAACTCTCTTGATTGCCACTAAGGTCACCTCGACGATCGCGCGTACCTGTTTTGCGTTCTGCACCCATTAGGGGCGTGGCATATTGGAAAATAAATTTTTATGTATATCAGAAGCAACTTATGTTATATAAGCTATGGCGGATATATATTTTATATGGACCCACTGGGAGCGCCCACTGGGAACGCTCAGTGATGCAAAATTTTGGCATTTCAACACCTTCATTAATTAATATAAATGTAAAAAAAAGAGTTTAATACAACAAAATTAAGAAATAAAAGAAAAGCCGATAGAGAAAAACAAGATTCGAGCCTCCGCCTAAATGTACATGTCAGAATTAATCACCTCTACCACGATGCCTAACTAATAATGAAGAAATAAAATGTGTATAAAACCAGACTACGCAGAGGTTCGAACCAAGTGTGCCTTTGATCGGTGCGTGTCACTAATATTAATAACACCACTGAATTTAATAGAAACTGAATTTAATAGAAACTAATAGAAATTAACTGATGATTAACGCATAGTTCAATTGTATTTGTTAATTCTTAGACCATAGGAAAATGTTCGCGAAATATGTTGCCAAAACGTAATGAAACTGTCAGCATATTGATTATATTTTAAACAGAATTATAAGAAATTGGTATAGAGCAAAAATAAAAATTGTATTAAATACACAATTTGGGGATAATTAGGGGTGTAACAAATCGGAATCTTTTGGAAGTGGGTGTGAACGAATATTTCGCTGTCGGTAATATAATGTTGAATAATAGGTCGCGGGAACTAAGCGAGATTTAATCTATCGTTTATTCAGTTCCGTATGCCGCTGTTCGAATTCAATTATATTCTAAAAGTGAAATGAATAAATGTCTAAGTTATGATTGCCGGCAGCGTCATTCAACTTGACACATGGCATTCAGCGTTCTCTTTTGTCACTGATCTTTATAAATGATAACGCTGACTCAGCCGCTGCGACACAACCGCCGTTACAATACCTTTCAACAGCTCGGATTGCTAGGTGCTCGCAGTATTAGCTTTAGCTTTAACCTTTAAAAAATAAGATTATTGCTTTTTTACTAATTTTTAAAAAATAAGTTTAATTTCAACTTCATTTTTAATTTTAGGGTGAGAGTATCAATCGGAGCGTTTACAAGGTATAATTCTTTTTATTTTTTTTTTACCAATATTAATCGGTATTTTTTATTTAATAAATAAAGTAGGGAAAATGAATTATTTTTTAATAAATCATTTTATATTTAATTGTGATTTACTTCATTTTTGTATCATAAGTGAATTTTTTAGTAAAATACCTATATTTATAGTTTTATTATTAATATTACCAAAAGCTCATGAACGGTTAGAGATCTTATACCCGCTATAGCTTTTTGATGATTTAAATTGACTTTAGCTTATCTAGCAGCACCAGCATTACATTTATTATAAAAAGAGTATGTAAGTAGATATGCTAATATTAATAATTTATTATATCCGTTTTTATATTTGTTTTGTCGATGCCAATATTGATTATTAGCCCAAATTTAATAAGTATTTTACTAGGATGGGCTTACTAGGAGAAGGCTTAAAGCTAATTCCATATTGCTTATTGATTTATTTTCAAAATATTAATTATTATAATGTTTGTGACTTTGTGAGAGTAAGACGTATTTTTGTTTTCGCTCCGTACTTTTTATTTGTTCTGTTCTTTAATTAGTTTTAATTTACACATTATTTGTATATTATTATTGATTATTACCTTTTTGGTTTGATACTGCCGTGATTTGTGCTTGTGTTTTCGTTTTTATTTACAAAAGTTTTGTGCGCGTAGGTAATTACATACATATGTATATCTAAATTGCACTTTTTGTATTAGTATTACTATTCTTTCGTTTTTATACCCTGAACCCATTCAAAATGGGTAATCGGGGTATAATGGTTTTGTTGCAGCCCAAATGTATGTAACAGGCAGAAGGAGACGTGGAAGACCCCATAAAGTATATATATTCTTGATCAAGACGACAAGCCGAGTCGATTGAGCCCTGTCCGTCTTTCCGTATGTTTGAACGCGTGGATCTCAGAACCTATAATAGCTAGAGACTTGAATTTTTTTTATAGATTCGTGTATATCACGCGCAGGTCGAGTTTGTTTTAAAAATTCGATAACTCTTCTCGTTTTTTTTTATCGATTAAAAACGAAATCGATTTTCAGTTTTAAAATTATATCTTCTATATCTTGATAGTTAGAGACTCCAAATCTTTTATTTAGCTTAATGGGACTTTTATACAATTTTGATTTTTGCTAAATTTTGGATGCCATGCCCCCTTCGCCCAAATTTTCAAATCACTTATTTCAAATACTACAGACTTGTGCTTTTGCACATGCACACATATGAATGATAAAATTACGCTGCGCAAGTTTGATTAAGAAAGACGATCTACAAAAAAAGTTATTAAGCATTTAGTTTCCCATAACACGCACATATTGGCGCAGCGAAGTCGCTGAGTAAACAGCGCAGTTAGCAGAGCGTATGCGTGTGCGTGTGTATGTATGCGTTGCTTGCAATGTACATACATATGTATGTACACATGTACATACTGTATATATTTACATATATATAAAATAAAAGTAACATTGATATAACTTAAATAAAGTCAATATAATATACATATGAATAGATGAAATGCATTATGTTATTAAACGAAACGTTTACCAAACGTTTACGTACACACGCGCGTAAGCACACGGCAACAGCACTCTTATGTACTTATGGCTGTGTTGGTAGAAGCGAAGGTCGCCGACATAAAGTCTCGGCTTCGATTGTCTAAGCTGACGTCAAAACTCTTTTTATGCAAGTTACTTAATATTTTTTTTTTTTTAATTTTGTAATTTAATTTAAAATTATATACAAACTTTGAAGTCCATTTAAAGCCGCCGGTAGGCGCGGTTCAGGGTATTTCCTAGTCGGGCACCTCCGACTAGAGTTCCCTTACTTATTCTTATATGCTTTCTATTTTTTTTTTTTATACGGTTTAGTGTGTGTGTTCGCTGTCGCTCGCTCACGCTTAGTTTAGTGTTTGTTTTGGTTTCTTACGAATTATATTTCCTTTTTAGCGTAAGCTTTCTCCCGCTCTTTTTTCTGTTCCTTCATCATCTGTTTGTCTTTCGATCTCTGTATTAGCTGAGTGTTGTTGTTTGTGATATTTCTTTCTCTCAACACAGTTAATCCTCTCTTTGTCTTTTGATTTTTCTTATCTTAATCTGTTTTTATTTTTGTTTTGATTTACTCCCCTGTTGCCAATATGATATGCTGTAAGCAATGTACATTACATTTCCGCAAGTCACTGATTCTGCACAAATGCAATTTGTTGGTTGCTGGTTGTGCGAGAATCTAATGCACAATAAAGGTGGTGGCATCTCGGGGCGTGACTGTGATAGAGTCATGGGTGTTCCAAAAAGTGGATGTGGTGGATTACGGATTACCCGGATTGTTTGAAAAAAAAATTAAGTTTTTCCAAGATGTATAACTCAGTGCGCGTTCAGTACTCAAATCTAAGTAAATTTTCAAAACAGCTTGAAGAGGAACCTAAAGCTGGAGAAGATATATTGAATCAGTACAATTGTGATTCTCCGCTAAATACAGTGATTACTCCATCACTGCTAGTTCCCCCCTCCATTCAAGTATCGTCTCCTTACGTATCAACCCCTTCTTCACCTTGTCAAGAATTATCAATTCCCATATCAGATGATTCAGTTGAAATATCTGTGTCTAGTGTCATAACAAACACTCAAAAGGCCCGTACTAAAAAAGTTTAAGTTTCTCAGAGTGTTGGTCACACTAAAAACGACATTCAGAAACCATCTCCTACTGCTATATTACCCAATTTATCTTTAGTGTCTCCTCGAAATCAAGTTTTCTTATATAGGCTTTCATCAGATACGACATGTGAGGCTGTATCTGCTATTATTGAAACTAAAATTTCGTCTAAATGAACAAGTTTTTATCTCGAAGTTTAATTTTGCGTCTCCTCGTTAAATTGCTTCATTTAAAATCAATGTACCGATTGAATTTTTCGAAACTATATGTGATCCCAACCTTTGGCCACCTTATGTTGTTGTACATGAATTCAAACCTAAGATTCGGAATAGAATTTCTCCAGTGTCTTTAAATCCCGTTTCGGTACAACCTTCATCTGAAGCTGTATCAAAAAACTAAGTTTCTTTCCATCTTTTCCGCAGCTATCTATTATTTATCAAAATGTTCTAAATTTAAGAATCTATTCCTGCATAGCTGTAGTGTCGAATCTGAACTTATAGCCCTCACTGAAACATGGTTAAGCCAAAATATTTATAATAGTGAGGTTCTTTCAAATAATTTCACTATTTATAGACTTGATCGCTTGTCTCGTAGAAGGGGTGGTGATTTAATAGCTGATAAATCCCATTTTCTCTCGGAATCTTTCACCTTCTCATCAATTCACAATGTTGAGATTATTGGAGTTAAAATAACTTTTCAGTCTTGTTGCCTATACGTTATATGTTCATATATCCCTCCCTCATCCGATTTACAATTTTATAGTCATCATATATCTTGTATTAAAGAAATGTATGAATATGTTCAAGATAATGACTTATTTCTTGTGTTGGGTGATTTTAACATACCTAACACTTCTTGGGCCTCATCTGCCAATTCGAATTATCTTATTCCAACAGTTGATTATAATTACACTCATTCACAAAGTGAAATGATTATATTGGTTTTTTGCAATGTCCGTCTTGCTGTTTGTCAATCTATCCGTCCGTCTATCCGTCCGTCCGTCCTTATGTCCGTCTGTCCGTATGCAGGCAAACATTTCTATGCTATTGAAGCTAGAGACTAGAAATTTTGAAAATATACTCGTGTATACCCTCGTCAGATAAAGTGTCCAGATTTTTCCGATAAGCCCCCAAGGCATTTGCCTGTATTTCAGAAATACTACATGTAGCAGTCCTAGAGAGTTGAGATTTTAAATGTATACTCGCGTCGCCCATTGGGTGCGTGGCAAATCGGGTGAAACTGTATCTTCTACAGTTTTAGAGCTATACCGACCAAGTTTTGCACGTGAGTAACTGTTATGATCCTATAAAGATCGACCGAAAAATTATATATTAACGGTAGAATTCATTCGCCTTCTCTTTTATTTCAAGTCAATTTCCTAGTTCCTTCCTGTGCTTCTCGTCACTTTTGTCCTCCTTATTTACATATATGTATGTAACTGTAACTATTCTTTGCACAGTGCGTTTCGTGTTCTATGTACTAAGTAAAATACTTATTATCATGTATTTAGTTCTGAACTCTCTTTCCTTAATAAAATCTTCTCTTTCGGCATATTTCAGAGAAATCATACACACACCCCAGTAGTGAGAATGCATCTGGCAATTCTCCATACTTGTGTAGTGATTTCTCTTATTGTATTTTACTTTTTTAAGATTTTATTTTTCTTATATTTTAATTACCTTTTTTTTACCTTCTTCTATCTTGCTGAGTTTGAATGATATCACTAACCATACCAGGCTGTGATTTATCGGGCAAATAAAACACCCCCATCGGGTTGGTGATATCATTGCTATATGTTGTTAGTATTAGGCTTTTTCTTTTCCATATTCTTTTATAATTTTTAGATTTTTAATTTGACTCACGATTGTAGTCTATAAATAAATAAATAAAATAAATAAATATATCCACGCCTACTGGGTGCGTGGCATTTTTTGTTATATTTTGGACACTATTGATGCTAGAAACTTGAGACTTGGTATATATATTTGTATTAACGTCCCAAGCTCAACAAGCTATGCCTGATATATCAACGCCCATATGGGGCGTGGCAAACCGCACGAGCTTATATCTGCTATAGTTTTAGTGCTAAAAGCTGCAAAATTGGACTCCTCTCTCTCGATCAACTAAATATTATTTTTTCGCCTCAAATACCCTGTAATTTTCGCGCTTTTGAGTGTAAGCGTCCAAAGTTACGTTGACCTACACCTCTGTCATGGACTGGCCAAAAATCATATGTTTACGCCCACGGGGGGCGTGGGAAATAGCATTAAACCACTATTTTTGAGCTATAAACACACAATTTATTGACTTTTTGGCTTTTACCATCTTAATTAAGTTGCTAAATATTATAAATGTAAAAAATATAGTTTAGTTTACACAAAAATAAATAAATAAAAGATAAGCCGACATAGAAAATCCGAGATTCGAACCTCCGCCTACATGCACGAGTCGAAAGTCGTCATCTTTACCACGACGCCACCACTGTGCTTGTCAAACCAATAATAATTATAAATAAAATGTGGATAAAATACCGACTTCACCCGAGGCTCGAACCAAGGGTGCCATGATCGGCGCGCGTCACTTCTATTAGCAACGCCATTGAACCACATAGCAACCAAGTAACTTAATGAGCATATGATTCACGTTGAATTCTATTGTATTTGTTATTTTTAGAACATAAGAAAATGTTCGCTGTGCAACTGTGCAACACATATGTCAATTGGCTAAACGTTTTGTTGAATAACTTCTGTGTTAGTTAACGGATTTTAATGAAACTTTCAGCATATCAATTATAATTTCAACTGAATTGTAAGAAATTGGTGTATATCAAAAACCACATGACACTAAATAAAAAATTTAGGGATAATTAATGGGTGTGGTTTCTTGGAATGTTATGGAACTGGGAGCTTGCGGTGTGAATGAGTATTTCGCAAAATTCAATTCAAATTTACAAAATTACAAAATTACAGGTAATTAAAAGCCTAACAATAACAATATTTAACAATGATATCAGCAAACTGATTAGGGTGTTTTATTTTCCAAACTGGCGAGCTATGCCCCGAATCACTGCGAAGTATTTTAGTTATATATTTTTATTTTTATATTTATTTTATATAAAAGGAAATTTGACAAAAAACGTGAGTCAAATTCAAAATTATAAAATTAACAAGTAAGGAAACTCTAGTCGGAGCTGCCCGACTAGGAAATACCCTAAACCTAACTTCTACCAACACCGCCGTTGAACTGCTTGAATGTGGAGTAGCGAATTCCTAACTAAAGTTATTAAGCTACTGAGCTTCTGCTACTGAGCTTCTGCTTAAAATTCATCCCCAATTTGTCTTTGTTGTTGTTATGAATTCTTAGAATTTTCTAGATGATTCTGCTACTGCTATCACGTGCGTGTGTACGTAAACGTTAGTTAAACGTTTTGTTTAATAACATAATAGATTTCATCTATATGTTATATTGACTTTATTTATATTGTATCTATGTTATACTTATTTTATATATACATACTTTCGAACATACATATGTATGTATATTGCAAGCAACGCATACATACACACGCATACGATCTGCTAACTGCGCAGTTTACTGAGCGACTGAGCTGCGCCAATATGTGCATGTTATTGGAAACTAAATGCTTAATAACTTTTTTTGTAGACCTACTTTCTTAATCAACTAAAAATTTTTTTATTGTATTTAGTACATAAAACACAAAACTCACTGTGCAAAGAATATAATAGGTAGATATGGGCAAAAAAACCGGACAAAAGTAACAAGAAAGACGAGAAGGAACTAAGAAATTGATTTAAAAATAAAAGAGAAGGCGAATCAATACTACTGTTAATCAAGACTATTCTAAGATTGATTAGGTAAGTTAGTGAAGGACGGTAAACGAAGATTGCGATCCCAGTTAATATTGCGCAAGGCTAAAATGAGAAATGGCTTCTGAACCGATGCAATACGGTCCTGATGCAATTTCTGCTGTGGCGACCATATAGAACAATATTCTAAACTAGGGCGTACCAGCGAGACAAAAAGAAGTTTAGTGACAAACGGATCATTAAACTCTTTAGACCATCGTTTAATAAAAGTACACTTTTGGCTTCATTAATGATGGTTAGGATATGGGGTAAGTTTACAGTCAAAGAGCACCCCGAGATCTTTGATTTTAGAAATACGTTGCGAGGACACATTGTTGATTGTATAATCAACAAAAAATGGAGTGGTATGACTGACAGTAATTGTCATACACTTAGACCAATTTAGATGCAACTGATTGGCTTTACGCCATTATTGAAAGGAAATTAGATCATCCTGTAGGCGTAGATTATCTATTGAGTTCTTGTATGAGAGACAGAGTTTTACGTCATCTGCATACATGAATATTTTAGAGTAAGAAATACAACTGGGAAGGTCATTTATAAAAAGGGAGAAAAGTGGAGGGCCCAAATGACTACTCTGAGGAACACCCGAAGAGACAAATATGACCTTTTGAAATAGATGTTCTCAACAGAACTCTTTGGGTTCTACCCTTTAAATAGAAAGCAATCCAAGGCAGAAGTTTAGGGAAAATCCAAATTGGTCAACCTTTTGAAGCAAGATATCGTGCTGAACAGAGTCAAATGCCTTACTGAAATCAGTGTATATAACATCAGTTTGCATTTTATTTAAAAAGCTTTTATTGACTGGGGTTGAAAATTCTAATTCGTAGAGGTTGATCGATTCTGAACAAAACCATGCTGCTTACAGCGTGGTATGTAATTCTCTTAACAATGAGAATTTAAAATATTGAAATTGGCCTTAGCTAAGGAATATTTGGACCAGTCAACGACCGAACCCGACTTTTTAATCTTTTTAAAACATTTAGATTTAATATGTTTTAAAGTTGAATGAGTCGAAGTGAATGGGACCTTAGAAAAATTTGGATTTTTATTGTATTTGAAATGCCACGCCCCCTTCACACCAATTTTCAACGTATTTTAAATACTAGAAACTTGTGCTTTTGCAAATACTCACATATGAATTATATAATTATGCAGTGAAGTTTAAAAAGTCTACAAAGAAAGTTATTAAGCATTAAATTTTCCATGCGCATATTAACCCGTCCTAAATAGCAGTTAGCAAAGTGTAAGCTCCAGGTTGGTTCTATTCTTTAGGCCGCTGTCAAAAGTTCTTGGTTTATTATTTATTTAATTTAAAATTGTATGAATCGATGCAAGATGTAAAGTGAATTTAAAAATGCCAAATTAGCGGGGTTCAGGCGGCTAAAGCTTCCATACATGTAAAACATTTAATTTTCCGTAATATAGGCATATTACACCCAAAGCACACTCGCTGCGCAAGCTGCGCAATTAACAGAGTGCATGCTTGCAATATATAAGTTATCATGTAAAGCTTTGTAACTCCAAAGTATTAATAAAACATCTGATACAGGGGCTTAAAAGTTATCACTCGAAGCTTTGCTCCCACAAAGCTATTCTCAGCTGATAACACAAAGCTTAACGCTCCACGTGTTTGCCGACACAAAATAAAATAACTTAAGTGTTATGTTTCGTAATATCGGCTCTACGGAGGGTTCAGAGTAACTCCTTGTCGGTCTAATTAAATATTTAATTTACCAATTTAATTAATTTAATCTTTTTAATTCTATTAATCAATTCAAATAATTAGTAATACTTTAAATAATGCATATTAGGTCAATAAATAAAATATAGCTACTTTATAAAATCCTTTTCACTTCATATAAAGCAATATACAGCAAAATAAAACAATTATAAGAAAAATGTTCCTATTGAAGAATCAACTAATAAAATATTAAAACGAATTAGTAAATAAACACCAGGCGTTACTAAAATTGGAGAATGAACTAAAGAAAAATTTTACATACTATAAAAGCATATACCCAAGAAAAAATGTTCCGTGTTGACTAATGGAATACAAATATATAAACTATAAGCTGCTCTAAAAACATATAATAAATATAGTATAATTATAGATAATATCATTATCAAGTAACAATTATATTTAATCAAGAAATTTCTTCTAATAAATCCCCTTATTAAACAACAAACTTCTTCTACTTAACCAATTCAATCTAACAAAATAATCCGGAAGAGAATTAAAGTCCATGAGAAATTACTAAACTATAAGACATAAGCCTCAGTATGTTCTTGTTAACTTCTCTGCTAATACAATTCCTATATGAGCAATATAAGAATCATTCAAAGCTCCCAAAAATGTTTGACGTAAACATATTAAACTGAGTCAAATAAAACTCCCAACTAATTTTCACTCAAATCAATGTATATTTTAAATTAATGAATTGTATAATATTAAATAATATTAATTTAAATAAAATACCAGTTAAAATTGTGGACTGTGCCATCGGATCTTCTACATGAGCTTTTGGTAATCACAAAAATAAACTTAAAATATAGGTATTTTTTCAGCAAAATAATAATATACTAAAATAAACTAAATCATAAATATAAAATTACCGATTGCGAAATACTCTTTCATAATACACATATAAATATATCAATTTGCCACACATCTAATTATTCCCAAATTTTGTCTTTAGTGCCATGCGTATTTAATACAATTTTGATTTTTTCTGTACACCAATTTCTACAATTCAGTTTAAAATTTAATAATTCAACTAAATGTTTTGGCAATTGACAAATGTGCTTGGCTCCAAAGCGAACATGTATCCAATGTTCTAAGAAATAAGAAATACAATAGAATTCTGCGTTAATCATCTGCTAATTAAATTACTGTGTCGCTATCAAATGCAGTGGCGTTGGTAATAGAAGTGACACGTGCGATCATAGGCACCCTTGGTTCGAATCTCGGGTGAAGGTGGTTTTTATACACATTTTATTTATTTATTATTGATTTGGCATGAAAAGTGATGGCGTCGTGGTAGATATAATGAATTCTGACTCATACATGTAAGCGGAGGTTCGAATCTCGGTTTTTCTATGTCGGCTTTTCTTTTCTTCCTTTATTGTTCACAAAGTGAAATGAGTATATTGGGTTTGTGCAAAGTCCGTCTTGGTGTTCGTCCGTCCGTCTGTCCGTATGAACGCAAACCATTTCTATGCTATTGAAGCTAGAGACTTAAAATTTGAAATATACTCGTGTATACTCTTCTCACATAAAGTGTCAAGATTTTCCCGATACGCCCACTGGGAGCATGGCAAATTGAAAAATAAATTTTCCTGTATGTCACAAATACTACTTGTCACAGTCCTAGAGAGTTAAAATTTGGATTGTATACTCGCGTTGACATCCCAAGTTGAATAAGTTTTGGCGTACATTACTACGCCCATTGCCAACCAAATTTTGCACGTGAGTAACTGTTATGATCCTATACAGATCGACATATATCCACGCCTACAGGGGGCGTGGCAAATCGGATCTGAATATATATCAATTTTGCATCTTCTGTTATATTTCGAACACTATTGATGTTAGAAAACTTGAAACTTTGTATATATACTTGTATTGACGTCCCGAGTTCAATAAGCTATGGCGGATATATCTACGCCCATAGGGGGCGTGGAAAACCACGAACTTACAGCTCCTACAGCTAGAAGCTTCAAAATTGGATTGGTACGTTGCTGGTGACCTCCTCTATCGATCAGCCAAAAATTATTTGTTCGCCCCTAAATACCCTGTAATTTTCGAATTTTTTGTGTGGTAGCGTCCAAAATTCACAGTTACGTTGTCCTACACCTGGACTGGCCAAAAATTATATGTCTACGACCCCGAGATTCGAACCTCCGCCTACTTGCACATCTCTACCACGGCGCCACCGCTGTGCTTGTCAAACCAATAATAATTATAAATAAAATATGTATAAAATACGACTTACCCAAGACTCGAACCAAAGGTACCAATGATCGGCATGCGTCGCTTATAATAGATTAGCTAAGCCACTGAACCACATAGTAACCAAGTTACTTAATGAGCATATGATTCACGCTGAATTCTATTGTATTTGTTATTTCTTAGAACATAAGAAAATGATCGCTGTGCAACTGTGCAACATTTTTGTCAATTGCCTAAATGTTTTGTTGAATAACTTCTGTGTCGTGACTATGGCTGGGGTGTTGAATTGGCTTAATACCTACCGACTAAAAAACCTGCTCATTCAAGGAATGCCGTGCATCTTGGAACCAGGAATTATCATCCAGTAAGTTAAGCTGGATTCAGCAGCTTTCTCCATCTCATTTAAGTACTTTTGGAAGTTATCATGTCCAGTTGTCTGATAAAAAGACGTTCCACCTTGCTTTTTATACATCCACATTTATGTCCATCTCCCATACTTTCATCTTCCAAGAGGCTTTTGTCTGCTGTCGAAACATCTTTACTGCTTGCAGAATTGTCCGCTTTGCCGGAGATCCTATATCTTCTTGCATTGAATCGGTTTCTACCTAACTTCTGCTTTTAACGTGTCCGTCCACACTTCGCTAAAATACAGTAGTATTCCGTTTGTTGCTTCCATTAGAAGTCTTCGTTTCCCTGCCGTCGGTCCGTCAAAGTTTTTAGTTGGGTAAGCGTTTTTTGGAGCTCATTTCCACTGCCTCCACGCTCTTTTTGCTCTCTTTTTCTATCAGCTTCAGTTTGAAGCTTCGTCCACGAATTCCTACAGTTCCATATACGCCGCTTTTTTCATCGAGGCTTTTCTTCTTCCGGTTCGCTACATCCGCTTCAGAAAGGCATCTTTTTCCTCGGACTTTCAAGATATACTTTAGCCTTAGTGACATTGCCATCACTGCTACTGAGCTGCTGAACTTATGCTGAAAATTCATCCCCAATTTATCTTTGTTGTTGTTAAGAATTCTTAGAATTTTCTAGATCCTTCTGCTGCTGCTACCACGTGCGTGTTTACATAAACGTTTGGTAAACGTTTTGTTTAATAACATAATGCATTTCATCTATACGCATGTATATTATGTTGACTATATGTAAATGGTATCAATGTTATTCTTATGTTATATATATGTAAATAAATAAAGTATGTATGTATATAGCAAGCAACGCATACATACATACGCACACACATACGCTCTGCTAACTGCGCAGTTTACTCAGCGACTGCGCTGGGCCAATATTTATTTATTTATATAGAAAGAAATTTGACTAAAATCGTGAGTCAAATTACAAAATTAAAAATTATAAAAGAATAGGGAAAAGAAAAAGCCTAATACTAATCATATATAACAATGATATCACCAACCCGATGGGGGTGTTTTATTTGCCGGACCGGCGAGCTATGCCCCAAATCACAGACAGGTATGGTTAGTGATATTATTGAAATTAAGCAAGGTAGAAGTTAAAAAAAAAGGTAATTAAAATATAAGAAAAATGAAATAATAAAAAAGTAAAATACGATAAGAGAAATCACTACACAAGTAAGGAGAATTGCATAGGTGCATTCTCATAACTGTGGTGTGTGTGTGATTTCTCTGAAATATGCTAAAAGAGAAGATTTTATTAAGGAAAGAGAGAGTTCAGAATAAATACATGAAAATAAGTATTGTACTTTGTACATAGAACACGCAACGCACTGTTACATATAGGTAAATAAATAGAACAAAAGTGACGAGCGTATAAGGTAATTCTCATAACAACGAGAGTTTAAAATATTTAAATTGGCCTTAGCTAACGAGTATTTAGATCAGTCAACGACCGGACCCGAGTTTTTGAACTTTTAAAAACGTTTAGATTTAATATTTTTTAAAGTTGAAAGAGTCGAAGTGAACCAGGGAGGTTTATTATTTATTATTTAAAAAGATTTAGGAAGACACATAAGAACAGAATTGCCTAGAATAGCATTTAAAGTTCTGTAGAATGTTGAAACTGCTAAGTTTACATCAACTGCCTCATATAAAGGAGACCAATCTGTTGCATTAATGAAATCATTAAGCAAAACAAAATTACATTTATTAAAACAACGACGCTTTATAGATGATGAGGGCGTAAAAATTGGTGGACAGGAAATAGGTATTAAAACTTCTAGTGTTGGATGATATAAATCCTCAAAAAAGGGGGATGATCTTAAAACATTAGTAAAAACAAGATCAAGAGAACGATTTGAATGATTAGAAATTGAGTTCATCTGATACATAGAAAGGTTAAACAATTCATCAAAAAAATAATGATCAATTGTTGAAATAAGATAATTCGAATTGGGAAATGAGGCCCATGAAGTGTTAGGTATATTAAAATCACCCAACACACGAAATAAGTCATTATCTTGAACATATTCATACATTCTACATTTCTTTAATACAAGATATATGATGACTATAAACTTGTAAATCGGAAGATGGAGGGATATATGAACAAGCAACGTATAGGGTAAAAGATTGAAGAGTTATCCAACAATCTCAACATTGTTAATTGATTAGAAGGTAAAAGATTCCGAGAGAAAATGGAATTTAACAGCAATAAAAACACCACTCCGTCTACGAGACAAGCGATCAAGTCTATAAATAGTGAAATTATTTGAAAGAACTTTTTGATAAATAATAGATAGCTGCGGAAAAGATGGCAAGAAACTTAGTATTTTGATACAGTCTCAGATGAAGGTTGCACCGAAACGGGATTTAAAGACACTGGAGAAATTCTATTCCGAATCTTAGGTTTGAATTCATGTACAACAACATGAGGTGGCCAAAAGTTTGGATCGCATATAGTATCGAAAAATTCAATTGGTACATTGATTTTAAATGAAACAATTTCACGAGGAGCCGCAAAATTAAATTTCGAGATAAAAACTTTAGTCGAAATTTTCCTTTAATAAAAGCAGACACAGCCCACATGTCGTATATGATGAAAGCCTAGAAGAGAAAACTTAATTTCGAGGAGACACAAAAGATAAATTGGGTAATATAGGAGTAGGAGACGGTGTCTGAATGTAGTTTTTAGTTTGAGCAGCACTCGAAGAAACTTTAACTTTTTTATTACGGGCCTTTTGAGTGTCTGTTATGACACTAGACACAAATATTTCAACGGAATCATCTGATATGGGAATTGATAATTCTTGACAAGGTGAAGAAGGGGTTGATAAGTTAGGAGACGATACTTGAATGGAGGGGGGAACCAGAAGTGATGGAGCAATCACGGTATTTAGCGGAGAACCAGAATTATAATGATTCAATATTTCTTTTCCAGCTTTCAGTTCTTCTTTAAGCTGTTTTGAAAATTTACTTGGATTTGAATACTACTGACCGCACTGCATTATACATCTTGGAAAAACTTAATTGTAAAATTCACGCATATGAATGATATTGTCACTAGTTACAAAGTTCATTAAGCATGTACATATATCTACAAAATAATTTATTAAAAATTAACTTTTCCGTATCACGCAAACTGCGCATTTAGCAGAACGCATGCTCATTCTTGCGTCCGGGTTTGAGCATGCGTGTGTATGTGTTGTTTGCTATTTATATGTAAAATGCATGCTTTTCCGGGTTCACGGTATCTCCTAGTCGATCGGTCTCGACTAGAGCACTCTTACCTGTTAGTTTTTTTTATCTGATAACCTAACTTAAAATTTATTGTTAAGTTAATTAAAAATAAAATTAATAATAATTAATAATAATAAAAATTTGTATGAAACCGTCTTATATTTCATCTAAAATCAAACATTGTATTTTTTGCTGTGTGTTGCTTGTTAAACTGCATGTTGTATATTGTACCCTTGCAACGTACGGGTATTACCATCAGTGTTGGCAACTATTGGTGACCTCAACAATGCATGAAAAAAGCGAGAAATAGATATTTTTCCATAATGAGGAGTAATCCCGAAATCAGAATTTAATAGTGTAAGCTATATATCCCCAGAACCCATTAAAAATAGCAAAATCAGTTTATATGCATGTAAGGAAGGCAAGATCAGGACGATAAATCGAAGCGATTTACAATTTCAGATTTAAATTTATATCTTTTATTTATTTATAGTTAGGAGAGATCTTGTGTGTAGGTATGTGTTAATTGCAATATACATTTATATATGTATTTAAAATAAGCATAAAATAAATAGATATATATTATCATCTTGCAGCTGCATATAAAGTCGGTATAATAAATTGCAAAAAATTTCAATAAAATCTAATATTTTATTTAAAAAAAAAACGTTTGGCCAATTACCAAAGGCATGTGGCAGCAGCAGCAGAAGAATCAAAAGAATTCAAAGAATATATAAATATAGTTGAGATCAGCTATTACTTTACTTAAGAATTCGCTATTTGACGCTCAATCAGAGCAACGGCGGTGATCGACAGTTTCCTTACTTGTTTTTTAGGTCCTCATTACAATTTTTTTTCCAGCCAAACACACATTTTTCCTTTGTGTTATGTCCATGATACTGTATGTTTTTCACAGTGGTGCAAATCGGGACTGAGTATTTGTAATTCAGTAATCCCCAACATTGCAAATTTTAATTGTTTCATTAATAATAAGTATTGTAATAATATATTATACAATTATTAATTATTAATAATAATAATTATGGTAGAACAAGCAATTTCAAAATGTTCCTTATGACGTAATAAGAAACGATAACAATGTTATGAATAATTTTATTTATAATTTTAGTTATAATTTTTTAACAGATAGATATCATGAGAATGTCATAATTTATACTTGTATATATAGGTTAAATAATTAATATGTTTTTTAAATTACATATTATATATTAATTAATTCATCTATTGATAATTTACTTAACCGTTTGCCTTAATATATGAACACATTGGATTGATATTAATTAATTATTTAAATTGGCATTTAGTGTCTTTTTCACTATTTCGGAGTATTCATTTATGAGTGTTGCTATCTGAAAGGCCTGAAAAAAACCAAATAGTTTAATAAATATTTTGTTATATGTTAATGTAGAATAAGCTACTCGACTGTCACCGTGATGACAGTACAATATAAATATATATAACATCTAATGAAGTCCCCTATTGAAATGTAAGAGAACTTGTCGTGGGTGCTCTACTAGGAGATAACACGAACCCTGCTCGATCTGTGTATTTATATCCTGAACCCATTGAAAATGGGAAAGTAACATGTAGTGATCAAAATGTGTGCAACAGGCAGAAGAAAGCGTGGCAGAACCCATATATATAAGTATACATATTCTTAGTTAGCACAACGAGCTGAGTCGATTTAGCCATGTCCGTCCGAATGAACGCTGTGATTTCCTAAACCACAAAAGTTAGAGGTCTGAAACTTAACATGTATACTCGTTTATACGAAAATTAGAACGAAAGAGTTTTTTTTTTCAATGATTTATCGAAATTCAATAATTTCAAATTTCGATAATTTGACTATGTATTTGTTATACCATAAAATCTTCAGTTTTTAAATTCAATGATTTCGGATACGCCCTTGCCAAAAATTTAAAAATAATGCATGTCAAATAGTAGAGATTTATACTTTGGCAAGTACACAAATGTGAATGACATTATTTCGCTGTGAAAGTTTAATCAAGAAAGTCCATCTACATTTAACTTATCAGTGTATTCTGTTTCTTGCATGTGTAAAATAAATATAGATTGTTTAAAATTTGTTTTTTTTTTCTGTATTGAAACCTAACTAATCAACTAACTAACTAACTAATTCAATGCGAGATTACGTCATTCATATGTGTGTACTTGCCAAAACACAAGTTTCTGGTATAGGAAATATATATTATATTTTTTTGAATTCAGTTGAAAATATAATCAATATGCTGAAAATTTCATTAAAATCCATTGAGTAACACAGAAGTTATTCAACAAAACGTTTTCCCAATTGACGTTTCGAAATTCAGTGGGAGTGGTAGTAGAAACTTACGTGCGCCGATCATAGATATCCTTGGTTCGGATCTTGGTGATGTCGGTTTTTTATTTATTTATAATTGGTTTGACAAAAGCAGTGCATGCTATGAGGAGCCGTGCAATGCAGTGCTAATAAGATGTCTACCAGGCTGCCATCTTATTAGCACTGCATTGCATGATGATGAGTTCTGACTCGTATATGTAGGCAGAGGTTCGGATCTTACTGAAGCGATGTCGGTTTTTTTTTTATTTCATAATTTTTATACCCTGAACCCATTAAAAATGGGTAATCAGGGTATACAGGTTTTGTTGTCGATGAAATGTATGTAACAGGCAGAAGGAGGAGTGGCAGACGCCAAAAAGTATATATATTATTGATAAGGACGACAAATCGATAAACCTTGTCCGTCTGTCCGTCTGTCCGTATGTTTGTAGATCGGCTATGTTTTAAAAATATGTTAAAAATTCGATAGCTTCTCTTTACTTTTATCGATTAGAAACGAATCGATATTCAGTTGGGCTCCCACAACCAGAGCTTTCTTATTTTTTTTCTAAACAAATTTTTAATAACGTATACATGTATATGACATATTTACCTGAGATGTGCTTAAAATAACTTTTGACTGTTTTTTTTCTGTTCCCGTAAATATCATCAGAGAATTCATATTCGGCGAGAATGATATCAAAGATTCATACTCATGTGAACATAAAATATTTCGTGATCTGTGTTCTAGTAAATGAATACCATTTTGGTCAACTGCTAACCATAACATCCTTGGCCAATTGGAAGTAAACGATTGCTGCAATAGATAATATTATATTATTTATATATCAATTGCTTTTATAAATATGTAATCACGAGTTACCAACTACTTTACAACACATGGCTTACACAGTGGCTGCCATGGGCAGCATTATCGATATTATAATGTTACAAGCGAAACAACTTAAAGGCGGTGATTATCAATCACTACAGAATTTACAGAATTTTACGGTTTTAACATTCAAATATGTTGGTAATATGGAATATGGAAAATGGTGTAAAATAAATACATTTGGAACAAATTTGAAAAATACAATTTATGTGATGTGTGATGTGCATGTGCATTTGTAAGTATGAGTGTGTATATATGTATGAAGGGTACATGTACATATACATAAAATAAGCGTGTGCTAGGAATAACAGCTCTTCACTGACTGCGGTGCAGGTCAAGCGCTCTTACATTTTTAATTATTAATGGTTCGACAAGCTTGGCAGTGCTTGTCGTCAAAAAAAGGCATGGCCAGGGAGTGACAACCATGTAGCGAAATGAAGAAGTGATAACATCGTACATCTTGATGTGTGTATTTGACCAAGCGCAAGCCTCTAGTATTTAAAATAAAGTTTTATCGAAATTTATCGATGATATGGAAAGAGGTTGGATTATCGAAAGAAAAAATATTTGTACTGCGTATAGTATATACGAGTATGCAACTTAAAAAACTCTCAGAATATATAGTCGGTCGAGTCTAGCTTTCACCATTATTTATGTAACGATAATGTTGACAATGCTATTAGACGAAAGACTCTCTAGCCGGCGATCGTAGGAAGCGACACTTGCGGTAAATGCAAAAGAGCATTTTTTCTCATTCGTTCGGCAAAAGCGGGATTACCGTAAGGATAGATTTGCCGTAAGTTTAGTTTTAATTTACCACTCAATCCGATCGCGCGGATAATAAACAGAACAATCAAACTCAAACAAGTCTTTACTTAACTTATAACTGCCACCCAACTAAAATTGGAACTCAAGCTTTAGACAAATAATAATACAATAACCAAACACACCGCATTAGGTAATTACGCAGAACAAAATGTATCAAAGCCACTGTGCTGCGGAATCAATACAGTAACATTTAAAAGGTCTTTTTAAATTCCATTTGCAATATAAAAAAGAGAGAAAGAGAATAGCTGACAGCAAAGGTCGCAGCCAAGAGTGAAAACACAGCCAGTTATCAAAAAACCAAATTGTAACAGTTGACAAATGTGCTGCACACCTGCACAGCAAACATTTTCTTATGTTCTAAGAAATAACAAACATAATAGAATTCAGCGTGAATCATATGCTTATTAAGTTACTTGGTTATTACGTGGTTCAGTGGCGTTGCTAATAGAAGTGACGCGCGCGCCGATCATGGCACCCTTGACTCGTGTAAGTCGGTATTTTACAAACATTTTATATATAATTATTATTGGTTTGACAAGCACAGTGGTGGCGTCGTGGTAGAGATGATGAATTTCGGCTTATGTAAGTAAGCGGAGGTTCGAATCTCGGATTTCTATGTCGGCTTTTCTTTTTATACCCTGAACCCATTAAAAATGGGTAATCAGGGTATAATGGTTTTGTTGCAGCCCAAATGTATGTAACAGTCAGAAGGAGGCGTGGCAGACCCCATAAAGTATATATATTCTTGATCAGCACGACAAGCCGAGTCGATTGAGCCTGTCCGTCTGTCTGTCTGTCTGTCTGTCCGTCTGTCCGTCTGTCCGTCCGTCCGTCTGTCCGTATGTTTGAACACGTGGATCTCAGAACCTATAATAGCTAGAGACTTGAACTTTTTTTTTATAGATTCGTGTATATCGATTTTCAGTTTTAAAATTATATCTTCTACATCTTTATAGTTAGAGACTCCAAATCTTGTATTTAGCTTAATGGGACTTTTATACAATTTTGATTTTTGTTAAATTTTGGATGCCACGCCCCCTTCCCCCAAACTTTCAAAACACCTATTTCAAATACTAGAGACTTGTGCTTTTGCACATACACGCATATGAATGATATAATTACGCTGCGCAAGTTTGATTAAGAAAGTCGATCTACAAAAAAAGTTATTAAACATTTAATTTCCCATAACACGCACATATTGGCGCAGCGAAGTCGCTGAGTAAACTGCGCAGTTAGCAGGGCGTATGCGTGTGCGTGTGTATGTATGCGTTGCTTGCAATATACATACATATATGTACATACTGTATATATTTACATATATATAAAATAAGAGTAACATTGATATAACTTAAATAAAGTCAATATAATATACATATGTATGTACATACATATGAATAGATGAAATGCATTATGTTATTAAACGAAACGTTTACCAAACATTTACGTACACACGCGCGTGGCAACAGCAGCAGAAGCTCTAGAAAATTCGAAGAATTCATAACAACAACAGCAAAGACAAATTGGGGATGAATTTTAAGCAGAAGTTCAGCAGCTCAGTAGCTCAATAACTTTACTTAGGAATTCGCTATCTCACTATTATGTATTGCAACGGCTGCGTTGGTAGAAGCGATGATCGCCGACATAAATTCTCGGGTTCGATTCTCTAAGCTGGCGTCAAAATGTTGTTTATGCAAGTTACTTAATCTTTTTTTTTTTCATTTTTTAATTTAATTTAAAATTATATATAAAATTTGAAATGCATTTAAAGCCGCCGATAGGCGGGGTTCAGGGTATTTCCTAGTCGGGCACCTCCGACTGGTGTTTCCTTACTTGTTTTTATACCTTTTTATACCCTGAACCTATTAAAAATGGGTAATCAGGGTATAATGGTTTTGTTGCAGCTCAAATGTATGTAACAGGCAGAAGGAGGCGTGGCAGACCCCATAAAGTATATATATTCTTGATCAGGACGACAAGCCGAGTCGTCTGTCTGTCTGTCCGTCTGTCCGTCCGTCCGTCTGTCCGTATGTTTGAACGCGTGGATCTCAGAACCTATAATAACTAGAGACTTGAATTTTTTTTTATAGATTCGTGTATATCACGCGCAGGTCGAGTTTGTTTTAGAAATTCGATAACTCTTCTCGTTTTTTTTTATCGATTAAAAACGAAATCGGTTTTCAGTTTTAAAATTACATCTTCTACATCTTTATAGTTAGAGACTCCAAATCTTGTATTTAGCTTAATGGGACTTTTATACAATTTTGGTTTTTGTTAAATTTTGGATGCCACGCCCCCTTCGCCCAAATTTTCAAAACACTTATTTCAAATACTAGAGACTTGTGCTTTCGCACATACAC
Source organism: Drosophila fulvimacula (assembly GCA_035045555.1). Lineage (NCBI taxonomy): Eukaryota > Metazoa > Arthropoda > Insecta > Diptera > Drosophilidae > Drosophila > Drosophila fulvimacula. The sequence goes on along the minus strand of JAWNOX010000008.1, from coordinate 511,123 downwards.
GCATATGAATAATATAAATACGCTGAGCAAGTTTGATTAAGAAAGTCGGTCTACAAAAAAAGGTATTAAGCATTTAATTTCCCATAACACGCAGATATTGGCGCAGCGCAGTCGCTGAGTAAACTGCGCAGTTAGCAGAGCGCATGCGTGTGCGTGTGTATGTATGCGTTGCTTGCAATATACGTGTACATATATGTATATATGTATGTATGTACATACTGTATATATTTATATATATATAAACTAAGAATAACAATGATATAATTTAAATAAAGTCAATATAATATACATATGTATGTATGTATATAGCAAATCTATTATATTATTCAGCAAAACGTTTACGTACACACGCACGTACTAACAGCAGCAGAAGTATCTAGAAAATTCTAAGAGTGGCAGTTGAATAAGTGGATTGGAAGAACTTTGCAAATAGATTTGAGGTATCTTGATCATTGCAAGTACTGTCACAACCTAGGAAAAACGAGGATGGAAACCCAGAAGATTTACCTTTCAAATTTACAAATAAATAAAATCTTTTGGGATCACGAGCAAACTGCCTTTTACATCGTATAAGGTAATTCTCAAAACAACTAGAGTTTAAAATATTGTAATTGGCCCTAGCTAAGGGGTATTTAGACCAGTTAACGACAAAACCAGACTTTTTGAACTTTTTAAAACATTTAGATTTAAAATTTTGTAGAGTTGAAAGAGCGGAAGAAAGGGTGTAGTACAACGTAATTGTTGGACGGTTTCACCAGCAACCTACCAATCCAAATTTGAAGCTTCTAGCAGTAAAACTGTAGGAGCTACAAGCTCGCGCAGTTTGCCACACCTCCTGTGAGCGTAGATATATCCGCCATAGCTTATTGAACTAGGGACGTTAATACAAGTATATATACCAAGTCTCAAGTTTCTAGCATCAATAGTGTGCAGTAGATGCCTTAACCATGGAAACCCTGCCGCAGTCTAGTGGGGGAACAATTTACAGCGAGCAGTCTTTGTCGTATACAATTGACGCCACTGATAAGCTCGTTAACTTTTTTAGAAACTATATAATTCTGGAGGAACCAGAACATCCATGGCAACCTACGACAGTACACTTCAAGCAAAAGGTTAGACACCAAATTCTATTTAACGATTGGGACACGCTGATTGACAAAGTGAAGAATGCAATTAGACCAGAAGTGGTGAATGCTGTCCTTTGTGAGGTACCGGTTAAGCGTGCATACAACCTGTTCTTGTGGAAGCCTTCCCTTCTACAAATTTTTGGCACTGCAAGCTTAGGGTAACGGACATATTTAACAAAGATGACCAAATAGAGATAGTTTTGGCCGAACAAAATCTCGCTCACAGAGCAAAGAGCTATCACAGACACGGTCGAAGCCATGTTTCAAGCTACAGTAGAGTATATTCGATCATTCCACTCGGTTATTGCCATGATCCCGGTTGAGAATACACTCCATACCAGACGAACTAAGGCAAGCCATAAAAGGCAAACTCCATAAGGCACAGCAACTGCAACTAAATAGGTTAAACTCCTCAAGCAGGAATAGAATATTAGAGGTAGGAGAGGATGTTTTGGAGAAGAGCAACAAACGATTGGGCAACAAGTATATGATGAAGAAAAAGTAGAGGCAGGAACAACGTTTCTCATAAGAGGGAAGGTGGTCCATAGGGACAACCTAAAGTACCCCTTTATAAAAAACAAATTTAAAAAAATTCAACAGAGAAATATAAATAAAAAAAACAAGTAAAAACTTCGGCCGCTACCGACTGCGAAATACTCATTCACACCGCAGCTGCCAGTTCCATAACATTCCAATATATCAATTTACCAATTGGACACACATCTAATTATCCCCAAATTTTGTATTTAGTGTCATGTGTATTTTATACAATTTTGGTTTTTGATATACACAAATTTCTTACAATTTAGTTGAAAATATAATTAATATGCTGAAAATTCCATTAAAATCCGTTAAATAACACAGAAGTTATTCAACAAAACGTTTAGGCAATTGACAAATGTGCTGCACAGTTGCACATCGAACATTTTCTTATGTTCTAAAAAATAACAAATACAATTGAATTCAGCGTGAATCATATGCTCATTAAGCTACTTGGTTACTATGTGGTTCTGTGGGGTTGCTAATAGAAGTGACTCGCGCCGATCATGGCACCCTTGGTTCGAGTCTTGGGTACGTCGGTATTTTATACACATTTTATTTATAATGGTGGCGTTGTGGTAGAGATGACGAATTTTGACTCATGCAACTAGGCTCGAATCTCGGATTTTCTATGTCGGCTTTTCTTTAAATTCTACTTTTTTTTTTTTTTTTGTTCTAAAATATATATTTTGTTGCAATTATAATATTAAGCAACTCAAATAAGTTGGTAAAAACCAAAAAGTCAATAAATTGTATGTTTATAGCTCAAGAAAAGTGGTTAATATCTATTTACCACGCCCCTGTGGGCGTACGCATATAATTTTTGGCCAGTCCATGACAGGGGTGTAGGACAACGTAACTAAAACTGTTGGAGCTATAAACTCGTGCAGTTTGCCACGCCCCCTATAGGCGTCGAGAAAATGTTGACACTTTATCCGACGATAGTATACACGAGTATATATTCCAAATTTCAACTCTCTAGCTTCAATAGCATAGAAATGGTTTGGACGGACGGCAAGGAACACATGGCACAATCCAATGAGTATACAAATTTAACATAAAGCATAGGAAAAAATGAAAAAAATATATTAGTTTATTGGGATTTAATAAGATGATACTTTCGCATTAAGGGAAACAATAGACAGGTAAATACAAACTCAAAATACACTTCGGCTCTTTCAACTCTACAAAATTTTAAAGCTAAATGTTTTAAAAAGTTCAAAAAGTCTGGTTTCGTCGTTGACTGGTCTAAATACCCCTTAGCTAAGGCCAATTACAATATTTTAAACTCTAGTTGTTTTGAGAATTACCTTATACGATGTAAAAGGCAGTTTGCTCGTGATCCCAAAAGATTTTATTTATTTGTAAATTTGAAGCGTAAATCTTCTGGGTTTCCATCCTCGTTTTTCCTAGGTTGTGACAGTACTTGCAATGATCAAGATACCTCAGATCTATTTGCAAAGTTCTTCCAATCCACTTATTCAACTGCCACTCTTAGAATTTTCTAGATGCTTCTGCTGCTGTTAGTACGTGCGTGTGTACGTAAACGTTTTGCTTAATAATATAATAGATTTGCTATATACATATATACATATGTATATTATATTGACTTTATTTAAATTATATCATTGATATTCTTATTTTATATATATATAAATATATACGTATACATACATATGTACATGTATACATACATATGTACATGTATATTACAAGCAACGCATACATACACACGCACACGCATGCGCTCTGTTAACTGCGCAGTTTACTCAGCGACTGCGCTGCGCCAATATCTGCGTGTTATGGGAAATTAAATGCTTAATAACTTTTTTTGTAAGGGTCTGCCACGCCTCCTTCTGCCTGTTACATACATTTGGGCTGCAACAAAACCATTATACCCTGATTACCAATTTTTAATAGGTTCAGCGTATAAAAATCAATGCGCTAACAGTTACTGTAAATGAGATTTTTAAAGTAAGGAAAACCGAGCAATAAATAGAATTCTAATGTTTGAAATTTAATAATAGCAATTACTTTGGCATCTACCACCTAAAAGTAATTCTTACCAGAGGTTTCACAGAGGTTAGCGTAACGCAAATTTTGAATGCGTCTAATATTTCGTAAGCATAAGTAATTATGTAAAAATATTTCAATATGCCCTCGCACACGCCGGAGTAAGAAAACAAATTCATTGTTGATTGCATAATCAGCAAAAAATGGAGTGGTACAACTGAAAGTCATTGTCATACAATTAATAAAATATTAAAACGAAATAATAAATAAACCCCAGCCATTAAAAAAATTTAAAATTGGAGAATGAACTAAAGAAGACCCAACAGTGTTAGTGGCTATAGGTGCAAGCAAACAATAAAATATAATTTCCATAATTTACATTCAAGCAATAACAATACAGCAACATCTACAATTCGATTCAATAAATCAGTTATAATTCCAGCTTTTAAAAATTTCATATTTTAAACATAAGTCACTAAATAATATGAAACATCGTAATAAAATTCCAATTAAATTTAGGCTATTTAACAATATTGTGATTGACTTAACAAATATTTAAAAGTAATATAATAAAATTAAAGGTAAAATTTAATGTAATAATAACAATAAATATTCTCGAATTTTACATACTATAAAAGCATATACCCAAGAAAAAATGTTCCGTGTTGACTAATGGAATACAAATATATAAACTATAAGCTGCTCTAAAAAATATAATAAATATAGTATAATTAAAGATAATATCATTATCAAGTAACAATTATATTTAATCCAGAAATTTCTTCTAATAAATCCCCTTATTAAACAACAAACTTCTTCTACTTAACCAATTCAATCTAACAAAATAATCCGGAAGAGAATTAAAGTCCATGAGAAATTACTAAACTATAAGACATAAGCCTCAGTATGTTCTTGTTAACTTCTCTGCTAATACAATTCCTATATGAGCAATAGAAGAATCATTCAAAGCTCCCAAAAATGTTTGACGTAAACATATTAAACTGAGTCAGAGAAAAATCCCAACTAATTTTCACTCAAATCAATGTATATTTTAAATTAATGAATTGTATAATATTAAATAATATTAATTTAAATAAAATACCAGTTAAAATTGTGGACTGTGCCATCGGATCTTCTACATGAGCTTTTGGTAATCACAAATAAACTTAAAATATAGGTATTTTTTCAAGAAAATAATAATATACTAAAATAAACTAAATCATAATTAAATATAAAATTACCGATTGCGAAATACTCTTTCATAATACACATACAAATATATCAATTTGCCACACATCTAATTATTCCCAAATTTTGTATTTAGTGCCATGTGTATTTAATACAATTTTGATTTTTTCTATACACCAATTTCTACAATTCAGTTTAAAATTTAATAATTTATTCAACTAAATGTTTTGGCAATTGACAAATGTGCTTGGCTCCAAAGCGAACATGTATCCAATGTTCTAAGAAATAAGAAATACAATAGAATTCTGCGTTAATCATCTGCTAATTAAATTACTGTGTCGCTATCAAATGCAGTGGCGTTGGTAATAGAAGTGACACGTGCGATCATAGGCACCCTTGGTTCGAATCTCGGGTGAAGGTGGTTTTTATACACATTTTATTTATTTATTATTGATTTGGCATGAAAAGTGATGGCGTCGTGGTAGATATAATGAATTCTGACTCATACATGTAAGCGGAGGTTCGAATCTCGGTTTTTCTATGTCGGCTTTTCTTTTCTTCCTTTATTGTTCACAAAGTGAAATGAGTATATTGGGTTTGTGCAAAGTCCGTCTTGGTGTTCGTCCGTCCGTCTGTCCGTATGAACGCAAACCATTTCTATGCTATTGAAGCTAGAGACTTAAAATTTGAAATATACTCGTGCATACTCTTGTCAGATAAAGTGTCAAGATTTTCCCGACACGCCTACTAGGCGCGCGGCAAATTGGAAAACCAATTTGGCACGTGAGTAACTGTTATGGTCCTATTAAGATCGGCCAAAAAATTATATATCCACGCCTACAGGGGGCATGGCAAATCGAATCTAAATATATGTCAATTTTGCATCTTCTATTATATTTTGAACATTGTTGATGCTAGAAACTTGAAACTTTGTATATATACTTGTATTAACGTCCCGAGTTCAATAAGCTATGGCGGATATATCTACGCCCACAGGGGTGTGGAAAACCGCACAAGTTTATAGTTCCTACAGTTTTAGTGCTAGATTGGATTGGTACGTTGCTGGTGACCTCATCTATCCTCCGATCGGCCAAAAATGATTTTTTCGTCCCTTTAGGGAGTGACCTATTTAATAAAATCGTGTAATATTCGAATTTTTTTAAGTGTAAGCGTCCAAAATTTACAGTTACGTTGTGCTACACCGCTGTCATGGGCTGGCCAAAAATTATATGTCTACGCCAACAGGGGGCATAGCAAATAGAAATTAACCACTTTTCTTCAGCTGTAAACACACAATTTATTGACTTTTTGGCTTTTTCCAACTTATTTGAGTTGCTAAATATTATAATTCCAACAAAATATATATTTTAGAACCGTCCGTCCGTATGTTTGAACGCGTGGATCTCAGAACCTATAATAGCTAGAGACTTGAATTTTTTTATAGATTCGTGTATATCCCGCGCAGGTCGAGTTTGTTTTAGAAATTCGATAACTCTTCTCGTTTTTTTTTATCGATTAAAAACGAAATCGATTTTCTGTTTTAAAATTATACCTTCTATATCTTGATAGTTAGACACCAAATCTTGTATTTAGCTTAATGGGACTTTTGTACAATTTCGATTTTTGTTAAATTTTGGATGCCACGCCCCCTTCGCCCAAATTTTCAAATCACTTATTTCAAATACTACAGACTTGTGCTTTTGCACATACACACATATAAATGATATAATTACGCTGCGAATTGATTAAGAAAGTCGATCTACAAAAAAAGTTATTAAGCATTTAGTTTCCCATAACATGCACATATTGGCGCAGCGCAGTCGCTGAGTAAACTTCGCAGTTAGCAGAGCGTATGCGTGTGCTGGTGTATGTATGCGTTGCTTGCAATATACATGTTCATACATATGTATGTATGTACATACTGTATATACATAGTAGATGTATATAAAATAAAAATAACATTGATATAATTTAAATAAAGTCAATATAATATACATATGTATGTATGTATAGATCAAATCTATTATGTTATTAAACAAAACGTTTACCAAACGTTTACGTACACAAGCACGTGCTAACAGCAGCAGAAGCATCTAGAAAATTCTAAGACTTCATAGCAGTACCTCAGTAGCTCAATAACTTTACTTAGGAATTCGCTATCTGTCTCTCATGTAGTGCAATGGATGTGTTGGTAGAAGCGCCGATCCGGGTTCGATTCTCTAAGCTGCCGTCAAAAACTTTTGTATGCCAGTTACCTCTATTTTTATTTTTTTTTTAAATTTTTTAATTTAATTTAAAATTTTATGCAAACTTTGAAGTGCATTAAAACCCGCCGATAGGCGGGGTTTAGGGTATTTCCTAGTCGGGCACCTCCGACTAGAGTTTCCTTACTTGCTTTATTGTTTTATTTTTTTTTTTGTTTATATTTTTTTATTGTTTATATTTCTCTGTTAATTTTTTTTAAATTTGTTTTTTTATAAAGGGGTACTTTAGGTTGTCCCTATGGATCACCTTCCCTCTTATGAGAAACGTTGTTCCTGCCTATATTTTTTTTAATTTTTACTTTAACATATAAAGGTTTTACTTGTTGCCCAATCGTTTGTCTTCTCCAAAACATCCTCTCCTACCTCTAATATTCTATTCCTGCTTGAGGAGTTTAACCTATTTAGTTGCAGTTGCTGTGCCTTATGGAGTTTGCCTTTTATGGCTTGCCTTAGTTCGTCTGGTATGGAGTGTATTCTCAACCGGGATCATGGCAATAACCGAGTGGAATGATCGAATATACTCTACTGTAGCTTGAAACATGGCTTCGACCGTGTCTGTGATAGCTCTTTGCTCTGTGAGCGAGATTTTGTTCGGCCAAAACTATCTCTATTTGGTCATCTTTGTTAAAGATGTCCGTTACCCTAAGCTTGCAGTGCCAAAAATTTGTAGAAGGGAAGGCTTCCACAAGAACAGGTTGTATGCACGCTTAACCGGTACCTCACAAAGGACAGCATTCACCACTTCTGGTCTAATTGCATTCTTCACTTTGTCAATCAGCGTGTCCCAATCGTTAAATAGAATTTGGTGTCTAACCTTTTGCTTGAAGTGTACTGTCGTAGGTTGCCATGGATGTTCTGGTTCCTCCAGAATTATCTAGTTTCTAAAAAAGTTAACGGGCTTATCAGTGGCGTCAATTGTATACGACAAAGATTGTTCGCTGTAAATTGTTCCCCCACTAAACTGCGGCAGGGTTTCCATGGTGTTTATATTTTGCCTGGTTAAGGCATCTACTGCATGGTTTTTTTTGCCAGGTTTGTAGAAAACCTTGGTCCCGTGTTCCTCGATAAACGCCTTCCAGTGCTTGATCTTTGAATTTAGCGAATGTAAGCGGTTGATGATCAGATAGATATTTAAATCATCTACACCATACAAGTAATGGCGCAAGTTACCCAGTGCCCAAACAATCGCCAGCAACTGTCTTTCATTGGTTGCATAGTTCATCTGGATCTTTAAGCGTTTTCGAGATCATTGTTATGGGTCTTCCTCCTCGGATAGTACGGCTCCTATAACGGAGGAGGAAGCGTCCGTCGTGAGGTCAAAGGGTTTTTTCAATCTGACTAATGAAGGATAACGTCATCCAAAGCTAGAATTAACTATCTGACATTTGTGAAACTCGATTTTTTCAGATAGGGTGGCTCCTATTCTGGTCAAAACGTGGAGAATTGTGGAGTGGAGTGTTGTTTTTAAAAATTAGTACGCTGTCGAAGTTTAGAAGATGATGCTGATGCTTTTGTATCCCATTTTTCTAAGTTTTTTGCGTAATTCGTCGCGAAAACATGTGTATGATGATTGGCTTCGACCTTTTGCGCTAACGCAATTCCGACTGCCAAACTACCGGGCTAAGTCGCAAATAAAACATCAGTCAGATTTTTCGTCAGTCCAGATATAAAAACTCGAAGTGCATCTGACCTGTATTTTTCATTCATGTGATTGGCAATATCCATTTTATATGACATTATATTTTTGTTGGTTATAAGACATACATTCTTTTCAACCTCATCATTGCTCGATTAAATGCATGAGGCGTTTGTCCGATGTAAAATCTATGATGACATCGATGTTGAGTTTTGTGTTGAACGAAGATAGTGTGAGTTCTCTTATCTTATTTCTCAAAATTAGTACTGCCTGATAGTGGTGGGAGTTACCTTGATAAGGTCTATAAAGTTTAAAGGCAGCTTTTGCAGATAAGCGTCAGGAAACATACAGTTTTTTGCGCGCCAACATACTCTGGGACAGACTTAGCCGCATCGAGCGGTTCATCGCAGAATTCACGATACTATGGAGATTTAGACTCGGCTACTGTCGCCATATCCATGCGATTTGTAATCTCCTGAATTTTTATTTAGAATTTTGCCCTTTGAACCTCAGTGAAGCAGTAATTGCTGCATTTAAAATTAAATTAGTTCGGGTTCCATTTTTGTGTTAACTACTCCTCTTTTTAGCTTAAGCTTCTTAAGTCAGCGAATACTCCTGCTTGTGACTCTAATACGATAACACTGTGTTTTTATAAGTAAATAACACCTGAAGCAAAACAATGCGCTTCTATTTTTCAGTTCAATAAAATAATCAAAATAAATTCTGCCGTTTTGTAAATTGCAAATAAAACCAAATGACCAAAACGAATTTATTCGTTTTATATGTTAACCAAAACAAAATTCCAAGAAATAAATTGTCTGTCGATTGGCGACCGATTCTCATACAATGCAGATAAGAGCTTGTGTCTGAGCTAGGTTATCAAATTCCACTGCACATTTACTTTTTATACTCATTCACAAAGTGAAATTTGTGCAATGTTTGTCTTGCTGTCCGTCCGTTTATCCGTATGAACGCAAACCATTTCTATGCTATTGAAGCTAGAGACTTAAAATTTGAAATATACTCGTGTATACTCTCGTCAGATAGTGTCAAGATTTTCCCGATACGCCCACTAGACGCGTGGAAAATTGAAAAATGAATTTGGCACGTGAGTAACTGTTATGCTCCTATAAAGATCGACCAACAAATTATATATCCACGGGGGATCGAAGCAGAATTTGAAGCAGAGTGCCGAAAAATTAGAGATTGCTGATGATTTTTACTTCCAGCAAGATAATGATCCGAAGCACACAGCTCATAACGTTAAGCTATGGCTCCTCTATAACATCGAAAAACAGTTTCCAACGCCAGCCTAATCTCCTGACTTGAATCCAATAGAGCATCTGTGGGATTTACTTGAGCGCAGGATTCGGCAGCATACCATTACCTCAAAAACAATGCTAAAGGAGGTAGTGGACAAAATAACCTCTGAGGATACCGGAAAACTTGTAGATTCGATTCCTAGACGTCTAGCGGATGTGCTTAAGAACAAGGGGTATCCAACCAAATATTAATTGAAAACCAAAAAGCATTGTATGCAGATTTTTTGTGGTTCCATTTTTTATGTACGCAGACTTTTGGAAGGTCTTTTTTTTTACGTTTTTTCCTTGATGGGTATATTATAGTTTAGTTCTTTATTTTGATAAATGAAATCATAGTAAATATTAAGTTTAATAATTAAAAAACAAATAAGAAAAGAAAAAATTCGGTATCTTGTTTCTACTGAGCGCTATTAACGGTCAAACTTGAAATACAAAATTTTTCTTCGGTGTACGCAGAGATACGACAGCAAGTGTATATCAATTTTGCATCTCCTGTTATATTTTGAACACTATTGATGCTAGAAACTTGATACTTGGTATATATACTTGTATTAACGTCCCGAGTTCAATAAGCTATGGCGGATATATCTACGGGGGTGTGGCAAACTGCACGAGCTTGTAGCTCATTCAGTTTTAGTGCTAGAAGCTTCAAAATTGGATTGGTAGGTTGCTGGTGACCTCATCTATAGATCAGCCAAAAATGATTTTTTCGTCCCTTTAGGGAGTGACCTATTTAACAAAATCGTGTAATATTCGAATTTTTTAAGTGTAAGCGTCCAAAATTCACAGTTACGTTGTCCTACACCCCTGTCATGGGCTGGCCATGACCATATATGTCTACGCCAACAGGGGGCGTGGAAAATAGAAATTAACCACTTTTCTTGAGCTATAAACAAACTACAAAATATAAACAATTTGTTGACTTTTTGGATTTTACCATCTTAATTGAGTTGCTAAATATTATAAATGCAACAAAATATATATTTTAAAACAAAAAAAAAAAAAAAAAAAAAAAAAGAATTTAAAGAAAAGCCGACATAGAAAATCCGAGATTCGAGCCTACTTGCATGAGTCAAAATTCGTCATCTCTACCAAGACGCCACCATTATAAATAAAATGTGTATAAAAGACAGTTCTGAGTTTGTGAGAGTAAGACGTGTTTTTGTTTGCGCTCCCTACTTTTCATTATTTCTGTTCTTTAATTTTTTGTATATTTACACATGATTTGTATATTGGTGATTATTGCATTTTTGGTTTGATACTGCCGTGATTTGTGCTTCTAAACATAGTGTTTTTGTCTTATTATACCCTGAACCCACTAAAAATGGGTAATCACAGTATAATGGTTTTGTTGCAGCCCAAATGTATGTAACAGGCAGAAGGAGGCGTGGCAGACCCCATAAAGTATATATATTCTTGATCAGGACGACAAGCCGAGTCGATTGAGCCCTGTCAGTCTGTCTGTCTGTCTGTCTGTCCGTATGTTTGAACGCGTGGATCTCAGAACCTATAATAGCTAGAGACTTGAACTTTTTTTTTTATAGATTCGTGTATATCACGCGCAGGTCGAGTTTGTTTTAGAAATTCGATAACTCTTCTCGTTCTTTTTTTATCGATTAAAAACGAAACTGATTTTCAGTTTTAAAATTATATCTTCTACATCTTTATAGTTAGAGACTCCAATGGGACTTTTATACAATTTTGATTTTTATTAAATTTTGGATGCCACGCCCCCTTCCCCCAAATTTTCAAAACACTTATTTCAAATACTACAGACTTGTGCTTTTGCACATACACGCATATGAATGATATAATTACGCTGCGAATTGATTAAGAAAGTCGATCTACAAAAAAAGTTATTAAGCATTTAGTTTCCCATAACATGCACATATTGGCGCAGCGCAGTCGCTGAGTAAACTTCGCAGTTAGCAGAGCGTATGCGTGTGCTGGTGTATGTATGCGTTGCTTGCAATATACATGTTCATACATATGTATGTATGTACATACATACTGTATATACATAGTAGATGTATATAAAATAAAAATAACATTGATATAATTTAAATAAAGTCAATATAATATACATATTTATGTATGCATAGATCAAATCTATTATGTTATTAAACAAAACATTTAACAAACATTTACGTACACATGCACGTGCTAACAGCAGCAGAAGCATCTAGAAAATTCGAGGAATTCATAACAACAACAACAAAGACAAATTGGGGATGAATTTTCAGCAGAAGTTCAGCAGCTCAGTAACTCAACAACTTTACTTAGGAATTCGCTAACTGTCTCTCATGCAATGGTTGTGTCGGCCGATCGCCGACATGCAGACCCGGGTTCGATTCTCTAAGCTGCCGTCAAAAACTTTTGTATGCCAGTTACACTTATTTTTATTTTTTTTTTAATTTTTTAATTTAATTTAAAATTATATGCTAACTTTGAAGTGCATTTAAAACCGCCGATAGGCGGGGTTCGGGGTATTTCCTAGTCGTGCACCTCCGACTAGAGTTTCCTTACTTGTTTTTGTTTTGATTATCGCCCCTGCTTACCAATATGAATTGCTGTATGAAATCATGTACATTTCGGCATGTCACTGATTCTGCACAAATGCAATTTGTTGGTTGCTGGTATTGCGAGAATCTAATGCACATTAAATGTGCTGGTATCTCGGGGCGTGACTGTGATAGAGTCATGGCTGCTCCCAAAAGTGGGTGCGGTGGATTACGCTGGTCTTGCCCGGATTGTTTGGAAAAACAATTAAGTTTTTCCAAGATGTATAATTCTGTGCGGGTTCAGTATTCAAATCTGAGCAAATTTTCAAAACAGCTAGAAGAGGAACTAAAAGCTGGAGAAGATATTTTGTATCAGTATAAGTTTGATTCTCCGCTGAATACAGTGATTACTCCATCACTGCTAGTTCCTCCCTCCATTCAATTATCATCTCCTACCTTATCAACCCCTTGTCAAGAATTATCAATTCCAATACCTGATGATTCTGTTGTAATATCTGGGTCTAGTGTCAGCACAGACATTCAAAAGGCCACTAATAAAAAAGGTAAAGCTTCTCCGAGTGTTGCTCAAGCTAAGAACAACATTCAGTCACCGTCTCCTACACCGTCTCCTACTCCTATATTACCCCATTTATCTGTTGTGTCTCCTCGAAAGCAAGTTTTCTTATCTAGGCTTTCATCAGATACGACATGTGAGGCTGTGTCTGCTTTTATTGAAAGTAAAATTTCATCTAAAGTATTTATAACGAAGTTTAATTTTGCGACTCCTCGTGAAATTGCTTCGTTTAAAATCAATGTCCCAATTGAATTTTTCGATACAATATGTGATCCAAACTTTTGGCCACCTCATATTGTTGTACATGAATTCAAACCTAAGACTCGGAATAGAATTTCTCCAGTGTCTTTAAATCCCGTTTCGGTTCAACCTTCATCTGAGGCTGTATCAAAAAAACTAAGTTCCGTACCATCTTCTCCGCAGATATCTATTATTTATCAAAATGTTCGAGGCCTTAATTCTAAATTAAAAATCTATTTCTGCATAGCTGTAGTGTCCAATCTGAACTTATAGCCCTCACTGAAACATGGTTAAGCCAAAATGTTTATAATAGTGAGGTTCTTTCAAATAATTTCACTATTTATAGACATCAATTCGCAATGTTGAGATTATAGGAGTTAAAATAACTTTTCAGTCTTGTTCCCTATACTTTATTTGTTCATATATCCCTCCCTCTTCCGATTTCAAGTTTATAGTCATCATTTATCTTGTATTAAATTAATGTATGAATATGTTCAAGATAATGACTTATTTCGTGTGTTGGGTGATTTTAATATACCTAACACTTCATGGGCCTCATTTCCCAATCCGAATTATTCCAACAATTGATCATTATTTTTTTGATGAATTGTTTAACCTTTCTATGTATCAGATGAACTCAATTTCTAATCATTTAAATCGTTCTCTTGATCTTGTTTTTACTAATGATGACGCCAGGATTAATGTTTTAAGATCATCCCCCTTTTGTATACCTGAGGATTTATATCATCCAACATTAGAGGTTTTAATACCTATTTACTGTCCACCAATTCTTACGCCCTCATCATCTAAAAAGCGTCGTTGGTTTAATAAATGTAATTTTGTTTTGCTTAATGATCTCATTAATGCAACAGATTGGTCTCCTTTATATGAGGCAGTTGATGTAAACTTAGCAGTTTCAACATTCTACAGAACTTTAAATGCTATTCCAGGCAGTTCTGTTCTTATGTGTCTTCCTAAATCTTTTTAAATAATAAATAATAAACCTCCCTGATTCACTTCGACTCTTTCAACTATAAAAAATATTAAATCTTAACGTTTTTAAAAGTTCAAAAAGTCGGGTTCGGTCGTTGACTGATCTAAATACTCGTTAGCTAAGGCCAATTTCAATATTTTAAACTCTCGTTGTTATGAGAATTACCTTATACGCTGTAAAAGGCAGTTTGCTCGTGATCCCTAGTTCCTTCCCGTGCTTCTCGTCACTTTTGTCCTCTTTATTTACCTATATGTAACTGTAACTATTCTTTGCACAGTGCGTTGCGTGTTCTATGTACTAAGTACAATACTTATTTTCATGTATTTATTCTGAACTCTCTCTTTCCTTAATAAAATCCTCTCTTTCAGTATATTTCAGAGAAATCACACAGACACCCCAGTTGTGAGAATACACCTATGCAATTCTCCCTACTTGTGTTGTGATTTCTCTTATTGTATTTTACTTTTTAAGATTTTATATTTCTTATCTTTTTATTAAATTTATTTTTTTAACTTCTTCTATCTTGCTGAGTTTCAATGATATCACTAAACAGACCTGGCTGTGATTTGGGGCATAGGTCGCCGGTCCGGCAAATAAAACACCTCCATCGGCTTAATGATATCATTTCTATATATATTGTTAGTATTAGGCATTTTCTTTTCCCTATATAATTTTTATAATTTTAATTTTGTAAATTTGTAATTTGATTCACGATTACCCGAGACTCGAACCAAGGGTGCCATGATCGGCGCGCGTCACTTTTATTAACAACGCCACTGAACCACATAATAACCAAGCAACTTAATGAGCATATAATTCACGCTGAATTCAATTGTATTTGTTATTTCTTAGAACATAAGAAAATGTTCGCTGTGCAACTGTGCAGCACATTTGTCAATTGTCTAAACGTTTTGTTGAATAACTTCTGTGTTATTTAACGGATTTTAATGGAATTTTCAGCATATTAATTATATTTTCAACTAAATTGTAAGAAATTTGTGTATATCAAAAACCAAAATTGTATAAAATTCACATGACACTAAATACAAAATTTGGGGATAATTAGATGTATGTCCAATTGGTACCCTCTGTTCCTGCCTATACTTTTTACTTTTTACTTCAACATATAAAGGGTTTACTTGTTGCCCAATTGTTTGTTGCTCTTCTCCAAAACATTCTCTCCTACCTCGAAAATTCTATTCCTGCTTGAGGAGTTTAACCTATTTAGTTGCAGTTGCTGTGCCTTATGGAGTTTGCCTTTTATGGCTTGCCTTAGTTCGTCTGGTATGGAATGTATTCTCAACCGGGATCATGGATCAATAACCAAGTGGAATGATCGATTATACTCTACTGTACCTTGAAACACTTTGCTTTTGACTGCCGTCGTGAGCGGACGTGTGTTTTGAGTGCGCGCATTGTTCAAAACCTGACAAAAAAAAACAACGACGCTAACAAACTGTAAATTCTCATCGCGATTGCGTTAAAAGTGCTTAGAAGCGGACAATCGCAAATAAGCGATCTTTCGCTGCGCGTGTGTTAGTGCGTGCGTGGACAGTTTACCGCTGCTTGCCGGTGATTGGCTAGCCAATCAGGGCGCACCGAATAAAAAGTTCAGCATACTTTTGTGTGCCGATATATAAGTACAGCATACTTTTGCGCGAAAGACATAAAGTACTAAATACTTTCGGGGTGAACAATTTTTGTTGCACAACGAAAGGCTCCGGGATGGAGAGCGACGCGAGTGCGCTGGGTCAGCGAACTCCATGGGGAGGAAAAAGCGGACCCGATCGGTCACCGCCGCGCTGCGGGCCGAGGCTGGGATGCCCCCGCTTGTCGAATCGCCGCCAAGGAAACAAAGGGCGAAACCGGTCGCGTCGGGTGAAGACAGCGACGCGTCGCTGTTTTCGGTCGCCTCGTCATCGGTTGCTGCCGCGCGTGCCGCTACCGCTGCTGCCACTGTGGGTTCCCGTGCTGCTCCCGTTGTGCCACAATGCCCAGCCTGGCGCATTGTCTCTGAGGGGATGTCGGCAATCATCGCTGAGATTTCTGCCGCCGGAGAGGGCACGCGAAATGCCATGGCAGGCATTGAGCCGACTGCAGCGAGGGAGATCTCCGCTGTGATAAAACGTCTGGAGGAGCTGGCCATGTCGTTGGCTGTAAGAAATGCGCTGCTGCAAAGCCTCTCGGGAGGAGCATCCGCTGTTGGCAGTTACGCCGCCGCCGCCGCCTCTGCTGCTCCCGTCGCTGCTCCCAGTTTCCGGAAGCCTCCAGAGACATGGTCAGCGATGGTGACGAGTGAGAATCCTGAGGAGATGCCTCAGCAAGTTGCTGAGCGCGTTCGCAAGGAGGTCGCTCCCGCCCTCGGTGTCCGTGTGTACGAGGTGCGTGAGCTTAAGCGCGGTGGAGCCATCATCCGCACACCGTCGGTGAGCGAGATGAAGCGTGTCGTGGCGACCAAGAAGTTCGCAGAGGTTGGACTGAAGGTCCAGCAAAGTCAGGGCATGAGGCCAAAGGTCACGGTGCTCGACGTGAACACCAGCATCACGCCGGAGCTATTCATGGAGGAGTTGTTTGCGAACAACTTCCAGGAGGAGATGACGATGACAGCTTTTAAGAAGGCAGTGCATCTAGAGACCAAACCTTGGTCCGTCACGGAGGGCGCCAGTTTGTCGCTGACGCTAGACGTGGACGAGAAAGCGCTAGGCATATTGGAGAAGACCGGACGGGTCTACATAAAGTGGTTCTCGTACCGCTGCCGGTCGCTCGTCCGCACCTATGCTTGCCATAGGTGTGTCGGATTTGACCACAAGGTGTCCCAATGCCGCCTGAAGCAGGACGTGTGCCGACAATGTGGTCAGATGGGCTACGTTGCAGCGAAGTGTGTGAGCCCGGTGGACTGCCGGAATTGCCGCTTCAAGAGGCTTCCCTCAAGGGCATCTGATGTTCTCGGGGTTGTGCCCGATATATGCGAACGCTGTATCCCCCATGTGGTTCAGTAAGCGCCACGATAGTTTTCGTGGACACCCGAACCACAACCGGGGTGAGCAGTTGGAGGATTGGATTCTCGGGAGCCGAGCCGGAGTACTAAATCAGTTTAGTGAGGTGTTTACGTTCGACAATCGCCGCGGACAGAGCGATATTGACGTTACACTAGTCAGTGAAGCAGCGTCTGCGTCTGTGGACGAGTGGGAGATGAGCGATCATAACATTATTACTGTTATTGTCACGCCCTCTCCTGATGCAGTTGAGAGCACGTATGTACCTGTACCGTCCTGGAAACTCAGCAATGCTAACTGGCAAGTGTTTGACTCGGAGCTGGTAGAGGAAATCTTGGAGCACCTTCCCTTGGAGCAGATCAGGATGTCGCCGTTTGACTCCTCAGTGTCTGCGCTGCGCCTTGCCGTGCAGTCCGTGTTCGACAGGGTACTTGGCAGCAGACCGTCGAGAGCTGTGCGAAAGGTAAAGTGGTGGAGCACTGAACTGAGAACCAAACGCCGTGAGGTCAGGAAACTTAGGCGGAGGCTCCAGGATGCTAGGCGCGGAGCGGACGACTCTGCGCAGTTTCTGGCAACTCATCTGCGAACATCCGTCCGCGAGTTCAAGAAACTCATCCTGAAGACGAAGGAGGATCATTGGCGCAACTTCGTTGGAGACCACAGGGATGACCAATGGGGGCACGTCTACCGGATATGCCGAGGACGAAAGCGGTCCACAAGCGGTCGTAACATGGCACGACTGCGCGAGTCTCCTCCTCCGTAGCTTTTTTCCAGCTGCGGAAGCGATTGATGACATTGTCATTCCGAGCGAAGCTGCATCGGCTCTCGAAGCCTTCGAGGTCGGAGCATGCGTCGCCCGGTTGAAGAGCAGGCGCTCTCCCGGATTAGACGGCATCACAGGTGGTATCTGCAAGGCAGTATGGCGTGCCATCCCCGAGCACATCACAGCATTGCTTTCCCGTTGTGTGGCAGAGGGATACTTCCCCCTTGAATGGAAATGCCCGAGAGTAGTGGCGCTCCTCAAGGGCCCCGATAAGGATAGGAGCAATCCAGCATCCTATCGGGGCATCTGCCTGCTGCCAGTGTTTGGCAAGGTGCTGGAGGGGATCATGGTGAGTCGGATGAAAGAGGTGCTCCCGGAAGGGACCTGGATGCGGTGTGGAGGATGCCTGGAAGCACGTCAAGACCAGTGTTGCCGCCAGCCAGGCGGTATACGTGCTTGGTCTTTTCGTGGACTTTAAGGGTGCCTTCGACAACGTCGAGTGGAGCGCCGCGATGCGCCGCTTAATCGACGCTGGTTGACAAGAAACCAGCTTGTGGAGAAACTTCTTCTGTGGCAGGAAAGCCAGGATACCAGCAGATTCGAAGAAGTCGACGTGGCGGTCACTCGAGGCTGTCCACAAGGATCCATCAGTGGGCCGTTCATCTGGAACACCATGATGGATGTGCTGCTCCAGCGTTTGGAGTCCTTGTGTGCTTTCAGCGCATACGCCTACGATCTGCTGGTACTCGTCGAGGGAAGGTCGAGAGCCGAACTGGAGCGTAGAGGAGAGGAGCTGATGTCCGTCGTGGGAGCCTGGGGAGCTGAGGTTGGAGTCACGATCTCAACCAGCAAGCCGGCGATAATGATGTTAAAGGGGAGATTGGCCGCTTCCACCCCTGGTACGACTTGCTGGAGCAAGCTTACCATACATCACAGAGTATCGGTACCTTGGCATCACAGTCGGCGAACGATTGAATTTTCAACCACACATCGCAGGATTGCGTGGAAAGCTGGCTGGAGTTGTCGGAGCATTGGGTCACGTGCTACGGGTTGACTGGGGTCTAAGTCCCCGAGCTAGACGCACCGTGTATGCCGGACTCATGGTGCCTTGTGCACTATTTGGTGCCTCGGTGTGGTATTCCGTGGTTAGGCGTCGGGTACCAGGAGGCGCCTCATCTCCTGCCAAAGAGTAATGCTCTTAGGATGCCTGCCGGTATGCCGCACAGTGTCAACCATGGCACTGCAGGTGCTTGCTGGAGCTCCCCCATTGGACTTGGTTGCCAAGAAATTGGCAATCATGTTCAATGTCAAGCGTGCCCACCCGTTGGAGGAAGGCGATTGGCTGTTTGGTCTGGACTTGGCAAATCTGGACCGGAGGCAGATAAAAGCGATGCTGGATGAACGCATGTGCTGCGAGTGGCAACGCAGATGGGATGACGATGAGCACGGACGACCGACTCATTAGTTTATCCCGGACGCATGCTTCATCTTCAGCCGGATCGACTTTGGATTTAGTCTCCACGCTGGATTTCTGCTGTCGGGCCATGGATCGCTGAATGCGTTTCTGCATCAGAGAAGTCTGAGTACGTCGCCCGCATGTCTATGCGGCGCTGAATACGAAGACTGGCAGCACGTGCTTGTTGCTTGCCCTCTCTAGGTGTTAGACGACAGGATGCCGGTTGGGATTTTTCCCGGGTCCTGGAAACACCGGAGCAGCTCAGGAAACTGGAGTTGTTCGCAAAAGCAGCATTTGTACGTCGGCGAGGGATGACCCAAAATGTGGCCGCACAGGATCGACCAGTGCCGGGCTGATGAGAGCCAAAACTGGTAGTGGTATTGGAACATGGACCAAGCCACGGGGTCTGACCAGAGTGCCTTAATCTGGGAGTAGTTTCGACTACGTGAGGCTCACCAAGCCTTAGCACTTGTCGGCGGCACACACCCATGGCCTAGTTGTCGGAAACCAATATTGGGAAGCAGTGTCGACTGCGAACAGCCGACCAAAGCTGTAAATTTGGTACCACGGGATGGGCTGGCGGCCAAGGCCGGCCCAATGAGGTTGGCCCCCATAGTGGGAGTATCGTGGTGGCTGTCTTGGTTAATACCCAAATGCGGGGAGAGTCTTTGACTCGGCGTGGAGTTGCGTAATTTCAACCGGGTGCTGTACCCATAGACCAGCAGAGGTTTAGATAGGCCTCGCCCCAAGCCAAGGGGGAATGCATGCCCGACAGTATGCATTCATTCTGGCACCTGAAGGGTATCCCTCAGGGGCATTGGTGGACGCATAGTATTCACCCGCTGTACTATATGTCATATATGTGACACAATTGTGTACCGTGGTTGTAAACCCCTTCGGGGTACACGCCACGTAAAAATAAACAAAGACTTAATGTAGCTTGAAACATGGCTTCACCGTGTCTGTGATAGCTCTTTGCCGTATTGCTATTCCTTAACAATTCCTTTATTTCGGTGTTGAAAAAGTACCCATTGGAAACGGGTAAAGTTTTGAATAGATTTTCGGTTTGGAACGTTCCGACAACAACGACTATTAAAAGGTATCATTCCACTTGGGTCTGCGAAAACCATTGCGAACCTCTATTTCCTCAATCTCAGGCACATTAACGATCTATTCTGGTCAAAACGTGGAGAATTGTTGTTACTGGCCCTGTTGTTGTTATTAAAAGATAGTAGGCTATCGAAGATTAGAAGATGATGCTGATCCTTTTGTATCCCTTTTTCTAAGTTTTTTGCGTAATTCGTCGCGAAAACATTTCGATCATAATTGGCTTCAACCTCTTGCGCAAATAAAACATCAATCAGATTTTTCGTCAGTCCAGAAGTGCATCTGACCTGTATTTTTCATTCATGTGATTTTGTTGATTATAAGAGATACATTCTTTTCAACCTCATCATAGCTCGATTAAATGCATGAGGCGTTTGTCCGATGTAAAATCTATGATGACATCGATGTTGAGTTTTGTGTTGAACGAAGATAGTGTGAGGTCTCTTATCTTATTTCTCAAAATTAGTACTGCCTGATAGTGGTGGGAGTTACCTTGATAAGGTCTATAAAGTTTAAAGGCAGCTTTTGCAGATAAGCGTCAGGAAACATACTGTTTCTTGCGCGCCAACATACTCTGGGACAGACTTAGCCGCATCGAGCTGCTCATTTCAGAATTCACGGTACTATGGATATTTAAACTTCATTTAATCTCCTGAATTTTTATTTAGAATTTTGCCCTTTGAACCTCAGTGAAGCAGTAATTGCTGCATTTAAAATTAAATTAGTTTGGGTTCCATTTTTGTGTTAGCTACTCCTCTTTTTAGCTTAAGCTTCTTAAGTTGGCGAATACTCCTGCTTGTGACTCTAATACGATAACACTGTGTGTTTATAAGTAAATAACACCTGAAGCAAAACAATGCGCTTCTATTTTTCAGTTCAATAAAATAATCAAAATAAATTCTGCCGTTTTGTACATTGCAACCAAAACCAAAACGAATTTATTCGTTTTATGTGTTTAACCAAAACAAAATTCCAAGAAATAAATTGTCTGTCGATTGGCGACCGATTCTCATACAATGCAGATAATAGCTTGTGTCTGAGCTAGGTTATCAAATTCCACTGCACATTTACTTTTTATACTCATTCACAAAGTGAAATGAGTATATTGGGTTTTTGCAATGTCTGTCTTGCTGTCCGTCCGTCTATCCGTATAAACGCAAACCATTTCTATGCTATTGAAGCTAGAGACTTAAAATTTGAAATATACTCGTGTACACTCTCGTAAGATAGTGTCAAGATTTTCCCGATACGCCCACTAGACGCGTGGCAAATTGGAAAATGAATTTGGCACGTGAGTAACTGTTATGCTCCTATAAAGATCGACCAATAAATTATATATCCACGCCTACAGTAACGTGGGAAATCGAATCTAAATATTTATATATTAATTTTGCGTCTTCTGTTATATTTTGAACACTATTGATGCTAGAAACTTCAGACTTGGTACATATACTTGGATTAACGTCTCAAGTTCAATAAGCTATGGCGGATATATCTACGCCTACAGGAACGCGGCAAACCGCTCGAGTTTATAGCTCCTACAGTGTTAGTGCTAGAAGCTTTAAAATTGGCCTCCTCTATCCATCGACCAAAAATTATTTTTACGCCCCTTTTGGGACGTGACCTATTCAAAAATACCCTGTTATTTTCGCATTTTTTGAGTGTAAGCGTCCAAAATTCACAGTTACGTTACCCAACACCACTGTCATGGCTGGCCTTGTCAATTATATGAGTACGCTAAATACAAAATTTAGGAATAATTAGGGGTGTGGCAAATTGGTTTCTTGGAATGTATTTCACAGTCGGTTGCGCCCGATTGCAACGCTCGACAGGCTGATACGATATAGCCCTGTCCGTGTGCGTGAACATAGTGTTCTCGTAAATCACAAAAGCTATGCAGTACGAGTTTGTTTATTTATTATTTTTTCGATAAAGTGACTGTAATTTATGTGTACCGTTAAGGATGAAGACTTAAAATTCAATATTTAGATACTTGTAGTGAATATAAAGACTTGGTAATTTTCGCCGCAAATTTGTAAAAAACGATAATACACATATGATGCCATAATCACACTGTGAAAATTTGGTTAGTTAGGAGAACGTGTGCTTATTAATATGCATGTTAATTACTCATAGAACGAAGGCAATATCGGCTAATCGCGGGGCTTAGCAAGCGGTCTCGACTAGAGCTGTCTTACTTGTTTAAGCAATACTTACCATTACATCAAATATTGTTGCTCGATGAAGAGGCCAACTTTGTATTAAGTTTAAGAATGATTTTTTGGCTTCTACCGGTAACATTCCTTTTAAACTTTGGTGATGCATCGCAACTGCTTCTTGAGGAATATTAGGAACGAACCGCGGTGGTAAGCAATGACTGGCAACTAAGCCGTAGTCATTGACATTGTTACCGAAATCTCCTAGTTCCAATTGCCCTTGAAGTGCAGTAAGCATAATTGCTTCCATTTCAGTTATTGGATATCGTTCGCTTCTAAGGGAATGTAGTATTTGGTGATAAAGTAATTCTTTTTCAATAGAGTCATCCAGATTAATGTAAGCATCACAAAACAAATGCTTTTTAAATAAAAACGCATGATGTTGTTGAGGTTGCACGAAAGTGTTGTTCTATGAAAAAGAATTTCGAAAAATATATTAATTTATACAATAATATATTATATAAATAAGTGAATATTATTATAAATAAGTAAAAGTGCGACTGGGAGATATCCTGAACCTAGCGAGATCCCTGATATTCCAATAATTTTCGCTTTTTAACCAAATTTAATGTATGTATAAATTGAATAGCTTTTTGAATAGTTTTGGATATATATTTTTTTTAATTTATAGTAATCCGCATTTGAAAACTCCAATAATTTATTTGAGAAAATATTTGTACCTAGCTTAGTTTTGAAGCTTCAAAGTTTAAAGATTAAAGATATGATGCCAGTAATGGTGTTGAGAAATCAAATCAATTCTAATTGTGAAAGTCACGTCAAATAAAAAGTGAAAGTATCTTTGTCCAAGTATATAGGTCACATAATTATAGATAAGACTCAAATAAGTCACCAGTCCATTTTATGGACATCGAGAAATTTCTTTATTATAAATTTACGCTTGGCCAGCAAATCAGAAGTTTTTGTCATTCAGTTCTTGGGAAAAACTATTCACTGAGTTTGTGAGAGTAAGACGAGTTTTTGTTTGCGCTCCGCACTTTTGATTTTTTCTGTTATTTAATTTTTTGTATATTTACACATTATTTGTATGTATATTGGTGATTATTGTATTTTTGGTTTGATACTGCCGTGATTTGTGCTTCTAAACATTGTGTTTTTTGTTTTTATTTACAAAGTTTTGTGAGCGTCGGTGTATATCTAAATTGCAATTTTCGTTTTAGTATTTCTATTCTTTGGTTTTTCTTATTTGCTTTCTGTTTTTTTGCACGGGTTACCGTGTGTGTTCGCTGTCGCTCGCTCACGCTTAGCTTAGTGTTTGTTTTTGTTTCTTGCGAAATTTATTTCGTTTGTAGTGTGGCTCTCTCCCGCTCTATTTTCTGTTTCTTCCTGAACTGTTTATTCTTTTGATCTCTGTATTAGCTGAGTGTTGTTGTTGGGATTTTTGTTTCTCCCAATTGCAGTTCTCTTTGTCTTTTATTTTTATACCCTGAACCCATTGAATATGGGAAATCAGGGTATAATGGTTTTGTTGCAGCCCAAATGTATAGAACAGGCAAATGTATATAACAAATGTATATAACAGAAGGAGGCGTGGCAGACTCCATAAAGTATATATATTCTTGATTATTTAATTATTATTTAATTATTATTATTAAATTATATCTTCTATATCTTTATAGTTAGAGACTCCAATTCTTGTATTTAGCTTAATAGGACTTTTATACAATTTTGATTTTTGTTAAATTTTGGATGCCACGCCCCCTTCGCATATTGGCATATTGGCGCAGCGAAGTCGCTGAGTAAACTGCGCAGTTAGCAGAGCGTATGCGTGTGCGTGTGTATGTATGCGTTGCTTGCAATATATATACATATGTATGTACACATGTACATACTGTATATATTTACATATATATAAAATAAGAGTAACATTGATATAACTTAAATAAAGTCAATATAATATACATATGTACATACATACATATGAATAGATGAAATGCATTATGTTATTAAACGAAACGTTTACCAAACGTTTACGTACACACGCGCGTGGCAACAGCAGCAGAAGCTCTAGAAAATTCGAAGAATTCATAACAACAACAACAAAGACAAATTGAGGATGAATTTTCAGCAGAAGTCCAGCAGCTCAGTAGCAGTAGCTCAGTAGCTCAATAACTGTACTTAGGAATTCGCTATCTATCTCTCATGTAGTGCAATGGTTGTGTCGGCCGATCGACTTGTGCTTTGGCAAATACACACATATGAATGCCATAAACACACTGTGAAAATTTCATTAAGAAAGTCCATCTGCAAAAAAAGTTATTAAACATTTAATTTCGCATATCATAGGCATATTGCAGCCCGAGCGCAGTCGCTGCTCAGTTAGCAGAGCGCGTGCTCATATTAAGTTCGTGTGCGTGCCTATGTGTGTATGTGTTGCTTGCAACATATATGTAAAATAATCATAGCAGGCATCGAATATCGGCTATTCGAAGGGTTCAGGGTATCTCTTAGTCGAGCAGTCTCGACTAGAGCTTCCTTACTTGTTTTTTTGATGAATTATTTAACTTTTCTATGTATCAGATGAACTCAATTTCTAATCATTTGAATCGTTCTCTTGATCTTGTTTTTACTAACGATGACGCCAGCATTAACGTTTTAAGATCATTCCCCTTTTGTATACCTGACGATTTATATTATCCAACACTAGAGGTTTGAATACCTATTTATGGTCCACCAATTTTTACGCCCTCACCATCTAAAAAGCGTTGCTGTTTTAATAAATGTAATTTTGTTTTGCTTAATGATCTCATTAATGCAACAGATTGGTCTCCTTTATATGAGGCAGTTGATGTAAATAATAACTAATAAACCTCCCTGGTTCACTTCGACTCTTTCAACTTTAATAAATATTAAATCTAAATGTTTTAAAAAGTTAAAAAAAAACAGGTTCTAAATACTTCTTAGCTAAGGCTAATTTGAATATTTTAAATTCTCGTTGTTATGAGAATAACATCGTATAAGGCTGTAAAATGCAGTTTGCTCATGATCGCAAAAGATTTTATTCATTTGTAAATTTGAAGCGTATATCTTCTGGGTTTCCATCCTTGTTTTTCTTAGGTTCTGACAGAACTTATAATGATCAAGATACCTCAGATCTATTACCAACTTATTTCAAATTCTAAATTCTAAAATGAATGGAAATGCCATTATCGTTATTAATATTTCTCCTGTTTCTCTTTTATCTGCTATGCGTACATTGAAATCGTTGTTCTCTCCGGGGGGGATGGTATTCCTAGTTGTGTGATTCAAGAATGCAGTGCTTCTTTGAGGTCACCTTTATTAAAAGCTTTCTGCTATTCCGAAATTTGAAAAAATTATAACTTCTAATTTGCAACACTTTTGTAAATCTATTATTTTACCATCGCAGCATGGTTTTGTTCAGAATCGATCAACTTCTGATTTTAGTAAGGCATTTCAAAAGCTTGACCAAGGCTCGTCACTTCTGTCCTCTTTATTTACCTATATGTAACTGTAACTATTCCTTATACAGTGCGTTTCGTGTTCTATGTACTAAGTACAATACTTATTTTCATGTATTTAGTTCTGAACTCTCTCTTTCCTTAATAAAATCTTCTCTTTTAGCATATTTCAGGGAAATCACACACACACCACAGTTGTGAGAATGCACCTATGCAATTCTCCTTACTTGTGTAGTGATTTCTCTTATCGTATTTTACTTTTTAAGATTTTTATTTTTTCTTATATTTTTATAACCTTTTTTTAACTTCTTCTATCTTGCTTAGTTTCAATGATATCACTAACCATATCTGGCTGTGATTTGGGGCATAGCTCGTCGGACCGGCAAATAAAACACCCCCATCGGGTTGGTGATATCATTGCTATATATTGTTAGTATTAGGCTTTTTCTTTTCCCTGTTTCTGTTTATAATTTTAATTTTGTAATTTTATAATTTGACTCACGAATGTTGTCAATTTCTTTATATAAATAAATAAATAAAATAATTAGGATTTACCCCTAAACCTCTGTCTTGGATTGCTTTCTATTTAGGGGTAGAACCCAAAGAGTTCTGTTGAGAACATCTATTTCGAAGGTCATACTTGTCTTTTCGGGTGTTCCTCCAGGGCCCTCTACTTTTCTCCCCTTTTATAAATGACCTTCCCAGTTGTATTTCTTACTCTAAAATACTCATGTATGCAGATGACGTAAAACTCTGTCTCTCATACAATAATTCAATAGATCATGAATTATTGTATGAGAGACAGATGCCTACAGGATGATCTAATTTCCTTTCAATATTGGTGTGAAGCCAATCAGTTGCATCTAAATTGTTCTAAGTGTATGATAATGACTTTGAGTCGTACCACTCCATTTTTTGCTGATTATACAATCAACAATGTGTCCTTGCAACGTATTTCTACAATCAAAGATTTCGGCATGTTCTTTGACTGTAAACATAAATTCAATACCCATATCCTAACCATCGTTAATGAAGCCAAAAGTGTACTTGGTTTTATTAAACGTTGGTCTAAAGAGTTTAATGATCCGTTTTTCACCAAACTTCTTTTTATCTCGCTGGTACGTCCTATTTTAGAATATTGTTCTATTATATGGTCACCACAGCAGAAATGGTATCATGACTGTATTGAATCGGTTCAGAAGCAATTTCTTCTTTTTGCCTTGCGAAATCTAAACTGGGATGGTAACCTTCGTCTACCGTCTTATCATAGTAGGTTTCCTCTTTTAGATCTTCCATCATTAATCAATCGTAGAATAGTCTTGGGTATTGCTTTTCTACATAAGTTGATTAACGGTAGTATTGATTAACCTTCTCTTTTATTTCAAATTATTTCCTATTTCCTTCCCGTGCTTATATGTAACTGTAACTATTCTTTGCACAGTGCGTCTCGTGTTCTATGTATTAAGTACAATACTTATTTTCATGTATTTAGTTCTGAACTCTCTCTTTCCTTAATAAAATCCTCTCTTTCAGCATATTTCAGATAAATCACACACACCCCAATAGTGAGAATGCACCTGGCAATTCTCCCTACTTGTGTAATGATCTCTTTTATTGTATTTTACTTTTATATTATTTTATTTTTCTCATACTTTTATTACCTTTTTTAACTTATTCTATCTTGCTTAGTTTCAATGATATCACTAACCATACCTGGCTGTGATTTGGGGCTTTTTCAGTCTTTTTCATTTCCCTATATAATTTTTATAATTTTAATTTTGTAATATTAAATTTGACTCACGATTTTAGCCAAATTTCTTTCTACATAAATAAAATAAATAAATAAATAATAGGATTGAATTTGGATTTTGCTATTTTGAATACAGCCAGTACCATAGCGATATTACCGATAAAAGCTGCAAACGTAGATGTTATGTCCCATGTGTCCCCAAATCTGACCACACAGTCGTCGGGCTAATTTATTTCAAAACATTTTTTATATAAGATGGTCTTCGACGAGTAGAGATTGATGTAGAAAAACTGAAGAAAATTAAGTATGATGGCCCAACCAAAAAATGAAAAACTGAGCTATCACGTCTGGTATCGACCTCGACCTCGATCACAGTATTATGACCAAAAACTTAAGAGAGAAATAGAGAAAAAAAAATTGAAAAGAGTAATACATGGAGTTGATCACCCCTAATCGGCCAAACTAGACTTAACAACCCGTTTTGTCACACCATCAACCTTCCACTTCCAATGCCACGTCAATATACGATTGGAAAACCCCCACAAAGTTTTTGAGGGTCTTTATTTTTTTTATTTTATATAAAAAGAAATTTCACGAAAAACGTAAGTCAAATTACAAAATTATAAAATTAAAAAAGGACCAGTAAATAAAAAAGGCTAATAATAACAATATATAACAATTATATCACCAATCCGGGGGGTATTTTATTTACCAGACCGGCGAGCTATGCCTCGAATCACAGTCAATTATGGTTAGTGATATCATTGAAACTAAGCAAGATAGAAGTTAAAAAGAAAAAACAAAATTAATAAAAATAAAAGAAAAATAAAATAATAGAGAAGTAAAATAAAATAAGAGAAATCACTACACAAATAGAGAGAATGGCGAGCTGCATTCTCACTACTGGGGTGTGTTTGTGATTTCTCTGAAATACG
The DNA here is from genome assembly GCA_035045555.1 of Drosophila fulvimacula. NCBI lineage: Eukaryota > Metazoa > Arthropoda > Insecta > Diptera > Drosophilidae > Drosophila > Drosophila fulvimacula. Next base: position 482,064 of record JAWNOX010000008.1, on the reverse strand, counting down.
CTGAAAGAGAGGATTTTTTTGAGGAAAGAGAGAGTTCAGAACTGAATACATGGAAATAATTATTGTAATTAGTACATAGAACACGAAACGCACTGTGCAAAGAATAGTTACAGCGAGACAAAAATAAGTTTTGTGACAAACGGATCATTAAACTCTTTAGACCAACATATAAAAAAACCAAGTACACTTTTGGCTCCATTAATGATGGTTAGAATATGGGTATTGAATCTATGTTTACGGTCAAAGAACACCCCGAAATCTTACATTGTTAATTGTATCATCAGCAAAAAATGAAGTGGTACGACTCAAAGTCATTATCATACACTTAGAACGATTTAGATTCAACTGATTGGCTTCACACCAATATTGAAAGGAAATTAGATCATCCTGTAGGCATCTGTCTCTCATACAATAATTCATGATCTATTGAATTATTGTATGAGAGACAGAGTTTAACGTCATCAGCATACATGAATATTTTAGAGTAAGAAATACAACTAGGATGGTCATTTATAAAAAGGGAGAAAAGTAAAGGGCCCACGAGACTATCCCGAAGAGCACCCGAAGAGACACATATGACCTTCGAAATAGATGTTCTCAACAGAACTCTTTGGGGTTTACCCTTTAAATAGGAAACTATCCAAGACAGGAGTTTACGAAAAAAATGCCAATTGGTATAGCTTTTGAAGCAAGATATCATGCTGAACAGAGTCAAATGCCTTACTAAAATCAGTGTATATAACATGATGAAAATTATAATAAGTTCGTAGAGGTTGATCGATTGTGAACAAAACCATGCTGCGATGGTGAAATAATGGATTTACAAAAGTGTTGCAAATTAGAAGTTATAATTTTTTCAAATAACTTCGGAATAGCAGAAAGCTTGGCAATGCCTCTGTAATTTGAAATATCAGATCTTCCTCCTTTTTTATACAGAGGAATAATAAATGATTCTTTCCAAATTGAAGGAAATACCGAGGTATCAAGAGACAAATTAAACAGTTTTAATAAATGTGACCACAAAGAAGCAATGCATTCTTTAATCACACAACTAGGAAAACCATCCGTCCCCGGAGAGAACGATGATTTCAATGTACGCATAGCGGATAAAAGAGAATCAGGATAAATATAATAATGCCATTTCCATTAATTTTAGAATTTAAAATTAGAAATAAGTTGGTTTCTGGAATGGCAGTTGAATAAGTGGATTGGAAAAAATTTTCAAATAGATCTGAGGTATCTTGATAATTATAAGTTTTGTCACAACCTAGGAAAAACGAAGATGGAAACCCAGAAGATTTACGCTTCAAATTTACAAATGAATAAAATCTTCTGGGATCACGAGCAAACTACATTTTACAGCGTAATTCTCATAACAACGAGAATTTAAAATATTTAAATTGGCCTTAGCTAAGGAGTATTTAAACTAGTCAATGACCGAACCCGACTTTTTGAACTTTTAAAAACGTTTAGATTTAATATTTTTTAAAGTTGAAAGAGTCGAAGTGAACGAGGAAGGTTTATTAAACAAGTAAGGAAGCTCTAGTCGAGACTGCTCGACTAAGAGATACCCTGAACCCTTCGAATGGCCGATATTCGATGCCTGCTATGATTATTTTACATATATGTTGCAAGCAACACATACACATAAGCACGCTCACGAACGTATTATGAGCACGAGCTCTGCTAACTGAGTAGCGACTGCGCTCGGGCTGCAATATGCTTATGATATGCGAAATTAAATGTTTAATAACTTTTTTTGCAGATGGACTTTCTTAATGAAATTTTCACAGCGTGTTTATGGCATTCATATGTGTGTATTTGCCAAAGCACAAATCTCTAGTATTTGAAATACGGGTTTTGCAAATTGTGGGCGAAGGGGCGTGTCATCCAAAATCCAAAAACTGCAAAATATCCATATTCACTACACCTATATGCACAGTAAATTTGAATGGGTCACTAATTGAAAGTCAATTTATCGAAATTTATCGATAATTTGGGAACGGGATGAGTTATCGAAAAAATAAAACAAACTCGTATAGCGTATGGTATTCACGAGTTTACATGTCGAATTTCAGATCTCTAGCTTCTGTGGTTTACGAGATCAGCGCGTTCATACAGACGGACAGACGGACAGACGACTCAGCTCGTCGAGCTGATCAAAAATATATATACTTTATGCGGTTTGCGATGTCTCCTTCTGCCTGTTACATACATTTTCACAAAAACATTATACCCTGATTTCCCATTTTCAATTGGTTCAGGTATAAAAAAGATTTAGGAAGACACATAGTAACACACTTGTCTATAATAGCATTTAAAGTACTGTAAAATGTTAAAACTGCTAAGTTTACATCAACTGCCTCATATACAGGAGACCAATCTGTTGCATTAATGAGATCATTAAGCAAAACAAAATTACATTTATTAAAACAACGACGCTTTTTAGATGATGAGGGCGTAAAAATGGGTGGACAGTAAATAGGTATTAAAACCTCTAGTGTTGAATGATATAAATCCTCAGGTATACAAAAGGGGGATGATCTTAAAACATTAATGCTGGCGTCATCATTAGTAAAAACAAGATCAAGAGAACGATTTAAATGATTGGAAATTGAGTTAATCTGATACATAGAAAGGTTAAACAATTCATCAAAAAAATAATGATCAATTATTGGAATAAGATAATTCGCATTGGGAGATGAGTCCCAAGAAGTGTTAGGTATATTAAAATCACCCAACACAAGAAAGAAGTCATTATCTTGAACATATTCATACATTTCTTTAATACAAGATATATGATGACTATAAACTTGTAAATCGGAAGAGGAAGGGATGAATAAGTAACGTATGGGGAACAAGACTGAAAAGTTATTTTAACTCCAATAATCTCAACATTGTGAATTCAAGAAAAGGTACAAGATTCCGAGAGAAAATGGGATTTAACAGCTATTAAACAACCACCCACACACTACGAGACAAGCGATCAAGCGATAAATAGTGAAATTATTTGAAAGAACCTCACTATCGTAAAAATTTGGCTTAACCATGTTTCAGTGAGGGCTATAAGTTCAGATTGGACACTACAGCTACGCAGAAATAGATTTTTAAATTTATAATTAAGGCCTCGAAAATTTTGATAAATAATAGATAGCTGCGGAAAAGATAGAAAGAAACTTATTTTTTTGATACAACTTCAGATGAAGGTTGTATTGAAACGGAATTTAAAGACACTGGAGGAGGAGACACAACAGATAAATAGGGAAATATAGGAATATGAGTCGGTGTAGGGACGGTGTAGGAGACGGTGTCTGAATGTTGTTTTTAGTTTGACCAACACACGAAGAAACTTTAAGTTTTTTAGTACGGGCCTTTTGAGTGTCTGTTATGATATCATCTGATATTGGAATTGTAAATTCCTGGCAAGGTGAAGAAGGGATTGATAAGTTAGGAGACGCTATTTGAATGGAGAGTGGAACTAACATTTAATATTTTTTAAAGTTGAAAGAGTCGAAGTGAACGAGGAAGGTTTATTAAACAAGTAAGGAAGCTCTAGTCGAGACTGCTCGACTAAGAGATACCCTGAACCCTTCGAATGGCCGATATTCGATGCCTGCTATGATTATTTTACATATATGTTGCAAGCAACACATACACATAAGCACGCTCACGAACGTATTATGAGCACGAGCTCTGCTAACTGAGTAGCGACTGCGCTCGGGCTGCAATATGCCTATGATATGCGAAATTAAATGTTTAATAACTTTTTTTGCAGATGGACTTTCTTAATGAAATTTTCACAGCGTGTTTATGGCATTCATATGTGTGTATTTGCCAAAGCACAAATCTCTAGTATTTGAAATACGGGTTTTGCAAATTGTGGGCGAAGGGGCGTGTCATCCAAAATCCAAAAACTGCAAAATATCCATATTCACTACACCTATATGCACAGTAAATTTGAATGGGTCACTAATTGAAAGTCAATTTATCGAAATTTATCGATAATTTGGGAACGGGATGAGTTATCGAAAAAATAAAACAAACTCGTATAGCGTATGGTATTCACGAGTTTACATGTCGAATTTCAGATCTCTAGCTTCTGTGGTTTACGAGATCAGCGCGTTCATACAGACGGACAGACGGACAGACGACTCAGCTCGTCGAGCTGATCAAAAATATATATACTTTATGCGGTTTGCGATGTCTCCTTCTGCCTGTTACATACATTTTCACAAAAACATTATACCCTGATTTCCCATTTTCAATTGGTTCAGGTATAAAAAAGATTTAGGAAGACACATAGTAACACACTTGTCTATAATAGCATTTAAAGTACTGTAAAATGTTAAAACTGCTAAGTTTACATCAACTGCCTCATATACAGGAGACCAATCTGTTGCATTAATGAGATCATTAAGCAAAACAAAATTACATTTATTAAAACAACGACGCTTTTTAGATGATGAGGGCGTAAAAATGGGTGGACAGTAAATAGGTATTAAAACCTCTAGTGTTGAATGATATAAATCCTCAGGTATACAAAAGGGGGATGATCTTAAAACATTAATGCTGGCGTCATCATTAGTAAAAACAAGATCAAGAGAACGATTTAAATGATTGGAAATTGAGTTAATCTGATACATAGAAAGGTTAAACAATTCATCAAAAAAATAATGATCAATTATTGGAATAAGATAATTCGCATTGGGAGATGAGTCCCAAGAAGTGTTAGGTATATTAAAATCACCCAACACAAGAAAGAAGTCATTATCTTGAACATATTCATACATTTCTTTAATACAAGATATATGATGACTATAAACTTGTAAATCGGAAGACGAAGGGATGAATAAGTAACGTATGGGGAACAAGACTGAAAAGTTATTTTAACTCCAATAATCTCAACATTGTGAATTCAAGAAAAGGTACAAGATTCCGAGAGAAAATGGGATTTAACAGCTATTAAACAACCACCCACACACTACGAGACAAGCGATCAAGCGATAAATAGTGAAATTATTTGAAAGAACCTCACTATCGTAAAAATTTGGCTTAACCATGTTTCAGTGAGGGCTATAAGTTCAGATTGGACACTACAGCTACGCAGAAATAGATTTTTAAATTTATAATTAAGGCCTCGAAAATTTTGATAAATAATAGATAGCTGCGGAAAAGATAGAAAGAAACTTATTTTTTTGATACAACTTCAGAAACTATTGAAAAGGAATTTAAAGACACTGGAGGAGGAGACACAACAGATAAATAGGGAAATATAGGAATATGAGTCGGTGTAGGGACGGTGTAGGAGACGGTGTCTGAATGTTGTTTTTAGTTTGACCAACACACGAAGAAACTTTAAGTTTTTTAGTACGGGCCTTTTGAGTGTCTGTTATGATATCATCTGATATTGGAATTGTAAATTCCTGGCAAGGTGAAGAAGGGATTGATAAGTTAGGAGACGCTATTTGAATGGAGAGTGGAACTAACATTTAATATTTTTTAAAGTTGAAAGAGTCGAAGTGAACGAGGAAGGTTTATTAAACAAGTAAGGAAGCTCTAGTCGAGACTGCTCGACTAAGAGATACCCTGAACCCTTCGAATGGCCGATATTCGATGCCTGCTATGATTATTTTACATATATGTTGCAAGCAACACATACACATAAGCACGCTCACGAACGTATTATGAGCACGAGCTCTGCTAACTGAGTAGCGACTGCGCTCGGGCTGCAATATGCCTATGATATGCGAAATTAAATGTTTAATAACTTTTTTTGCAGATGGACTTTCTTAATGAAATTTTCACAGCGTGTTTATGGCATTCATATGTGTGTATTTGCCAAAGCACAAATCTCTAGTATTTGAAATACGGGTTTTGCAAATTGTGGGCGAAGGGGCGTGTCATCCAAAATCCAAAAACTGCAAAATATCCATATTCACTACACCTATATGCACAGTAAATTTGAATGGGTCACTAATTGAAAGTCAATTTATCGAAATTTATCGATAATTTGGGAACGGGATGAGTTATCGAAAAAATAAAACAAACTCGTATAGCGTATGGTATTCACGAGTTTACATGTCGAATTTCAGATATCTAGCTTCTGTGGTTTACGAGATCAGCGCGTTCATACAGACGGACAGACGGACAGACGACTCAGCTCGTCGAGCTGATCAAAAATATATATACTTTATGCGGTTTGCGATGTCTCCTTCTGCCTGTTACATACATTTTCACAAAAACATTATACCCTGATTTCCCATTTTCAATTGGTTCAGGTATAAAAAAGATTTAGGAAGACACATAGTAACACACTTGTCTATAATAGCATTTAAAGTACTGTAAAATGTTAAAACTGCTAAGTTTACATCAACTGCCTCATATACAGGAGACCAATCTGTTGCATTAATGAGATCATTAAGCAAAACAAAATTACATTTATTAAAACAACGACGCTTTTTAGATGATGAGGGCGTAAAAATGGGTGGACAGTAAATAGGTATTAAAACCTCTAGTGTTGAATGATATAAATCCTCAGGTATACAAAAGGGGGATGATCTTAAAACATTAATGCTGGCGTCATCATTAGTAAAAACAAGATCAAGAGAACGATTTAAATGATTGGAAATTGAGTTAATCTGATACATAGAAAGGTTAAACAATTCATCAAAAAAATAATGATCAATTATTGGAATAAGATAATTCGCATTGGGAGATGAGTCCCAAGAAGTGTTAGGTATATTAAAATCACCCAACACAAGAAAGAAGTCATTATCTTGAACATATTCATACATTTCTTTAATACAAGATATATGATGACTATAAACTTGTAAATCGGAAGAGGAAGGGATGAATAAGTAACGTATGGGGAACAAGACTGAAAAGTTATTTTAACTCCAATAATCTCAACATTGTGAATTCAAGAAAAGGTACAAGATTCCGAGAGAAAATGGGATTTAACAGCTATTAAACAACCACCCACACACTACGAGACAAGCGATCAAGCGATAAATAGTGAAATTATTTGAAAGAACCTCACTATCGTAAAAATTTGGCTTAACCATGTTTCAGTGAGGGCTATAAGTTCAGATTGGACACTACAGCTACGCAGAAATAGATTTTTAAATTTATAATTCAGGCCTCGAAAATTTTGATAAATAATAGATAGCTGCGGAAAAGATAGAAAGAAACTTATTTTTTTGATACAACTTCAGATGAAGGTTGTATTGAAACGGAATTTAAAGACACTGGAGGAGGAGACACAACAGATAAATAGGGAAATATAGGAATATGAGTCGGTGTAGGGACGGTGTAGGAGACGGTGTCTGAATGTTGTTTTTAGTTTGACCAACACACGAAGAAACTTTAAGTTTTTTAGTACGGGCCTTTTGAGTGTCTGTTATGATATCATCTGATATTGGAATTGTAAATTCCTGGCAAGGTGAAGAAGGGATTGATAAGTTAGGAGACGCTATTTGAATGGAGAGTGGAACTAACATTTAATATTTTTTAAAGTTGAAAGAGTCGAAGTGAACGAGGAAGGTTTATTAAACAAGTAAGGAAGCTCTAGTCGAGACTGCTCGACTAAGAGATACCCTGAACCCTTCGAATGGACGATATTCGATGCCTGCTATGATTATTTTACATATATGTTGCAAGCAACACATACACATACGCACGTTCACGAACGTATTATGAGCACGAGCTCTGCTAACTGAGTAGCGACTGCGCTCGGGCTGCAATATGCCTATGATATGCGAAATTAAATGTTTAATAACTTTTTTTGCAGATGGACTTTCTTAATGAAATTTTCACAGCGTGTTTATGGCATTCATATGTGTGTATTTGCCAAAGCACAAATCTCTAGTATTTGAAATACGGGTTTTGCAAATTGTGGGCGAAGGGGCGTGTCATCCAAAATCCAAAAACTGCAAAATATCCATATTCACTACACCTATATGCACAGTAAATTTGAATGGGTCACTTTGAAAGTCAATTTATCGAAATTTATCGATAATTTGGGAACGGGATGAGTTATCGAAAAAATAAAACAAACTCGTATAGCGTATGGTATTCACGAGTTTACATGTCGAATTTCAGATCTCTAGCTTCTGTGGTTTACGAGATCAGCGCGTTCATACAGACGGACAGACGGACAGACGACTCAGCTCGTCGAGCTGATCAAAAATATATATACTTTATGGGGTTTACGATGTCTCCTTCTACCTGTTACATACATTTTCACAAAAACAATATACCCTGATTTCCCATTTTCAATTGGTTCAGGTATAAAAAAGATTTAGGAAGACACATAGTAACACACTTGTCTATAATAGCATTTAAAGTACTGTAAAATGTTAAAACTGCTAAGTTTACATCAACTGCCTCATATACAGGAGACCAATCTGTTGCATTAATGAGATCATTAAGCAAAACAAAATTACATTTATTAAAACAACGACGCTTTTTAGATGATGAGGGAGTAAAAATGGGTGGACAGTAAATAGGTATTAAAACCTCTAGTGTTGAATGATATAAATCCTCAGGTATACAAAAGGGGGATGATCTTAAAACATTAATGCTGGCGTCATCATTAGTAAAAACAAGATCAAGAGAACGATTTAAATTATTGGAAATTGAGTTAATCTGATACATAGAAAGGTTAAACAATTCATCAAAAAAACAAGTAAGGAAACTCTAGTCGGAGGTGCCCGACTAGGAAATACCCTGAACCCCGCCTATCGGCGGCTTTAAATGCACTTCAAAGTTTATATATAATTTTAAATTAAATTAAAAAAAAAACAAAAAAGATTAAGTAACTTGCATAAAAAAAGTTTTGACGTCAGCTTAGAGAATCGAACCCGAGACTTTATGTCGCCGATCATCGTTTCTATCAACACAGCCGTTGCAATACATAAGAGTGAGATAGCGAATTCCTAAGTACAGTTATTGAGCTACTGAGCTGCTGCTACTGAGCTGCTGAACTTCTGCTTAAAATTCATCCCCAATTTGTCTTTGTTGTTGTTGTTATGAATTCTTCGAATTTTCTAGAGCTTCTGCTGCTGTTGCCATGCGCGTGTGTACGTAAACGTTTGGTAAACGTTTCGTTTAATAACATAATGCATTTCATCTATTCATATGTATGTATGTACATACATATGTATATTATATTGACTTTATTTAAGTTATATCAATGTTACTCTTATTTTATATACATGTATACATACATATATACATATATGTAAATATATACAGTATGTACTTGTGTACATACATACATATGTATGTATATTGCAAGCAACGCATACATACACACGCACACGCATACGCTCTGCTAACTGCGCAGTTTACTCAGCGACTTCGCTGCGCCAATATGTGCGTGTTATGGAAAATTAAATGTTTAATAACTTTTTTTGTAGATCGACTTTCTTAATCAAACTTGCGCAGCGTAATTATATCATTCATATGCGTGTATGTGCAAAAGCACAAGTCTGTAGTATTTGAAATAAGTGGTTTGAAAATTTGGGCGAAGGGGGCGTGGCATCCAAAATTTAACAAAAATCAAAATTGTATAAAAGTCCCATTAAGCTAAATACAAGATTTGGAGTTTCTAACTATAAAGATGTAGAAGATATAATTTTAAAACTGAAAATCGATTTCGTTTTTAATCGATAAAAAAAGAACGAGAAGAGTTATCGAATTTCTAAAACAAACTCGACCTGCGCGTGATATACACGAATCTATAAAAAAAAAGTTCAAGTCTCTAACTATTATAGGTTCTGAGATCCACGAGTTCAAACATACGGACAGACGGACAGACGGACAGACAGACAGACGGACAGGGCTCAATCGACTCGGCTTGTCGTCCTGATCAAGAATATATATACTTTATGGGGTCTGCCACGCCTCCTTCTGCCTGTTACATACATTTGGGCTGCAACAAAACCATTATACCCTGATTACCCATTTTTAATGGGTTCAGGGTATAATAATGATCAATTATTGGAATAAGATAATTCGAATTGGGAGATGAGTCCCAAGAAGTGTTAGGTATATTAAAATCACCCAACACAAGAAAGAAGTCATTATCTTGAACATATTCATACATTTCTTTAATACAAGATATATGATGACTATAAACTTGTAAATCGGAAGAGGAAGGGATGAATAAGTAACGTATGGGGAACAAGACTGAAAAGTTATTTTAACTCCAATAATCTCAACATTGTGAATTCAAGAAAAGGTACAAGATTCCGAGAGAAAATGGGATTTAACAGCTATTAAACAACCACCCACACACTACGAGACAAGCGATCAAGCGATAAATAGTGAAATTATTTGAAAGAGCCTCACTATCGTAAAAATTTGGCTTAACCATGTTTCAGTGAGGGCTATAAGTTCAGATTGGACACTACAGCTACGCAGAAATAGATTTTTAAATTTATAATTAAGGCCTCGAAAATTTTGATAAATAATAGATAGCTGCGGAAAAGATAGAAAGAAACTTATTTTTTTGATACAACTTCAGATGAAGGTTGTATTGAAACGGAATTTAAAGACACTGGAGGAGGAGACACAACAGATAAATAGGGAAATATAGGAATATGAGTCGGTGTAGGGACGGTGTAGGAGACGGTGTCTGAATGTTGTTTTTAGTTTGACCAACACACGAAGAAACTTTAAGTTTTTTAGTACGGGCCTTTTGAGTGTCTGTTATGATATCATCTGATATTGGAATTGTAAATTCCTGGCAAGGTGAAGAAGGGATTGATAAGTTAGGAGACGCTATTTGAATGGAGAGTGGAACTAACATTTAATATTTTTTAAAGTTGAAAGAGTCGAAGTGAACGAGGAAGGTTTATTAAACAAGTAAGGAAGCTCTAGTCGAGACTGCTCGACTAAGAGATACCCTGAACCCTTCGAATGGCCGATATTCGATGCCTGCTATGATTATTTTACATATATGTTGCAAGCAACACATACACATAAGCACGCTCACGAACGTATTATGAGCACGAGCTCTGCTAACTGAGTAGCGACTGCGCTCGGGCTGCAATATGCCTATGATATGCGAAATTAAATGTTTAATAACTTTTTTTGCAGATGGACTTTCTTAATGAAATTTTCACAGCGTGTTTATGGCATTCATATGTGTGTATTTGCCAAAGCACAAATCTCTAGTATTTGAAATACGGGTTTTGCAAATTGTGGGCGAAGGGGCGTGTCATCCAAAATCCAAAAACTGCAAAATATCCATATTCACTACACCTATATGCACAGTAAATTTGAATGGGTCACTAATTGAAAGTCAATTTATCGAAATTTATCGATAATTTGGGAACGGGATGAGTTATCGAAAAAATAAAACAAACTCGTATAGCGTATGGTATTCACGAGTTTACATGTCGAATTTCAGATCTCTAGCTTCTGTGGTTTACGAGATCAGCGCGTTCATACAGACGGACAGACGGACAGACGACTCAGCTCGTCGAGCTGATCAAAAATATATATACTTTATGCGGTTTGCGATGTCTCCTTCTGCCTGTTACATACATTTTCACAAAAACATTATACCCTGATTTCCCATTTTCAATTGGTTCAGGTATAAAAAACACACTTGTCTATAATAGCATTTAAAGTACTGTAAAATGTTAAAACTGCTAAGTTTACATCAACTGCCTCATATACAGGAGACCAATCTGTTGCATTAATGAGATCATTAAGCAAAACAAAATTACATTTATTAAAACAACGACGCTTTTTAGATGATGAGGGAGTAAAAATGGGTGGACAGTAAATAGGTATTAAAACCTCTAGTGTTGAATGATATAAATCCTCAGGTATACAAAAGGGGGATGATCTTAAAACATTAATGCTGGCGTCATCATTAGTAAAAACAAGATCAAGAAAACGATTTAAATGATTGGAAATTGAGTTCATCTGATACATAGAAAGGTTAAACAATTCATCAAAAAAACAAGTAAGGAAACTCTAGTCGGAGGTGCCCGACTAGGAAATACCCTGAACCCCGCCTATCGGCGGCTTTAAATGCACTTCAAAGTTTATATATAATTTTAAATTAAATTAAAAAAAAAACAAAAAAGATTAAGTAACTTGCATAAAAAAAGTTTTGACGTCAGCTTAGAGAATCGAACCCGAGACTTTATGTCGCCGATCATCGTTTCTATCAACACAGCCGTTGCAATACATAAGAGTGAGATAGCGAATTCCTAAGTACAGTTATTGAGCTACTGAGCTGCTGCTACTGAGCTGCTGAACTTCTGCTTAAAATTCATCCCCAATTTGTCTTTGTTGTTGTTGTTATGAATTCTTCGAATTTTCTAGAGCTTCTGCTGCTGTTGCCATGCGCGTGTGTACGTAAACGTTTGGTAAACGTTTCGTTTAATAACATAATGCATTTCATCTATTCATATGTATGTATGTACATACATATGTATATTATATTGACTTTATTTAAGTTATATCAATGTTACTCTTATTTTATATACATGTATACATACATATATACATATATGTAAATATATACAGTATGTACTTGTGTACATACATACATATGTATGTATATTGCAAGCAACGCATACATACACACGCACACGCATACGCTCTGCTAACTGCGCAGTTTACTCAGCGACTTCGCTGCGCCAATATGTGCGTGTTATGGAAAATTAAATGTTTAATAACTTTTTTTGTAGATCGACTTTCTTAATCAAACTTGCGCAGCGTAATTATATCATTCATATGCGTGTATGTGCAAAAGCACAAGTCTGTAGTATTTGAAATAAGTGGTTTGAAAATTTGGGCGAAGGGGGCGTGGCATCCAAAATTTAACAAAAACCAAATTGTATAAAAGTCCCATTAAGCTAAATACAAGATTTGGAGTTTCTAACTATAAAGATGTAGAAGATATAATTTTAAAACTGAAAATCGATTTCGTTTTTAATCGATAAAAAAAGAACGAGAAGAGTTATCGAATTTCTAAAACAAACTCGACCTGCGCGTGATATACACGAATCTATAAAAAAAAAGTTCAAGTCTCTAACTATTATAGGTTCTGAGATCCACGAGTTCAAACATACGGACAGACGGACAGACGGACAGACGGACAGACAGACAGACGGACAGGGCTCAATCGACTCGGCTTGTCGTCCTGATCAAGAATATATATACTTTATGGGGTCTGCCACGCCTCCTTCTGCCTGTTACATACATTTGGGCTGCAACAAAACCATTATACCCTGATTACCCATTTTTAATGGGTTCAGGGTATAATAATGATCAATTATTGGAATAAGATAATTCGAATTGGGAGATGAGTCCCAAGAAGTGTTAGGTATATTAAAATCACCCAACACAAGAAAGAAGTCATTATCTTGAACATATTCATACATTTCTTTAATACAAGATATATGATGACTATAAACTTGTAAATCGGAAGAGGAAGGGATGAATAAGTAACGTATGGGGAACAAGACTGAAAAGTTATTTTAACTCCAATAATCTCAACATTGTGAATTCAAGAAAAGGTACAAGATTCCGAGAGAAAATGGGATTTAACAGCTATTAAACAACCACCCACACACTACGAGACAAGCGATCAAGCGATAAATAGTGAAATTATTTGAAAGAACCTCACTATCGTAAAAATTTGGCTTAACCATGTTTCAGTGAGGGCTATAAGTTCAGATTGGACACTACAGCTACGCAGAAATAGATTTTTAAATTTATAATTAAGGCCTCGAAAATTTTGATAAATAATAGATAGCTGCGGAAAAGATAGAAAGAAACTTATTTTTTTGATACAACTTCAGATGAAGGTTGTATTGAAACGGAATTTAAAGACACTGGAGGAGGAGACACAACAGATAAATAGGGAAATATAGGAATATGAGTCGGTGTAGGGACGGTGTAGGAGACGGTGTCTGAATGTTGTTTTTAGTTTGACCAACACACAAAGAAACTTTAAGTTTTTTAGTACGGGCCTTTTGAGTGTCTGTTATGATATCATCTGATATTGGAATTGTAAATTCCTGGCAAGGTGAAGAAGGGATTGATAAGTTAGGAGACGCTATTTGAATGGAGAGTGGAACTAACATTTAATATTTTTTAAAGTTGAAAGAGTCGAAGTGAACGAGGAAGGTTTATTAAACAAGTAAGGAAGCTCTAGTCGAGACTGCTCGACTAAGAGATACCCTGAACCCTTCGAATGGCCGATATTCGATGCCTGCTATGATTATTTTACATATATGTTGCAAGCAACACATACACATACGCACGTTCACGAACGTATTATGAGCACGAGCTCTGCTAACTGAGTAGCGACTGCGCTCGGGCTGCAATATGCCTATGATATGCGAAATTAAATGTTTAATAACTTTTTTTGCAGATGGACTTTCTTAATGAAATTTTCACAGCGTGTTCAATATTTCTTCTCCAGTGTTTTGAAAATTTACTCATATTTGATTACTGAACCCAAACTGAATTGTACATTTCGGAAAAACTTAATTGTTTTTCCAAACAATCCGGGCAAGACAAGCGTAATCCACCACACCCACTTTTGGGAGCAGCCGATAGGCTGCACAAATGCAATTTGTTGATTGCAATCAACAAATTGCATTTGTGCAGAATCAGCCGAAATGTACGTGATTTCTTAGAGCATATCGTATTGGCAACAGGGGAGTAAATCAAAACAAAAATAAAAATAGACTAAGATAAGAAAAAATAAAAGACAAAGAGAGGATTAACTGTGTTGGGAGAAACAAAAATCCCAACAACAACACTCAGCTAATACAGACATCAAAGACAGACAGGTGATAAAGAAACAGAAAATAGAGCGTGAGCGAGCGACAGCGAACACACACACTAACCAGTGTAAAAAACAGAAAGCAAATAAGAAAAACGAAAGAATGGAAATACAAAACGAAAACTGAAATTTAGATATATGTACATAATTAACGACGCTCACAGAACTTTGTAAATAAAAACAAAAACACAATGTTTAGAAGCACAAATCACGGCAGTATCAAACCAAAAAGGCAATAATCACCAATATGCTAATTATGTGTAAATACAAAAACAAATTAAAGAACAGGGAAAAAAAAGTACGGAGCGCAAACAAAAATACGCCTCACTCTCACAAACTCAGAACTCTCTCTAATACAAATATATATACCAAGTCAAAAGTTTATAGCATCAATAGTGTTCGAAATATAATAGAATATGCACAATTGCTATATATTCAGATTGGTGGGATGGGTTTACAAAAACAAGGCAACGCTACTAGAGGATGCTCATCTAGGTACCCTCAGTGGCAATCCTTGTCCCTGGTAATCCAAGTTGACACACAGCCTCCGCGATCGGCCCCACTGGATAAACAACTGGGCAATCGCCCAATTTGTTAACTAATGTGTGCAGCGACATTGGATGAATTAGAAAGGTGGAGCTTTGTAGAGCGAAATCTTTGAGCGACCACTGACTACGAACAGACAAACGATTTTGAATTAATTGCCCCTGGGCTGACAGGTGTAGCATTCTAGGACCTTAGTAAACATGAGTGATATCGTGTTGAAATGGCTCCTAGCGTAATATTGCACCTGCCCCCGTCCCGTTAAAACCTTGCAGGCCTCCAAGTACGTTCGAAGCTCGTCGCCAATTGTATTATTGGCGGTATATGTTTAAGTCGATATACATCCTTAATCTGTGCGAGATACTGGCTCTGAACGTTGGCTCCCATAAGGACCAGCGGCAACCCTTACATGGCCTCCCTGCTATGCATAGATAACCATGGGGATCGCTATGAGTGACTGTACAACCGAGCTAAGATAGCGGCTCGGAGTCGGGACCCTATAAAAATGGAAGCAACTAAAAACAACACACCACAACCACAAGAAGAAAATGACCAGCGGTATGCTGACCCCAGGCTGGCTTTCGCCAAAAGCTCAAGGCTCCAAAGAAGCCCAGTAGCTAAAGCGATACCAAGAAATGCAGAGGAAACTCGGAAAACAACAATGACGGAAAGTTATGCACCGAGCACGCAAGCAGTAATGGCAATGTCGCCAAGACAAGAATACATCCTGAAGCTCCGTGCCGAGGAAGAAGATGCCATCCTAAAATGCCGCCAGGCGTTGAGACGCATTAAAGCGGCTGTGGCGAAGCAGAAGAACATCAGCCTCGATGTAAAAAGCGGCGTCTCCGACCTAGACGAACTGCTAGACGTGTTAGGACACTGCAGGAACTCGTGGAAGAAGCTCGAAGCTGAAGCTGACAAGCAAAAAGCAGCGAGGAAGAGTGTGGAAGCAGTGGAAACACATACTCTGCAATGGAGGCAAGCATCCAGCCCACTGGATGTCGGAATCTGGGAAGAAACTTTGCGGGAGACTACCAAATCTGTGGCAAAAAGTCACTAGAAGAGGTGCCCCGCAAAGGAACGTGGAAAAGACTGCTACGGCCCAGATAGAAAAGCCCAAAGCAGTTCCAAATAAAAAGCCAAAAGAAGTAAAAAAGATGCCCCAAACAGAAGCGGTCTTAATAAAACCTGAGGGAGGACAAAGCTACGAATGTTTTAAGAAACATCCGCAGCACAATCCAGCAGGACGATAAGACAAACATAAGAGGAATAAGAACTCAAAAAGGGAGAAAAACTACAACCGGAGCTTGTAGAAAAACTAAGGGCTACCGTCAAGGAAACAGCCACGGTTGCGGAGCTTAAACCTACGGCGACTATCGAAATCCGAGATCTCGATTCACTGACAATAGAGACGGAGGCCGCAGAGGCAGTGCATAAAGCCTTTGCAAACCCAGCACTGGAGTTACGCATTAAAGTTACGGCTCCGAACAGCCGAGAGCAAGTTAGAGCTTTCGTAACGCTCGAAAGCCAACTAACAGAAACCTTGCTTAACACAGGCAATATAAAACAAGTAAGGAAACTCTAGTCAGAGGAAATACTAGGAAATACCCTGAACCCCGCCTATCCGCGGCTTTAAATGCACTTCAAAGTTTATATATAATTTTAAATTAAATTAAAAAATTAAAAAAAACAAAAAAGATTAAGTAACTTGCATAAAAAAAAGTTTTGACGTCAGCTTAGAGAATCGAACCCGAGGCTTTATGTCGGCGATTATCGCTTCTACCAACACAGCCGTTGCAATACATAAGAGTGAGATAGCAAATTCCTAAGTAAAGTTATTGAGCTACTGAGCTACTGCTACTGAGCTGCTGAACTTCTGCTTAAAATTCATCCCCAATTTGTCTTTGTAGATGTTGTTATGAATTCTTCGAATTTTCTAGAGCTTCTGCTGCTGTTGCCACGCGCGTGTGTACGTAAACGTTTGGTAAACGTTTCGTTTAATAACATAATGCATTTCATCTATTCATATGTATGTACATACATATGCATATTATATTGACTTTATTTAAGTTATATCAATGTTACTCTTATTTTATATACATGTATACATATGTACATATATGTAAATATATAGTATGTACATGTGTACATACATTTGTATGTATATTGCAAGCAACGCATACATACACACGCACACGCATACGCTCTGCTAACTGCGCAGTTTACTCAGCGACTTCGCTGCGCCAATATGTGCGTGTTATGGGAAACTAAATGCTTAATAACTTTTTTTGTAGATCGACTTTCTTAATCAAACTTGCGCAGCGTAATTATATCATTTATATGTGTGTATGTGTAAAAGCACAAGTCTGTAGTATTTGAAATAAGTGGTTTGAAAATTTGGGCGAAGGGGGCGTGGCATCCAAAATTTAACAAAAATCAAAATTGTATAAAAGTCCCATTAAGCAAAATACAAGATTTGGAGTCTCTAACTATAAAGATGTAGGAGATATAATTTTAAAACTGAAAATCGATTTCGTTTTTAATCGATAAAAAAAGAACGAGAAGAGTTATCGAATTTCTAAAACAAACTCGACCTGCGCGTGATATACACGAATCTATAAAAAAAAAGTTCAAGTCTCTAGCTATTATAGGTTCTGAGATCCACGCGTTCAAACATACGGACAGACGGACAGGGCTCAATCGACTCGGCTTGTCGTCCTGATCAAGAATATATATACTTTATGGGGTCTGCCACGCCTCCTTCTGCCTGTTACATACATTTGGGCTGCAACAAAAGCATTATACCCTGATTACCCATTTTTAATGGGTTCAGGGTATAAATAGGGTTCGTTAGAGCTAGGATGAGAATGTGCCAAAGTGTCCGGAGATGCTACCGATGCTTTCGGGTAGGTCACTTGTAGACCAACTGCACAGGACCAGACAGAAATAGTGGAGGCCTCTGCATTAAATGTGGCGAAGCGGACCACAAAATGAAGGAGTGCAAAATGCCACCGAAATGCTGCATATGTGCAGATGCAGGACGTAGCCCAGTCGACCATATGCCGGGATCGCAGAAATGCCCAGGTACTCGACAAGCTACAACAAAATGATGAAGATTCTCCAAGCAAATCTACACCGCAGCAAAACTGCAGACGTGGTCTTCACCCAGAGTTACTTCTGTTTACGAGGAAGCAGATTCCAAACGAAATTGTGATGCGAGTAAACGGTAACTTACTAAAGACTCAGAGTATAGTAAATTATCTAGGCGTTAGATTAGACAGTAAATTAACTTTCTGGGGGCAGCTTCAGCATGCCACACGAAAAACAGCGGTAGCAACGGGGCTTTTGAGTAGGCTAATAGCAAACGTTGACGGACCGACGGCAGGGAAACGAAAGCTTTTAATGGAAACCACAAACGCGATACTCCTGTATGGTAGTGAAGTGTGGGCCGACACCCTAAAATCTGAAGTCAGGCGGAAACCGATACTATCGGTACAGAGAAGAGCAGCCTTGAGGATAGCTTCGGCGTACCGTACAGTTTCCAGCAGCAGCAGTCATACCTTTAGACCTGCTTGCGCAAGAGCGCAGGAAGACATGGGATCTTCGAAAAAGCAGACAATTCTCGGTACAGGCGGTAAAGACGATTCGACGGCAGACAATAGCTTCTTGGAAGACTAGATGGACAAGCGAGAGGTATGGAAGATGGACAGCAAGAATTATTCCCGACCTAGAGCAGTGGGTAAATAGAAAGCACGGTGAAACGTCTTTTTATCTGACACAAATGCTCTCTGGACATGGATACTTCCGAAAGTACCTAAATAAGATGGGGAAAACTGCCGAATCCAGCTGTATTTAATGTGAAAATGCAATGGATGACGCAGAGCACACGTTTTTAGACTGCGAAAGGTGGTCAGAAGAACGTTTTGACCTGGCAGAAAACCTCGGTGAAGTCAAAGTAGAAACTCTTGTACAGCAGATGTGCAATAGCATAGATGCTTGGAAAAAGTTTGTGACTTCGCCGAAAAGATTCTGAAGCGGAAAAAGTGCGACCTGGACGCAGCAACACGGATGGCAATGCTCAGATAGAGCATATACAAGGGCTCCACCTTGAAAGTTAATGCGGGATATTTCCTGGTTCCAAGGTGGAATGGCTGCCCTTGAAAGAGGAGGTTTTTTTTGTCGGTAATCATTAAGACAGTCCACCAGTAATAGTGACGACATGACTGACGGTGCATAAAGCATTTTTACCTACCTCAGCCACAAAAAAAAAATATATATATATATGTATATATATTCAGATTCGATTTGCCACGACACTAGTTGATATGTAATTTTGGGTCGATCTTTATAGGATCATAACAGTTACTCATGTGCAAAATTTGGTCGTTCTAGCTCTAAAACTGTAAAAGTTTCATCCGATTTGTCACGCCCCCAATGGGAGCAGATATATATTCATAGCCTTAGCTTATTCAAATTGAGATGTCAACGCGAGTAAACGAGGTAAAGACGAATTGGATAGAAAGGGCTTTGCACTTGAGTTAAACACACCACAGCTCAAATGCAAGCAGTTTCTGCCACGTGCGCTCCGTCAGCATATCGCAACCCAAACCATGGGAACCGATCATAACAACCTAAAGACAAAGGGCATTGCACTTGATCCAAATACATCACGGCTCAGGTGCATGCACTTTCTGCCACGTGCGCTGTGTCAGCATATCATACGGAAGACCCAGACGATTAGAACAACAACAACGCCAACGGATACAGCGCAGCTCAGCGGCTAGGGATAGAACTAACATTGTAAAATTATAATTAAATTAGTCCGAAAGAAGTACTAAACTAAGAAAGTTGATATTTTTTTTATCAACCAAAGAATCAAATTCTTTAATTGGCGCCCGAGCAGGGACCGGGAAAAATCGGAAAAATCCACAGCACCATCGTAGGAGATTTGGCGGAGATGATACTATTAATGTAAGCGTAGTGAATTAAAAACGAATTTTTAGAAGCATAAGATAAAGAATAAAAAATATATATCAGAACAGTTAATTTGAAAAAAAGAAACAGAGTAAATAAAAAAAAAAAAATAAAAAATCTTAAAAAAGTTACGAAGTTAAGAAATAGAAATAAACTAAGTGTAAGATTCAATAATTTTATTAACATAAAATATTTCTACACAAAAACCATAGAACTAAGTGCATGCTAACATTTGCATATTGTTCTTGAAATTAAAATTCAGGTACAATATAAAATATATTTTTGATTTTATAAAAATTTAAATCAATAAGTTTATTCAATATCTTAAAACGCATTTTTAAACATACAATTTTCCACCTAGAATTACTCAAGCTAGTAATATTTAAGAAAAATAATATATACAAAAAGTTGTTCGATTTTAAAATCCATAATCATGCATGACGAATTGTCCGATAGCATCGCAGCCCTCAATCGTCAAACTGATCGATCTAACTTAGCCGCTTCCTGCTACCAGTCCTGAACTTAAAGAGGTAATATTAAACATCATTAAAGAAACCCTAGCTGGTGGCGTCATAATCCAGAATGCCATAGGGTATCCAGATAGGCAGGATGCCCTATACGACATTCCAATTGCTAGGCCTGGGATCGAAGGTGAACAGGAAAAAATACCGGAGATCACTAGATTTATAAGGGAATTCTCAGAGGATAGAACATCGTTTAGTTCTTGGAAAAAGAACGTAGAACGAATTATGGCTATATACGAAGGCCAGGAGAATTCGTATAAGTACTATGTCATTGGCATCACTGGCAATACGCAACAAGATAGTTGGCGAAGCCGATGTTGTACTTAAATCATACAACACCCCTATGAATTGGAAAGCAATTTCTAAATGTCTGACATCCCATTATGCTGATAAAAGGGACCTTAAAACCCTGGAATATCAGATGTTCTCTTTAACTCAGGGACGAAGGTCTGTGAGCGAATTCTATCAGGTGGTATACCATTAACTATCCCAGATATTGAACCAAATAAGTGCTTAAGAGGAATCTTTCGAATGCGTTAGAGCCCTCACTAAAAACTATAGAGAAAAAGCATTGGATACTTTTGTACATGGTTTGAACGGCGACCTTCCACGCCTCTTAGCAATTAAAGAACCAAGAGACTTGAGCCATGCCCTCCATTTGTGCAGCTTGGTGGAAAATCAGGAACATTGGAATGTTTATGCTCTAAAGTTCAATAGACCACCCCCGGCTCTACCTCCTCGAACGGTTGCTCCATTCGTCGTTAGGCCACAGACAAATAGGCCAATGAACGACAATACCGCAGTCAATGCCAAGTCATTTGACCCGAGGTCAACATACCTATCACCTATCAACATACCTATTACCAGGCATACGCCCCACAATATACAGACAGAATTATTCAGCACCAATGAGACCATCAGCCCCTAAACTATTAGGACCAAACAGGTAAATTACCTGAATCGAACATGAATGAACACACGATCTGGTGGGAAAAAAAACCACCATCCCTCGGACAAGTAGGCCCACCTCAGAAGTTTCAAAGGCAATTTCATATCGCCACTTGGCCCACTGAAACTCCTACCGAAGAACTACAGGCAGATGTAATACACCCAGTCGACGATAATGAACAGGGATATCATGCCTTAGCTGAACAACAAGACGCATACGCATAGAACGAATACCCGACTACCAAGAGTACACTACAGAAGCGGTAGACGCATCCGACGTTCATTTTTTAGATTAAATTGTTCCTCGCTGCCGTATTTTCAATGCAGAACGAGGAACGGCACCATACTTAAATTCCTAATAGATGCAGGTTCTAACCAAAATTATATCCAACCAGACTTAGTAGAAAACTTCAAAACAAATATTAAACCATTCTTTACAAACTCAGTGGGAGGTCATACTAAAATAACGCATCATACTTCACTTACCCTGTTTGGCCTTAACGTCCCTATAAAGTTTTTCATCCTACCTATACTAAAAACATTCCATGGTATCCTAGGAAACGATACTCTGAAACAGCTAAACGCTGTGATAAACGTACGCAAAGAAATACTTACTATCAATGGTAATTACCATATTAAAATAAACCCTCCCTCCACAAATTAACAGTACCTCCGCGACAGTACATAGTGATGAAAGTTCCTCGCATAACCTGATCCCAACAGTGGATGTCCCAATTAATGCGTTCAAAAACCAAATCTTCTTACTAATTGATAGTAAAGAATCTTACGAATTCAAATTACCATTCCCCTCATACCACAGGCATACAGTAAAAAAAACCTAATTATTCCGAGGAGGACTTAATAGAAATTCTAAAAAAAAAAGGCTCGACCCGAACATACTAAACGGTCTGTTCGCACCCGAGAACATAATGGGGAAGATACAGAATATATACCCCATACACTTCAGCTTATATAAAGTCTGATACACACAGAAAGAAGTCTTAGATGTTCTCTCCGAAGCCGATCAAAACGAAATTATCGTAAGAGAACACACCAGAGGGCATAGAAATCCGGTAGAAAACAAGCTGCAGATACTCAACAAATACTTTTTCCCAAGCATGCGTAACAAGGTAATGACTATTGCCAAAACATGTGGAACATTTAAAGAAACCAAATACGATAGGCAACCCAATAAAGGAGAGATCCAATCCACACCCATCCTCCGGCCAAATAATCCATATCGACTTGTTTATAACACAAAAAACCGTAACTCTGACAGCAATAGATAAATTTTCTAAATACGCTCAAATCAAAATAGTTAAATCAAAAGCAGCCGAAGACTTCAAAACCTCATTACACGAGATGATAGCTTTCGGAATGCCAAAATTAATTGTCATGGATAATGAAAAGGCACTGAACGCTTCATCTATTAAATTCTTGCTGCAAGATCAGCTAAAGGCAAAAGCCTACACGACGCCGCGTTACACATCCACTAGTAACGGACAAGTTGAAAGATTTCATTCAACATTGACCGAAATTATGCAATGTATTAGGAAAGATGAATGTGTAACAAGCTTCGAAGAACTAATATTCAAGGCGGTACACGTCTACAATGAATCAATACATTCTACAACTAGGAAAAAACCGATAGAAATTTTTTTCGGAAATCAAATCGAGATAGACCCACAAGAAATTGAAAAAACTAGGAAAAAAAATAAAAGAAATAAATAATAAATAAATAAATAAATAAAGGCAGGCGACATTGTCTACGTGAACATAGACAAAAGATTAGGTTCAAAAATCACTCCAAGATACAAAAACGAAATAGTAGCAGAAGAAAAGAAGAAAGAAAAGAAAACACAACAATTAGGACGGAATCAGAAAAAATCGTTCTTAAAAACAACATTAAATCATAATATTATCACACAGGGTAATAATCCCATCATGCCTTGGATTAGCAACAATCCTCGTACAATACGAAAAAACCTTCGGAATATTCGAAGAAACTCTTTATAATATAAGCAGCTTACACCAGTTATTCCCATTGCTCATATATGAACTGGATAGTATCAGGAATGATTTAAGAAGACTCAGACCCTCCATAAGAGTGGCAATAAATGCATTGGGAACAGCATGGAAATGGTTGGCCGGTACACCCGACCATAGTGACCACGAAGTTTTAATCACTAAAATGAATGAACAGTTGGAAAACAACAATAGGCAAGTAGTTATAAATAGATTACTTCAAGACAGAATAAACGAAATAGCTCAAACCTCAAATAATACCTATTACCAGGCATACGCCCCACAATATACAGACAGAATTATTCAGCACCAATGAGACCATCAGCCCCTAAACCAGAGCATAGATCAACACCCATGGACGTTGACCCTTCTATTAGGACCAAACAGGTAAATTACCTGAATCGAACATGAATGAACACACGATCTGGTGGGAAAAAAAACCACCATCCCTCGGACAAGTAGGCCCACCTCAGAAGTTTCAAAGGCAATTTCATATCGCCACTTGGCCCACTGAAACTCCTACCGAAGAACTACAGGCAGATGTAATACACCCAGTCGACGATAATGGACAGGGATATCATGCCTTAGCTAAACAACAAGACGCATACGCATAGAACAAATACCCGACTACCAAGAGTAGATTATATAGTATATAGTAGAACAGATTTTAGAAAAGGAAAGTGTAATGTTTTTAAATGCGGAAGAACTATTAGAGTTCAGCGAAATAAAAATTGCAAGTAATGGAAAAAGTATGCTGTATATATATTCAGTATACCAATAATATCAAATGAAGTATGCACAACTATGTTGATAAAACCAATTAGAAGATTAAAATATATTAATGAAATAAAATTCCAAAACATAGTAAAATGTTAACAATTTATTTATGCTATAAGAGACTCGTGTGAGTCACACAATCAAAAAACTATTTATAATAGAAATAAACTAGTAGACCTAAGAAATGACAATTGTACTGTAGCATTATTAACAAGTAAGGAAACTCTAGTCGGAGGTGCCCGACTAGGAAATGCCCTGAACCCCGCCTATCGGTGGCTTTAAATGCACTTCAAAGTTTGTATATAATTTGAAATTAAATAAAAAAACTAAAAAAATAAAATAAAAATAAGTGTAACTTGCATACAAAAAATTTTTGACAGCAGCTTAGAGAATGGAACCCCGGTCTGCATGTCGGCGATCGGCGCTTCTACCAACACAGCCGTTGCAGTACATAAGAGTGAGATAGCGAATTCCTAAGTAAAGTTATTGAGCTACTGAACTACTGCTATTGAGCTGCTGAACTTCTACTTAAAATTCATCCCCAATTTGTCTTTGTTGTTGTTATGAATTCTTCGAATTTTCTAGAGCTTCTGCTACTGTTAGCAGGTGCGTGTGTAAGTAAACGTTTGGTAAATGTTTTGCTTAATAACATAATAGATTTGCTCTATACATATGTACGTACATATGTATATTATATTGACTTTATTTAAATTATATCAATTTTATTCTTATTTTATATATATGTAAATATATACAGTATGTACATACATACATATGTATGAACATGTATATTGCAAGGAACGCATACATACACACGCACACGCATACGCTCTCCTAACTGCGAAGTTTACTCAGCGACTGCGCTGCGCCAATATGTGCGTGTTATGGGAAACTAAATGCTTAATAACTTTTTTTGTAGACCAAGAAAGAAATTAATCAAACTTTCGCAGCGTATTTATATTATTCATATGCGTGTATGTGCAAAAGCACAAGTCTCTAGTATTTGAAGTAAGTGTTTTGAAAATTTGGGCGAAGGGGGCGTGGCATCCAAAATTTAACAAAAATCGAAATTGTATAAAAGTCCCAATAAGCTAAATACAAGATTTGGAGTCTCTAACTATCAAGATATAGAAGATATAATTTTAAAACTGAAAATCGATTTCGTTTTTAATCGATAAAAAAGAAAAGAGTTATCGAACTTCTAAGATAAACTCGACCTGCGCGTGATATACATGAATCTATAAAAAAAATTTAAGTCTATAGCTGTTATAGGTTCTGAGATCCACGTGTTCAAACATACGGACAGACGGACGGACGGACAGACGGACAGACAGACAGACGGACAGGCTCAATCGACTCGGATTGTCATCCTGATCAAGAATATATATACTTTATGGGGTCTGCCACGCCTCCTTCTGCCTGTTACATACATATGGGCTGCAACAAAACCATTATACCCTGATTACCCATTTTTAATGGGTTCAGGGTATAAAAAGCCAAACGCCATACTGCCGAGCAATCAACA
Source organism: Drosophila fulvimacula (assembly GCA_035045555.1). Classification (NCBI taxonomy): domain Eukaryota; kingdom Metazoa; phylum Arthropoda; class Insecta; order Diptera; family Drosophilidae; genus Drosophila; species Drosophila fulvimacula. The sequence goes on along the minus strand of JAWNOX010000008.1, from coordinate 455,927 downwards.
ATCAACATGTACCAAACCACGAGGAGCTGGAAAAATCCTAATCAACGACTTCGATGGAACAGTCAAAATCGACGAAGAAAATATCGAACTCCACGGCACCTTTTTAATACAATTCGAAAACTCCACGGTACGAGTCGAAGACGATATGTACGAAGCAAAAGTGTCTTTTGCAGAAGCCACACCACCACTACTTCAAATCTTGGCCGAAACGAGCAAAGTCGAAGAAGTTCTCTCGTTGCAGGTGCTAAGAGAAATAAATATTAACAACACCAAAAAGTTGGAAACTCTCAAAAGCAGCAACAGTCTAACTACAACAATTAACATGACTTTGACCGGCACTATATTAGTATTCATAATAGTGGCCGGATACATGCTCAGGCAGAAGATCTCCTTCACCATAAGCCGAAAACCAGCAACGGCGTCCAAAGGGGAGCTGCAAGAAAGTGCAGACGCTTCTACATTGCGTCCGAGGCCGGCGGCCCCCCCCCCTCCCCTCCTCAAGGGGGGGACTTAAAAACGAATTGGATAGAAAGGGCATTGCACTTGAGTTAAACACACCACCGCTGAAATGCATGCAGTTTCTGCCACGTGCGCTGCGTCAGCATATCGCAACCCAAACCATGGGAATCGATCGTAAAAACCTAAAGACAAAGGGCATTGCACTTGATCCAAATACATCACGGCTCAGGTGCATGCACTTTCTGCCACGTGCGCTGTGTCAGCATATCATACAGAAAACGCAGACGTGGGAACCGATTGGAACAACAAGAATATTCGGGTAAGGTTTAGGGTATTTTCTAGTCAACCGTCCTTGTGTTACTTTCGTGAATGGATATGAATGAATATTACAATTGGTCATATTGCAATTAATCTAACAGATAAATTAGATTGAATAGAAAAAATAATAATACTAACCTGATTATGATAATCTTTTTTGCATACATTGCGATACCTCTCCCATTTTGCCATTACATCACAAACCTTCTCCTCACTTGATAAACTTCTTTCGGTACTTCCCATCATTTCATACAATGCATATCCTAGAGAATTTTCTTGAAGTCCAATTGTTTTTTTTATTATTTGAATAACATCATCGGCCGTTGAGCTAGGATGAAACTCAAAGGAATAATATTGGCCATCCATAAAGTAGATTTTTGAGTAGCATGGCCTTCGATTGATTGTACATAATATCTCTTCACAGCTTGGAGTCCATTGACGACGCCTTGTTCCTTGGGTTCTTAAAAAACACTTTTAAAAAATGGAAGAAATCTTTAATTAGGATGCTCGAATAGAAAGAAATATATGCATTTTCGAATGCTTTGTGTGTTTAAGTTTTAAACACGAGGGGCGTACGAAGACTGTACACCCGGAAACCGTTCTAAGGTCATTAACCATACATCTTACAAAATGTTTCCCACAAATCATGTCTGCAAGAAACTCACTATTACAACATAAACACCCACAAAATGACCAAATTTACAGTAGCCTAGAAAATGGGAAAATAGCGTATAATGTTTTTATACAAATGTATGTATGATCACATTGGAGTTCATACCATTGTTAGGTATTATTAGTTATTGTCAAGTTATTGTTAGTTATTGTCAATACATTTGATTATTCTTAGTATAGACAGATTGCAAATAAAAATAAAATACAAAATACGAGCTGAGACGATATAGCCCTATCTGTCTGTACGTCCGTCCGTATGTCCGTATGTTTGAACGCGTCAATCCAGCCACCCATAATTTATTCACTACGCGTATCTACCTACACAGTGAAATAGAAATGTCTAACTTTAACGGTTAATGTACCAAAACTAATTGAGAATAAGAATGATCAAAAAATGTATACTGCATATGGTGTATCCGATTATCCATATCAATACATGAAAAAAGTGGAAAGCATCTTGCGTGAACAAATAGCAAAACATGCAATTTTTACATCGATGACGAACCAAAAGGAACAAGAGAGAGTTCTGAGTTGGTGAGAGTTAGACGTATTTTTGCTTGCGCTCCGTAGTTTTTATATTTTCTGTTATTTAATTTGTGTTTACTTTTTTTTTTATTTATTTTATATAAAGAAAATTGACTACATTCGTGAGCCAAATTATAAAATTACAAAATTAAAAATTATAAACAGAAACAGGAAAAAGAAAAAGCCTAATACTAACAATATATAGAAATGATATCACCAACCCGATGGGGGTGTTTTATTTGCCGGACCGACGAGCTATACCCCAAATCACAGCCAGATATGGTTAGTGATATCATTGAAACTAAGCAAAATAGAAGAAGTTAAAAAAAGGTTATAAAAATATAAGAAAAAATAAAAATCTTAAAAAGTAAAATACGATAAGAGAAATCACTACACAAGTAAGGAGAATTGCATAGGTGCATTCTCACAACTGTGGTGTGTGTGTGATTTCTCTGAAATATGCTAAAAGAGAAAATTTTATTAAGGAAAGAGAGAGTTCAGAACTAAATACATGAAAATAAGTATTGTACTTAGTACATAGAACACGAAACGCACTGTACAAGGAATAGTTACAGTTACATATAGGTAAATAAAGAGGACAAAAGTGACGAGAAGCACGGGAAGGAACTAGGAAGTTGACTTGAAATAGAAGAGAAGGCGAATCAATACTACCGTTAATTAACTTATGTAGAAAAGTAATACCCAAGACTATTCTACGATTGATTAACGATGGAAGATTCAAAAGAAGAAGCCTACTATGATAAGACGGTAGACGAAGGTTACCATCCCAGTTTAGATTGCGCAAGGCAAAAAGAAGAAATTGCTTCTGAACCGATTCAATACGGTCCTGATACAATTTCTGCTGTGGCGACCATATAATAGAACAATATTCTAAAATAGGGCGTACCAGCGAGACAAAAAGAAGTTTAGTGACAAACGGATCATTAAAGTCTTTAGACCATCGTTTAATAAAACCAAGTACACTTTTGGCTTCATTAACGATGGTTAGAATATGGGTATTGAATCTAAGTTTACAGTCAAAGAGCACACCGAGATCTTTGATTGTAGAAATACGTTGCAAGGACACATTGTTGATTGTGTAATCAGCAAAAAATGGAGTGGTACGACAGAAAGTCATTGTCATACACTTAGAACAATTTAGATGCAACTGATTAGCTTTACACCAATTTTGAAAGGATATTAGATCATCCTGTAGGCGTAGATGATCTATTAAGTTCTTGTATGAGAGACAGAGTTTTACATCATCTGCAAACATAAATATCCTAGAGTAAGAAATACAGCTGGGAAGGTCATTTATAAACAGGGAGAAAAGTAGAGGGCCCAAGTGACTACCCTGAGGAACACCCGAAGAGACAAATATGACCTTCGAAATAGATGTTCTCAACAGAACTCTTTGGGTTCTACCCTTTAAATAGGAAGCAATCCAAAACAGAAGTTTAGGAGAAAATCCCAATTGGTCAAGCTTTTGAAGCAAGATGTCATGCTGAACAGAGTCAAATGCCTTACTGAAATCAGTGTATATAATATCTGTTTGCATTTTCTTTAAAAAGCTTTCATTGACTAGGGATGAAAATTCTAATAAGTTCGTAGAGGTTGATGATTCTGAACAAAACCATGCTGCGATGGTGAAATAATGGATTTACAAAAGTGCTGTAAATTAGAAGTTATAATTTTTTCAAATAACTTCGGAATAGCAGAAAGCTTGGCAATGCCTCTGTAATTTGAAATATCAGATCTTCCTTCTTTTTTATACAGAGGAATAATAAATGATTCTTTCCAAATTGAAGGGAATACCGAGGTATCAAAGGACAAATTAAACAGTTTTAATAAAGGTGACCACAAAGAAGCACTGCATTCTTTAATCACACAACTAGGAATACCATCCGTCCCCGGAGAGAACAACCATTTCAATGTACGCATAGCAGGTAAAAGAGAAACAGGAGAAATATTAAAAATATTGGATGATATAAATTCTCAGGTATACAAAAGGGGGATGATCTTAAAACATTAATGCTGGCGTCATCATTAGTAAAAACAAGATCAAGAGAACGATTGAAATGATTAGAAATTGAGTTCATCTGATACGTAGAAAGATTAAACAATTCATCAAAAAAATAATGATCAATTGTTGGAATAAGATAATTTGAATTGGGAGATGAGGCCCAAGAAGTGATATGTATATTAAAATCACCCAACACAAGAAATAAGTCATTATCTTGAACATATTCATACATTTCTTTAATACAAGATATATGATGACTATAAACTTGTAAATCGGAAGAGGAAGGGCTATATGAACAAGTAACGTATAGGGAACAAGACTGAAAAGTTATTTTAACTCCAATAATCTCAACATTGTGAATTGATAAGAAGGTAAAAGATTAAGAGAGAGAAAATGGGATTTAACAGCTATTAAAACACCTCCCCCTCTACGAGACGCGCGATCAAGTCTATAAATAGTGAAATTATTTGAAAAAACCTCACTATTATAAACATTTTGGCTTAACCACGTTTCAGTGAGGGCTATAAGTTCAGATTGGACACTACAGCTATGCAGAAATAGATTTTTTAATTTAGAATTAAGGCCTCGAACATTTTGATAAATAATAGATAGCTGCGGAAAAGATGGAAAGAAACTTAGTTTTTTGATACAGCCTCAGATGAAGGTTGAACCGAAACGGGAATTAAAGACACTGGAGAAATTCTATTCCGAATCTTAGGTTTGAATTCATGTACAACAACATGGAGTGGCCAAAAGTTTGGATCATATATTGTATCGAAAAATTCAATTGGGACATTGATTTTAAACGAAGCAATTTCAGGAGGAGTCGCAAAATTAAACTTCGAGATAAAAACTTTAGATGAAATTTTACTTTCAATGAAAGTAGACACAGCCTCACATGCTGTATCTGATGGAAGCCTAGAAAAGAAAACTTGCTTTCGAGGAGACACAACAGATAAATAGGGTAATATAGGAGTAGGAGACGGTGTAGGAGACGGTGTCTGAATGTTGTCCTTAGATTGAGCAACACTCGGAGAAACTTTACCTTTTTTAGTAGTGGCCTTTTGAGTGTCTGTGCTGACACTAGACACATATATTTCAACTGAATCATCAGATATTGGAATTGATAATTCTTGACAAGGTGAAGAAGGGGTTGATAAGTTAGGAGTCGATACTTGAATGGAGGGGGGAACTAGCAGTGATGGAGTAATCACTGTATTCAGCGGAGAATCAAACTTATACTGATACAATATTTCTTCTCCAGCTTTTAGTTCCTCTTCAAGCTGTTTTGAAAATTTGCTCAGATTTGAATACTGAACCCGCACTGAATTATACATCTTGGAAAAACTTAATTGTTTTTCCAAACAATCCGGGCAAGACCAGCGTAATCCACCACACCCACTTTTGGGAGCAGCCATGACTCTATCACAGTCACGCCCCGAGATGCCAGCACATTTAATGTGCATTAGATTCTCGCACAACCAGCACCCAACAAATTGCATTTGTGCAGAATCAGTGATATGCCGAAGTGTACATGATTTCTTACAACATATCATATTGGCAAGTAGGCGAGATAATCAAAACAAAAATACAAACAGATTTAGATAGTAAAAAAATAAAAGATAAAAGACAAAAAGTTGATTAACTGTGATTGAGAGAAACAAAAATCACAAACAACAACACTCAGCTACTACAAAGATCAAAAGAATAAATAGTAGATGAAGAAACAGAAAATAGAGCGGGAGAGAGCTGCACTACAAACGCAATAAATTTCGCAAGAAACAAAAACAAAACGCTAAGCTAAGCGTGAGCGATGCGACAGCGAACACACACACTAACCCGTGTAAAAAGCTGAGCGTGAACAAGCGACAGCGAACACACACAGTAACACGTTTAAAAAAAAAGAACAGAAAAGCAAATAAGAACAACGAAAGAATAGAAATACTAAAACGAAAATTGCAATTTAGATATACACCGACTCTCACAAAACTATTGTAAATAAAAACAAAAAACACAATGTTTAGAAGCAAAAATCACGGCAGTATCAAAATTAAAAATGCAATAATCACCAATACACAAATGTAAATATACAACAAATTAAAAAACGGAAATAATCAAAAGTACGGAGCGCAAACAAAAACACGTCTTACTCTCACAAACTCAGAACTCTCTCTCTCTATAAATATTACACATTATTTGAATATTGGTGATTATTGCCTTTTTGGTTTCCAAGCAATGTGTTTTTGTTTTTATGTACATACAACGTTTTGTGAGCGTCGGTAATTATATCTAAATTGCAATTTTCGTTTTAGTATTTCTATTCCTTCGTTTTTTCTTCTTTGTTTTTTACACTGGTTAGTGTGTGTGTTCGCTATCGGTTGCTCACGTTTAGCTTAGTGTTTCTTACGAAATTTATTTCGTTTTTAGTGCAATATCTCCTCACCCGCTCTATTTTCTGTTTCTTCATCACCTGTTTGTCTTTTTATCTCTGTATTAGCCAATTGTTGTGTTAGTGATTTTGTTTCTTTCAACACAGTTAATCCTGTGTTTGTCTTTTATTATACTCATTCACAAAGTAAAATGAGTATATTGGGTTTGTGCAATGTCCGTCTTGCTGTCCGTCCGTCCGTCCGTATGAACGCAAACCATATCTATGCTACATAAATGCTCTACAAGACTAGTGGCGTTAGTCTCAGCTACCATTCATAGTGAATTGTCTCTCACATACACAAATCAGAAATAAAATTATCTTGGAACAAGTTGCATATCGTCTGAAACGAAACTTGATCCTCTTCGTCAAAAAACCTTGCCAACAAAAACGAAACCTTAAATGAAGTAATACCAGCTGTTAACCAGAATATGCTGAACGCACTTCATTGTGAGCTGCCTACACTAGTGTTCATCCAGCATGAACTAGTAAAACATTTCCCGTCGACAAAATTTCACTATTTCAACCGCTTAGTAATCGACATAACTCACAAGAATGAGCAAAGGGAGATAATAGTATCAGAGCATAATCGCTTCCATAGATCCGCACAGGAGAACGTAACGCAAGTTCTGGAAAGATACTATTATGCAAAAATTAACAAGCTAGTGACAGAAATATTAGCATATTGCCAAATCTGCACTAAAGCCAAATATGATGCGCATCTGGAGAAACAAGTTCTCAGGGAAACACCAATCCCGTCGTACCCTGGGGATATCATGCATATTGAGATTTTTAATTGAAAGGAAGCAGCCTTTAACTCGGAAACAATCATCTCCTTATTAAAGAATAGGTATAGAGACGTAGTGAACTCTCCATTGCACCGCAAACGGGCAGATACAGCGTTTCCATAGCACCTTGCAAGAAATGTCAAAATGCCTAACACTGGATATGAAAATCGTGTAGGCCACATTTGAGTATAATCGTTCGGTGCATGCCGTAACAGCCAATCGAGATTATTCATGCGTCATGACAAATTTAGAAGTGAAATCAAAATAAAATTGGAAAATCGAATCTTACTATGAGTAATTTTGGAAAGTGTACTTATTTTGAGTACTATTGATGATAGAGACTTCAGACTTAGTATATACGCTGGCATTAACATCCCATAATCAAACAGTATTGGATAATATATCTACGCCTAAAGGGGACATGGCAAACCGCACTGGTCTACACCCTTTACAGTTTTACTGCTAGAAGCTTCAAAATAGAATGCGAGGTTCCTAATTACATCGTCTATTGATCGCCCAATTTTTAATTTTACTCTTCTTTTGCGGTGCGTATTATTTTAGAATAACCTGTATTATTTGCATTTTATGAGGGTAATCATTCCAAGTCTAGTCTAGCCTAGTCGGAGGTGCCCGACTAGGAAATATTCTGAGCACCGCGTAATAAGCGTTTTTAAACGCACTTTACTGATTGCAGAGAATTATAAAGTTTTAAATAATATTAAAAAAACAAGTAAGAAAAGTCTAGTTGGAGATGTCCGACTAGGAAATACCCTGAACCCCGCCTATCGGCGGTTTTAAATGCACTTCAAAGTTTGTATATAATTTTAAATTAAATTAAAAAGTTAAAAAAAAAAGATTAAGTAATTTGCATAAAAAAAGTTTTTATGTCAGCTTAGAGAATCATACCCGAGACTTTATGTCGGCGATCATCGCTTCTACCAACACAGCCGTTGCAGTACATGAGAGTGAGATAGCGAATTCCTAAGTAAAGTTATTGAGCTACTGAGCTACTGCTACTGAGCTGCTAAATTTCTGCTGAAAATATATCCCCAATTTGTCTTTGTTGTTGTTGCTATGAATTCTTAGAATTTTCTAGATGCTTTTGCTGCTGTTGCCACGCGCGTGTGTACGTAAGCGTTTGGTAAACGTTTCGTTTAATAACATAATGCATTTCATCTATTCATATGTATATTATATTGACTTTATTAAGTTATATCAATGTTACTCTTATTTTATATATATGTAAATATATACAGTATGCTGTACATACATACATATGTACATGTATATTGCAAGCAACGCACGTACACACGCACACGCATACGCTCTGCTAACTGTGCAGTTATGGGAAATTAAATGCTTAATAACTTTTTTTGTAGACCGACTTTCTTAATCAAACTTGCGCAGCGTAATTATATCATTCATATGTGTGTATGTGTAAAAGCAAAAGTCTCTAGTATTTGAAATAAGTGGTTTGCAAATTTGGGCGAAGGGGGCGTGGCATCCAAAATTTAACAAAAATCAAAATTATATAAATAATAAACCCAATAAACTAAATACAAGATTTGGAGTCTCTAATTAACTACGTAGAAAATATAATTTTAAAACTGAAAATCGATTTTCGTTTTTAATCGATAAAAACAACAGATGATTTATCGAATTAAAAAAACTCGTAAAACAAGTAAAAACTTTGCAGTCTGGCGCTACCAACTGCGGAATACTCATTCACACCGTAAGCTACACCCCTAATTATCCCTAAATTTTGTATTTAGTGTCATGTGTATTTAATACAATTTTGGTTTTTGCTATACACCAATTTCTTACAATTTCGTTGAAAATATAATTAATGTGCTGCAAATTTCATTAAAATCCGTTAAGTAACACAAAAGTTATTCAACAAAACGTTTAGGCAATGTGCTGCACAGCTGCACCGCAAACATTTTCTTATGTTCTAAGAAATAACAAATAAAATAGAATTCAGATTTTCTTTTATTTCTTAATTTGTTGTTATAATATATATTTTTTTACATTTATAATATTTAGCATATCAATTAAGATGGTAAGAAAAGTGGTTTAATTCTCTTTGCCACGCCCCCAGTGGGCGTAGGCATATAATTTTGGCCAGTCCATGACAGGGGTGTAGGACAACGTAACTGTGAATTTTCGAAGCTTACACTCAAAAAATGGAAAAATTACAAGGTATTTTTTAATAGGTCACGCCCCAAAAGGTGTGTAAAAATAATATTTGGCCGATCGATAGAGGAGGTCACCAGCAACCTACCAATCCAATTTTTAAGCTTCTAGAACTAAAAATGTAGGACCTATAAACTCGCACAGTTTTCCACATGCCTTGTGGGTGAAGATATATCCGACATAGTTTATAGCAATTGGGATGTTAATACAAGTATATATTTAAAATCTCTAGAAATATAAAAGAAGTTGCAAAATTGCTATATAGTCAGAACCCATTTTTTTGGTCGATCTTTATAGGATCGTAACAGTTACTCACGTGCCAAATTTGGTTGTTCTAGCTCTAAAAACTTTAGACGATACAGTTTCAAATCTCGAGCTTCAATATCATACGGACAAACGGTGAGACGCACGGTCAGCAAGACGAAGATTGCACAAAACCAAATATACTTATTTCACTTTGTAAATGACTGTAAATATTGCTGAATCAATTTTTACAGTGATAATATCATTTATATATATGGTGTGCCAAAGCACAAGTATATAGTATTTGAAATACATGTTATGAAAATGTGGGATGAATGGGGCGTGGCATCCAAAATATACCAAAAGATATAAGATTTGGAGACCTAACTTAAAAGATGTAAAAGATAAAAGATAATGTTATACATAGCTCACAAATAATAGTTGAGTCTCTTTACTGAGTATATAAAAAAATACTCGCGAGCGGCGTATTGAGCAGCTATTCGCATAGCTCACTCGGACAATAATCGTTTTTTTCGCTTCTTTTTTGTCTCACTTAGACCGCGAGTATTTCCTTGAGTGAAATGAAGCAAAACGTTTAGTACACACAAATTTGTTTTATAAAATGTTTAGATAATTTTTAAGTTAAATTGTTAAATATAATTAAACTTTCTCTCTTTCTTCTTTATATAAAAAAAAATTATATATATATAAAAAAATAGAATAATCGGACAAAAATCAAATCATTTTTTTACTTATAACTTACATTAAGAAAATTGAATAAAAAAACATAAAAAAATTAAGTAAATATTATGTATCGAACAAATTCCTTAAAGAGTATTTGTGAGACTTTTTTAATTAACTTCAGTTCTTCACTCATTTACTGAGTCTCAACTCGCGAGCGACTATTTTATTACTCCCGAAAAGACAATCGTTAAAAGAGTTCAACACGAAGAAATCAACAACATCGCTCAAGCCAATTAGGAAACTGTCTTTTGCTCAGAGTGAAAACTTTTACTTTTTACTTACTTTTTCCGCAAATCTGGCATATTTTCCTTCTTCAGACACAAAATCACTCGAACATCTTTTTAAATGTGCAATCAAATATTTTCGAATAGACTTTGTGGATGGCAGTATCAGACTACATGCAACTGATAATAGTGCCCAATTTCTCAGATTCACCCTTGAGTTAGCATCCGGGTGGTCCGTTGTTTGTTTAATAAGTTGAAGATAAAGTTCATTTAATAGAGAATCTTTTCTCATGCATTTATCCATAATACACTGTACTATTCGTGTATGCTCATCCTCTGCTCGCTTTATTTGATCTCCTAAAAATAAAAGAAATCGCATAAATAATGAAATGTACAGTTCTAAACTTCCGTCATTTCGTTTAATGGCTTGTCGATTTGTTCTCTTTAGGATTTATACTGATAACTCAATTTCAGCTGATTAAAATATGAATATTATTTATTGTATTAAAATAAGTAAGAGTGCTATAGTCTACACCGCTCGACCTTAAATCCTGTAAATAGCCGATATTGTAAAAATGCTGTACTCATTTTTATATATAAGTTAACAGACAAAGTTGCATCTCAACGGAATCTAGCGACAGGGCGGCGGCAACGGTAACAGCGCTAGAATCTAGCGACAGTGGCGGCGGCAACGATTTCGATTTCAACAGAATCCAGCGACAGAGTCGGCGCCAACGGTAGCAGCGTCAGCAACAACAACGGCAAAGATAACAACAACAACCGCAACGGCATCGGCGATCGACCCCAACAACAACAAAAATCGCACTGGCACTGGCGGCACCGACAGGAACAACAACAATAAGAATCGCAACAACACTGGCGGCGACAGCGGCGGCACCAACAGCGACAGCAGCGAAACCGAAGCAGCAAAAAAACCTATAAAATTACATTGTATTCTTATCATAAGTTTAGTTCTACTTTAATAATGAAACGAGCCTATTGGCATAAAAAAGTATAAAATCGATTCTTATTAATTGGCGCCCGAGCAGGGACATCCTAATAAAGAAGTGCAAATTACAGATCGTGCCTTAAATAGCCACGCGTTGTGCATCGAACTCCGTCGTTCAAAAACATTATCGCCGACCATTCTCTGTAGTGCCCGTCCGCAGTGCCACTAGAGGGTCCTTAGTAGACCTTCAACGCCGCCTTAAGTCACTGGACACTCGCAGGACAAACAGGATATACCCGAAGGATTAACGTGGAGAGTCGCCGAACAATATAAATTATTTCGTTAGCTAGAAATTAACAATTGCTAAAATCAAATAAGAAGACAAAGATCAAAATAAACTCTATTCTACCAATCAAGCTAAAATTAAATTTAAGAAAATATATTTTGATAAAAACTAACTTCACAAACATAAACACGCCACTTACCATATTTCCCTAAAGTTTACATAGTGTCCGTCTGAAAAACAACATAGTTCCTAAACAAGATAAGAACAGAAATATGGACCAACCGAACACCCGAAAGTATTAGGGCATTGACTCGAAAGCTATCGAGAAACGGCTTTGGACACTTTTGTACGAGGACTGAATGGATAATTACCTACACTGTTGGCAATCAAAGAGCCTCCTGATCTCAGCTATGCTCTACACTTGTGCGACTTTACTATAATCCGAATCCAATGGGAACCCTAGTGAACAACTGGAAAATGTCCGACCCCCGTTTCAATAGTGCTAGACCAACATACACTCAGCATCCCATATCTCAAGAACAATATGATGGGAGATCATTTCATCCACCGCCACGCCGAGTAGCTCCTAAGCCAGAAATCAAACCTGTACCAATGGAAGTAGATGGATCACTTCGCTCTGGTCGTAGCAATTATATGAATATGCCTCCGAATATTGGTCCCGTAGAAAAGCGACCCCTTTCTCCAAACGGGCCGCAACCCAAGTTCCAAAGACAGTTTCATCTTGCCGCGGGAACATCCGATCAAGCAAATGAAGAAGTTGTACAAAGTGGTTTGAATTACATTAGTCCCGAAGAACAGATCATCGTTACCATATTTAAAGTGCGCAACCCAAGAAGGCACTACCCTTAACTTTCTCATTTACACAGGCTCAAGCCAAAACTATACAACCCCACTTAATCAAAAATCCCAAGATAAACAAAAACAAATTCTTCGTTCATTCTGTCGGTGGACAAACCGTAATAACTTAACACACTCACATCGCTTTATTTGGTCGTAGAGACTTTCCTCTTAAAGTTTTTCTTATTACCAAATATAAAAACCTTTCACGGTATCCTTGGTAATAATAAACATCAAAGACAATACAATGACGTTAGATGCAATTATAAGATAAGATTTCTATCAGCTAAATACCCAATCAGTAAACAATATAAAAATTAGAACAGAACACATGACTCAAACTCAAGTTGAACTATTAGACTCCCTCACGCAAAAACATCCCAATCTTTTCGCAGACCCAGAAGAAAAACTGACTTACCCTAATAGGGAGAGAGGGAAAATTAGAACATCTTCGGATATTCCGGTGTATAGTACATACATATCAGAATCAGAAAAACAGATGCAACAATTGCTACAAGACGGCAATATCAGACCTTCACGGTCACCTTACAACGCACCTGTATGGATAGTACCGAAAAAAACGACGCTCCTGGATAGAGAAAGTTCAGAGTAGTAATAGACTACCGGAAACTTAATTCGATAACAACTTCGGAGAGATAACCTATCCCTGAGATCGGTGAGATAATCGCACAATTGGGCGATAATAAATACTTCTCCGTACGAGATCTCAAGAACGGATTTCATCAAATTCCTTTGAAAGAAGGGGATATGGACAAAACCGCCTTTGCAATAAACAGTTGAAAATTCGAGTTTACTCGACTGACTATCGGCCTTAAGAATTCCTCTTCCATTTTCCAAAGAGCGTTTAATGATATCCTAAGGGATCACGTAGGTAAAATATGCTACGTGTACATCGACGACATTATCGTCTTTAGTCGGTCCAAAAATGAACACGCTAAACATCTAAATACACTATTCGCAACAATAAATGAATCTAACATGAAAGTTCAAATAGACAAATGCGAATTCTTAAAGGAAGAAGTAGATTTCTTAGGTGTAACCATATTCCAACAGGGCGTAAAAACAAACACCGATAATGTAAAAGCCATAGAAAAGCCATATCATGTAAAACCTGCAAAGGCGCAAAATACGATAGGCACCCGCCTCACAGGGATATCCAATCCAGCCCAGTCCCGACTTACCCAGACGAAATTATCCATATTGACATCTACACGACACAAAAGCAATTAGTCCTCACAACCATTGATAAGTTTTCAAAATTTGCACAAATGAAGATAATAAAATCAAAAGCATCAGAAGACATAAAAAACCCGCTAAGAGAAATAATTACAGCTTTCGGTATGCCCAGATTCGTTGTAATGGATAATGAGAGAGCGCTTAATTCAGCAGCCATCAAGTTCTTACTATAAGCGGAAGTATACGTAACACCACCGTATAACTCCACTGGCAACGGTCAGGTCGAGAGATTCCACTCAACTTTGACTGAAATTATGAGATGCTTGAAAACTGACGAAGGTTCATTAAACTTCGAAGATTTTATCTATAAAGCCGTACGAGAATATAATGCCTCAGTACATTCAACCACTAAAACTAAAGCAATAGATGTTTTTTTCGGAAAAAATCAATAACAGATCCGAAAAAATTACAAGCCAAAGAGACGAAATCACTAAAAAATTAAAAGACAAACAAGAACAGGACTTGGATCATCACAAAAAAAAGTAGACACCTATCAGAAACTACCAAATCGGTGAAACAGTCTACGTTAGGATAGACACGCGACTAGGGTCCAAATTAACACTAAAATTCAGAGAAGAAATAGTAATAGAAGACAGGAACACCACAATAAAAACACAGTCAGGGAAAATTGTCCATAAAAATAACTTAAAAACAAAATGCTCATTATTTAACATACAATTAATTAGAAAATAAATAAATCAAATTGTAGACTTAGGTAATAACATCATGCATCGCCAAGAAAACACCAAGCGAACCAAAAACTACAAACACAACCCAGGCAGACCTACACACCGCCACCGGGAACGGCAGCACCTTAAAGGGGGAGAAAAGTTACATCTCAACGGAGTCTAGCTACAGAGGCAGCGGCAACGGTAGCAGGGCTAGAATTTAGCGACAGTGGCGACGATTTCGATTTCAACAGAATTCAGCGACAGAGTCGTCGCCAACGGTAGCAGCGTCAGCAACAACTGCGGCAAAGACAACAACAACAACCGCAAAATTTAAAAAATAAATTGTACAGCGAGTGGTACACATGACGACGAATAGGTCGCCGAGCTGATCATACATATGTATACTTTATGGGATCTGCCTCGCCTTCTTAAAGCTATTAAATATATTATACCCTGAATTTCCCATATACAATGGGTTAAGATCGTAAAAATTCCATCAAACACGTTTACAGATGTGACTAACTACCTAAAAATACTATTTTATTGAAAGGTTTCAGATAATCATATGGTTTAGAAAAACTTATTGTAACACAATAATGAAAACGTACCTGATATGCCAAGACCGGAAAATTGCAAAATTGAATCAAATGTTTGAATCATTATGGCTTCATCCTGATCCGTAAGTGAACTTAAACAAAAAGTAAGTTGCTGTTTACTGAATGCCCAAAATGAATGAGAAAATCCTTTATATGTTTCTCCGTGGTCTTGAGGACTTGTCCTTTGTTCGGTTCGTAATTTTTCAATACGATGTTTAGATAGACGTCTCAGGGTGTTCCGTAAGAAACCGCCAGATTCATGAGGCTTGCGAACTATATTTAAGTCAATTAGTTGTCTTCGGCTTATAATTATATTTTGATACAATCTAGTTCTGTCCTCATTAGTAATTCCTTTTACTTTTTTAGTGCTATCAAAATTACTTAATATCCAATTTGATAGTGCTGGGTAATACGAAATAATGAGAGCACCAATCTCATGCTTTTGTAGTGTTTCAAACACAAAACATTTTTGTAAGTCCGGCGTAATGCTATTATCTCTTGTAAGTCTAGGAGACTGGAGAGGAATGCGATTGAGAGATATTGTAAAAAAACTATCACTCGGATCTATTAAAATTGATTCTATATCGGTAAACTTAAACTGATATATAATAAATTTATCTTCAGGTTGAATGAATAGTACTCCTTCACAATTAATTCCCAATATTATATTGTTGACAAAACTCCAATATCCTTTATAAATAACGTTAAACATGGTTGTTCCATAAAGTGGGTATTGCATAACACAGCTTAAGTACAACACTTTAGCAGTTAATTCGTTTCTTGATGATCCATATTGTCGATGTGCTTGAGCAAGAATTGGTATCCAAAACTGTTGTTCTCTTGTTTTAGAAATTCGGTTTGGTAAAAAACTATTGATATCACAATAATATTCAGGTTTTGGCTGATGAGCTGGATCACCAAGTGCTACTTGTGCTTGCAAGCCAGCTAATTGTAGAGCAACTTTTTCACTTACTGGAAATTCATCACACTGTAATAAAAGAAAAAAATATTAAATTTGCACTAAAGTCATTAAATAATGAATACTTATTATACCCTGAACTGATTTGATTGAAATGTGTGTAATAGGCAGACCCCTAAAAGCATAACTATTTATTATAAGATGGATCTGTCTGTCTATGATTGAACACAGCGAACTCAGAATCGTTCAGAATCGTTTAGAACTGGAAATATAGTTTTTCCGTGGGTCCTAAATAACACGCGTAACCCGATTTTGTTAAAAAGAAACTAACATTTGCGGTTCCATGTTATCGATTAACAAAGACAGCTCTAGTAGATACTTCTCGACATCGCAGACATCATGGACTCTTCGAAGAACTGATTCAAAACATTAAATTCTTATATATATATATTCCCAGCAACACATATATACACATACGCATGCGTTCTAACTCTAGAAGATGCAGTTTTACATTATTTGCCATGCCCTAATGGGCGTACAGGTATCCGCCACAGCTTGTTGAGCTTGCGATGTCAACGCGGCTATACGTTTCAAATCTTAAATCAAGGAGTATAGGACTAAGAAAATTCGTTATCTCCTTATTGTAAATATAGGCACCATGCGCCCTAAATTTCAAAATTTTAAATGCCATAATCACGTTTTGAAAGTTTTATTAAGATATCCCATCCACAAACAAAGTATTTAAACTTACAATTTCCAATAACATAGGCATTGCAGCCTAAGCGCAGTCGCTACGTAAGGAGTTCGTTTTCATGAGGGCGTTCGTGTGCGTGCATTAAATATATATATGCTTTACCATATCGACAAGCTGAGTTAAATTAGCCATGTCCGTCTGTCATTCCGTTCGTCAGTATGTCCGTGCGTATGAACGCATGGATCTTGTAAACCACAAAAGCTAGAGATCTGAAATTTGGCATGCTTACTCGTGTATACCATACACAGTACGAGTTTGTTTCAAAAATATGATAACTCGTACCGTTTCCTTATTGTGTGTATATGTGTTCCTCGCTATATATATGTAAACTGCATGTTCGCAATATCGGCTATTCGCAGGGTGCAATAAATCTCCTAGTCAGCCGGTGTCGACCAGGGCACTTCAACACTTTAAATAACTTACGTAACATTTTATTACTATTATTTTAAATGATATCTTACTTTTACAATACTGTATACTGCTTGGGCGTACAACATTCCGACTTCAACAGGATCCTGGGATAATTCTCGTGTTGGCTTGAATAATCTCTTTTTGAATACAAATCTATTTTCGCCATAAGTAGATCCATTTGAAAGTCTTTTGTAGTTATTGGGCGAGTTTTGCTTACACTCCCATTCCGAGATTACATCATATAAGTATTCAAAGCTTTTTATATGTTCTTCGCCATCAGGACGCGATTGAAATATTGCCCAACCTTCAATTGAGGCCAAATTTAGTTTATCTGCAAGCTTTTGTACTGCATCGATTGCTGTATCTGTGGGGTGAACGTCTATAGCTTTTGTACGGGAATCTAAAAAGAAAAACCTGCAGACTATGGTACCGAGACGTCTCATAGCCTAAAAAAAAATATTGTAATTATATGTTAAGTAATATTTATGTATACATAAGTATTTATTAAAGTACTGAGAAGTTGTGATATATAGCTCGAATTCTATCATTAATCCGATATAATTCTGTGGTGGCACCATGACCAATCTATTGAAAATGGGAAAACGAGGTATTTGTTTTATTAAAATTTATGTAACATGTAGAAAGTGACAGACCCCATTAAGTGAACTGAGTTGAATTATCCCTGCCCGACTGTCGGTCCGTCCTTCCGTCTGTCCGTATGTATGAACGCATCGATCTCAGAACATAAAAGAGCTAAATACTTCTGTATAGCACGCGTAGATCGAGTTTGTTTTCGATAACTGTTATGGATTAAAAACGATAGTCGAAACACAGTTATAATATTTACATCTTTGGTTAAGTATCTTAAGTATCTCTAAATCTTCAAATCAAATTTATCGAACAATTAATTTTGTGATGAGCTGGATGACCTGAGTCGATATAGTCCTGTCCGTCTGATAAATTGACTTCGATTTATGTATACCATTAGAGCTAGAGGCTAGAGACAAATTTATTGTATAGATACATATAGTAAGTAAATTTTAAAATTTTAAAAATAGTAAATTAAATCTTAGAGACATATGTTTTGGCAAATACAAATGACATAATCACGTTGTTTAAATTTAATTAAAAAAGGTAAATACGCTCTTAACTTCCAATATTATAAGCTTATTTCCATACGCAGTGACTGAGTAAACACACAGTTATCAGAGCGCTCATTCGAACGTTCGTCTGTTTGCGTATGTGTGTGTTGTTTGCAATATATATATATATATATATATATATATATATATATATATATATATATATATATATATATATATATATATATATATATATGTCGTAGTTTCATTAATTTCATGTGGCTGGTCTGCCATATTAACACACAAACTTTAGGAGTGAAGCGAATCCCAACTTACGCGCACAACTGTCTCAACTTTGACTGATCTGTATTTACATTACGCTGAGCTACACTCGGCGACAGAGCGACTACGCCGTCGTCTCACACTTACGGTATATAGACGCCAGTCATATTCTACGTCGTAGACAAATTCTACGTCGCAGTCAAATGCTAAGAATGATTTTATATATATATATATATATATATATATATATATATATATATATATATATATATATATATATATATATATATATATATATATATAATCGTAGAATAGGTTTGTTCGTCTATTGTATCAATTCTATAATAAGAGCTAAGTATGACCATTGTGCTTGCAAGGCGCGGTTGCGCAGTGAGATTGATTACGGTATATATATATATATATATATATATATATATATATATATATATATATATACATGTTTGGCAAACATTGGCACTACTTGTAATACAAACGAGGTAGGGGTAATGCCCTCTGTATATATGTAGGTTCAATGTCGTTTTTATACTGATTTACGAAAGTGAATTGAGTATATTGGTTTTGTGTAATGTCTATCTTGCTGTCCATCCGTCTGTCCGAACACACTTGAAATTTTCAACCGGCAAAATCATTTTCTGTATCTCAGAAAGTACTTGTAGAAGTCGTAGAGAATTTAGATTTGGATTGTATAATCGAGTTTATTATATGTTATATATGTTTACTGTTTTGTATTGTCCAAAAATATTGAAATTCAAACATATGTGTTCGTCTAGAGTAGAGTAAAAACTTCTTCTTCTTCTGCTTCTGCGTGTTTCTGCGATATGTAATGTATGTCAAAATAAAGTAGAGAGTGTGTATTAAAAGTTAGTAATAATCCTGTTTGCGGCTTTTTGCGGCTCTGGCGTTATTATGAACTTGAGTTCTGTCATGCAACGCTGCTGGACGTATGGATCGACAGCGGCCGCAACTCTACCATTCTTGCAAACTGGATATTTGTCCAATTGACGGAATGTTCGCTAACCAATGAAATCATTAGTGGAATTAACAAATAAAAATAAAAGCTTTGAAATTTACATTACTTCAAATTTACAAAAGTGCAGCCGAAATATGCGCACATTTCGAATAAAACATTCCCAGTGGCTATCAAGGAGAGTAAGAATTGTTTTGGACAATAAAGAAGATACGGACAGTCTTCGATTGAGGAGACCAAAGCTAAATTATGATGAAGCAGTAAAGAAATTTTTGTAATTCTGAATGCGAGGCTACTGAAGCTAAAAGAAAGCTCGGCATTGTAGAACCAATACCTTTAACAACAAAGGATGCTTTGGAATTCTTTTTATTTATTTATTTATTTATTTATTTATTTATTTATTTATATAAAGAAATTGACAACATTCGTGAGTCAAATTATAAAATTACAAAATTAAAATTATAAACAGAAACAGGGAAAAGAAAAAGCCTAATACTAACAATATATAGCAATGATATCACCAACCCGATGGGGGTGTTTTATTTGCCGGTCCGACGAGCTATGCCCCAAATCACAGATATGGTTAGTGATATCATTGAAACTAAGCAAGATAGAAGAAGTTAAAAAAAGGTTATAAAAATATAAGAAAAAATAAAAATCTTAAAAAGTAAAATACGATAAGAGAAATCACTACACAAGTAAGGAGAATTGCATAGGTGCATTCTCACAACTGTGGTGTGTGTGTGATTTCTCTGAAATATGCTAAAAGAGAAGATTTTATTAAAGAAAGAGAGAGTTCAGAACTAAATACATGAAAATAAGTATTGTACTTAGTACATAGAACACGAAACGCACTGTATAAGGAATAGTTACAGTTACATATAGGTAAATAAAGAGGACAGAAGTGACGAGAAGCACGGGAAGGAACTAGGAAGTTGACTTGAAATAGAAGAGAAGGCGAATCAATACTACCGTTAATCAACTTATGTAGAAAAGTAATACCCAAGACTATTCTACGATTGATTAACGATGGAAGATCCAAAAGAAGAAGCCTACTACGATAAGACGGTAGACGAAGGTTACCACCCCAGTTTAGATTGCGCAAGGCAAAAAGAAGAAATTGCTTCTGAACCGATTCAATACGGTCCTGATACAATTTCTGCTGTGGCGACCATATAATAGAACAATATTCTAAAATAGGACGTACCAGCGAGACAAAAAGAAGTTTAGTGACAAACGGATCATTAAACTCTTTAGACCATCGTTTAATAAAACCAAGTACACTTTTGGCTTCATTAACGATGGTTAGAATATGGGTATTGAATCTAAGTTTACAGTCAAAGAGCACACCGAGATCTTTGATTGTAGAAATACGTTGCAAGGACACATTGTTGATTGTGTAATCAGCAAAAAATGGAGTGGTACGACAGAAAGTCATTGTCATACACTTAGAACAATTTAGATGCAACTGATTAGCTTTACACCAATTTTGAAAGGATATTAGATCATCCTGTAGGCGTAGATGATCTATTGAGTTCTTGTATGAGAGACAGAGTTTTACATCATCTGCATACATAAATATCCTAGAGTAAGAAATACAGCTGGGAAGGTCATTTATAAATAGGGAGAAAAGTAGAGGGCCCAAGTGACTACCCTGAGGAACAGCCGAAGAGACAAATATGACCTTCGAAATAGATGTTCTCAACAGAACTCTTTGGGTTCTACCCTTTAAATAGGAAGCAATCCAAAATAGAAGTTTAGGAGAAAATCCCAAATGGTCAAGCTTTTGAAGCAAGATGTCATGCTGAACAGAGTCAAATGCCTTACTGAAATCAGTGTATATAACATCTGTTTGCATTTTCTTTAAAAAGCTTTCATTGACTAGGGATGAAAATTCTAATAAGTTCGTAGAGGTTGATCGATTCTGAACAAAACCATGCTGCGATGGTGAAATAATGGATTTACAAAAGTGCTGTAAATTAGAAGTTATAATTTTTTCAAATAACTTCGGAATAACAGAAAGCTTGGCAATGCCTCTGTAATTTGAAATATCAGATCTTCCTCCTTTTTTATACAGAGGAATAATAAATGATTCTTTCCAAATTGAAGGAAATACCGAGGTATCAAGAGACAAATTAAACAGTTTTAATAAAGGTGACCACAAAGAAGCACTGCATTCTTTAATTACACAACTAGGAATACCATCCGCCCCCGGAGAGAACGACGATTTCAACGTACGCATAGCGGATAAAAGAGAGACAGGAGAAATATTAGAAACCATAATAGCATTTCCATTAATTTCAGAATTTAAAATTGGAAAAGAATTGGTTTCAGAAATGGCAGTTGAATAAGTGGATTGGAAGAACTTTGCAAATAGATCTGAGGTATCTTGATCATTGCAAGTACTGTCACAACCTAAGAAAAACGAGGATGGAAACCCAGAAGATTTACGCTTCAAATTTACAAATGAATAAAATCTTTTGGGATCACGAGCAAACTGCCTTTTACAGCGTATAAGGTAATTCTCATAACAACGAGAGTTTAAAATATTGAAATTGGCCTTAGCTAAGGAGTATTTAGACCAATCAACGATCGAACCCGACTTTTTGAACTTTTTAAAACATTTAGATTTAAAATTTTTTAGAGTTGAAAGAGTCGAAGTGAACCAGGGAGGTTTATTAGAAAGAGATTTGGGAAGACACATAGGAACACACTTGTCTAGAATAGCATTTAAAGTATTGTAGAATGTTGAAACTGCTAAGTTCACATCAACTGCCTCATATAAAGGACCCCAATCTGTTGCATTAATGAGATCATTAAGCAAAACAAAATTACATTTATTAAAACAACGCCGCTTTTTAGATGACGAGGGCGTAAGAATTGGTGGACAGTAAATAGGTATTAAAACCTCTAATGTTGGATGATATAAATCCTCAGGTATACAAAAGGGGGATGATCTTAAAACATTAATGCTGGCGTCATCATTAGTAAAAACAAGATCAAGAGAACGATTTAAATGATTAGAAATTGAGTTCATCTGATACATAGAAAGATTAAACAATTCATCAAAAAAATAATGATCAATTGTTGGAATAAGATAATTCGAATTAGGAAATGAGGCCCAAGAAGTGTTAGGTATATTAAAATCACCCAACACAAGAAATAAGTCATTATCTTGAACATATTCATACATTTCTTTAATACAAGATATATGATGACTATAAACTTGTAAATCGGAAGAGGGAGGAATATATGAACAAGTAACGTATAGGGAACAAGACTGAAAAGTTATTTTAACTCCAACAATCTCAACATTGTGAATTGATGAGAATGTAAAAGATTCAGAGAGGAAATGGGATTTAACAGCTATTAAAACACCACCACCTCTACGAGACGCGCGATCAAGTCTATAAATAGTGAAATTATTTGAAAAAACCTCACTATTATAAACATTTTGGCTTAACCACGTTTCTGTGAGGGCTATAAGTTCAGATTGGACACTACAGCTATGCAGAAATAGATTTTTTAATTTAGAATTAAGGCCTCGAACATTTTGATAAATAATAGATAGCTGCGGAAAAGATGGAAAGAGACTTAGTTTTTTGATACAGCCTCAGATGAAGGTTGAACCGAAACGGGATTTAAAGACACTGGAGAAATTCTATTCCGAGTCTTAGGTTTGAATTCATGTACAACAATATGAGGTGGCCAAAAGTTTGGATCACATATTGTATCGAAAAATTCAATTGGGACATTGATTTTAAACGAAGCAATTTCACGAGGAGTCGCAAAATTAAACTTCGTTATAAATACTTTAGATGAAATTTTACTTTCAATAAAAGCAGACACAGCCTCACATGTCGTATCTGATGAAAGCCTAGATAAGAAAACTTGCTTTCGAGGAGACACAACAGATAAATGGGGTAATATAGGAGTAGGAGACGGTGTAGGAGACGGTGACTGAATGTTGTTCTTAGCTTGAGCAACACTCGGAGAAGCTTTACCTTTTTTATTAGTGGCCTTTTGAATGTCTGTGCTGACACTAGACCCAGATATTACAACAGAATCATCAGGTATTGGAATTGATAATTCTTGACAAGGGGTTGATAAGGTAGGAGATGATAATTGAATGGAGGGAGGAACTAGCAGTGATGGAGTAATCACTGTATTCAGCGGAGAATCAAACTTATACTGATACAAAATATCTTCTCCAGCTTTTAGTTCCTCTTCTAGCTGTTTTGAAAATTTGCTCAGATTTGAATACTGAACCCGCACAGAATTATACATCTTGGAAAAACTTAATTGTTTTTCCAAACAATCCGGGCAAGACCAGCGTAATCCACCGCACCCACTTTTGGGAGCAGCCATGACTCTATCACAGTCACGCCCCGAGATACCAGCACATTTAATGTGCATTAGATTCTCGCACAACCAGCACCCAACAAATTGCATTTGTGCAGAATCAGTGATATGCTGAAGTGTACATGATTTCTTACAGCAAATCATATTTGCAAGTAGGGGAGATAATCAAAACAAAAATACAAACATATTTAGATTGAAAAAAATAAAAGATAAAAGACGAAGAGTTGATTAACTGTGATTGAGAGAAACAAAAATCACAAGCAACAACACTCAGCTACTACAAAGATCAAAAGAATAATTAGTAGATGAAGAAACAGAAAATAGAGCGGGAGAGAGCTGCACTACAAACGCAATAAATTTCGCAAGAAACAAAAACAAAACGCTAAGCTAAGCGTGAGCGATGCGACAGCGAACACACACACTAACCCGTGTAAAAAGCTGAGCGTGAACAAGCGACAGCGAACACACACAGTAACACGTTTAAAAAAAAAGAACAGAAAAGCAAATAAGAACAACGAAAGAATAGAAATACTAAAACGAAAATTGCAATTTAGATATACACCGACGCTCACAAAACTTTGTAAATAAAACAAAAAACACAATGTTTAGAAGCACAAATCACGGCAATATCAAACCAAAAATGCAATAATCACCAATATACAAAAAATGTGTAAATATACACCAAATTAAAGAACAGAAATAATCAAAAGTACGGAGCGCAAACAAAAACACGTCTTACTCTCACAAACTCAGAACTCTCTCTGAACTCTCAGAACTCTCTCTTGCTGAAAAATTCTTTAAGCAAACGAGTATATAATGAAATTCGTCAAATAAACAAGCAGCATAATTATGACATATACCCAACTTACCAAAATGTTCAGGAAGCCAAACTGTAATTGAGACCTACGGGAATAACTGTAACCGCAACTATGGCAAAAGTTTCCTTATAATATTTGTTAAAAGCACTGCTAGCCGGAGGAGTTATTTGCTAACTTAGAAACCCATTCTAGTTTAACATTAATTGTGAGTTACGGAAACGATGGATCAACTGGACAAAGTATGTATAAAATAAGATTTGAAACGAACGAACCGATTATTGATTGATTAAAGATTGATTTATTTATATTTACTACCTTGACACCTTTGGAGCTTATAGATGAAGCAGGAATTCGCAAAGGAAACAAAAGACCATATTCTTGCAGCAAAAAACGATTTCGACAGTCAAATAAGTAACTTGACTCCTTGTGTAATAACAATTTCAAATGAAAGGAAGATCATTGTCTCATACGACCTTAACATGACTCTCATAGATGGGAAAGTTTTAAACGTTTTAACGAGCTCAAAATCTTGCAAACTGTAATAAATATGTGGTGCACGCCCAAAACAATTTATGAAAATTTATGATACAAATTCTTTTAAGTCAATCCCTCGGCATCTTCAATATGGAATAAGTCCACTTTACGCTTGGATACGCATTTTCGAATTGCTGCTCAAAATATCATACAGATTGGGTTTTAAAAAATGGCAAGCTAGAAACGAAAATGACAAATTAGATATGATTGAAAAAAAAACATACAAAGAAGGCCAAAGTCGCTGATAGAGCAATTGGGCCGGATACCGATGCGACAGAGTTGCAGGCGATATTTGATACCATCACGCCTAAGCAGCCTAATCGTATGCAAGAAGCGCCGACTCAGCGGTCTGCCGGTCTGCTTGCCGGCAGCGGCGGCTTCACGAATTCATTTAAGTTACTTTAAGTTTCAGTTTAAGAATTATTCTCGAAAAACTCAAACGAGTTGTCAATAAAAAATAATCTACCATAAATCTCTTTGGTTTAAAACGGAAACTCGAATTATGCCAACACTGCGAGAAAAGCTTTTTTAAATACGAAGTTATTTGCATCAATTTAAGAACTCGACTTAGAGTTACTTGAGAGTCTGCATACTATTCTAATAGCTATTAACTGCGATCGACGCTTTAAAATCAAAATTTCTCAGATAAAACTATTAGATTATACATGTTGCATTACTCATGGTATCCTATGTCACCAACGTTTTAGTTTTTAGTCCAAATAATAACTGCATCAGTGATACCGGTAGGCTGTCTTAGGGAAAACGCGACTGAAGCAAAAATAAATTTTACAAGCGTGACCGGCTACTGGTAGCAGGTAAATAATATGATGAATGTATTTCAAAGATCTATTGACTCTTCAGATCCCCTCATCTCAAGTATATCCATTAAGAAAAGGGCAGCTCGACATAAAAAACAAACCCTTCCGCGAGATATTGAACTTTTAGAAACACCACATTATAATTTTCCAATAAATATTCAGCCTTTAAGTAATGATTACAGGTTTGATGATGACTCCAACTCAGAAATATACGATATAAATCCATGCGTTTGAATTAGATGTGTAAAATAACCAACTTAGTAATTAAGACTTTTCATTAAGTAGGAATTTAGTCATAGTAACTATTCTATTACTATCCCTAATACATAAAAAAATACAATAAAACAATACAATAAAACAAGCAAGGAAGCTCTAGTCGAGACTGCTCGACTAAGAGATACCCTGAACCCTTCGAATAGCCGATATTCGAAGCCTGCTATGATTATTTTACATATATGTTGCAAGCAACACATACACACATACGCACGCTCACGAACGTATTATGAGCACGAGCTCTTCTAACTGAGCAGCGACTGCGCTCGGGATGCAATATGCCTATGATATGCGAAATTAAATGTTTAATAACTTTTTTTTCTTAATGAAATTTTCACAGTGTGTTTATGGCATATCATATGTGTGTATTTGCCAAAGCACAAGTCTCTTGTATTTGAAATACGGATTTTGCAAATTGTGGGCGAAGGGGCGTGGCATCCAAAATCCAAAAACTGCAAAATGCCCGCATTCACTACACCTATATGCACAGTAAATTTGAAGTCTCTAGCTTTAATGGGTCACTTAATTGAAAGTCAATTTATCGAAATTTATCGATAATTCGGGAACGGGATGAGTTATCGAAAAAATAAAACAAACTCGTATAGCGTTATTCACGAGTTTACATGTCAAATTTTAGATCTCTAGCTTCTGTGGTTTACGAGATCAGCGCGTTCATACAGACGGACGGACAGACGGACAGAGCTTAATCGACTCAGCTCGTCGAGCTGATCAAGAATATATATACTTTATGGGGTCTGCGATGTCTCCTTCTGCCTGTTACATACATTTTCACAAAAACATTATAGCCTGATTTCCCATTTTCAATGGGTTCAGGGTATAAAAAATACAAAATATTTATTTTCCTATGTGATCACGTATACGCATTGGTGCCTTATATAGGCTACAGGGGTAGGCGTGCCCAAATTAACTTAAAATTTTCTTTAATTATTTAGAGTGAAATTCTTATCAAATACACCAAGCTTCAGCTCGACATCTGCGTTATTCGACTTTATGCCACTTATTTCGCAATTCCGCCCTCTATCGATTGGCCAAAAATTATTTTTCGCCCATTTTGGGGCGTGACCCATTCAAAAATATCCTGTAATTTTTGCATTTCACAGTTTTTTTTTCCAAAATTTACAGTTACGTTGTCCTACACCCCTGTCATGGACTAGCCAAAAATTATATGTCTACGCCCACTGGGGGGCGTGGCAAACAGAATTAAACCACCTTCCTTGAGCTATAAACACACAATTTACATTTTAATGTGTTCAGAGTATAAAAATAAAGAAGTAAAAGAAAAGCCAACATGGAAAATCCGAGATTCGAACCTCCGCCTACTTGCACGAGTCGAAATTCGTCATCTCTACCACGACGCAACCACTGTGCTTGTCAAACCAATAATAATTATAAACAAGTAAGGAAGCTCTATATTCTATATTCTTCGATATTCGAAGCATGCTATGATTATTTTACATATATATTGCAAGCAACACATACACACATACGCACGCACGCACACAAACGTAATATGAGCACGCGCTCTGCTAACTGAGCAGCGACTGCGCTGAGGCTGCAATATGCCTATGACATGGGAAACTAAATGCTTAATAACGTTTTTTCTAGATGGACTTTCTTAATCAAATTTTTTTACAGTGTGATTATGGCATTCAGATGTGTCTATTTGCCAAAGCACAAATCTCTAGCATTTAAAATACGGGTTTTGCAAATTGGGGGCGAAGGGTGCGTGGCAACCAAATCCAATATCTACAACCTGTCCGCAATAACTTCACCTATCTGCACAGTAATTTTGAAGTCTCTACCTTCGTTTGGTACACATAAAGCAAAGCCAATTTATCTAAATGTATCGATAATTCGGAAACGGGATGAGTTATTGGAAAAAAAAACAAACTCGTTCTGCGTATGGTATACAGGAGTATACATGTCAAATTTTATATATCTAGCTTTTGTGGTTTACGAGATCCTTGCGTCCATACAGACGCCGGACGGACGGAGAGACGTACCGAGCTATATCGACTTAGCGTCAAGCTGATCAAGAATATATATACTTTATGGAGTCTGCGACGTCTCCTTCTGCCTGTTACATACATTTTCACAATAATATTATACCCTGATTTCCCATTTTCAATGTGTACAGGGTATACAAACGAGAAATGTTATAGTTATAGAATTTCTTAAATAAGGTCGATCTGCTCGTGATGTACAGTAATCAACAACAAACCTGAGGTACTAAATTTTCTGAGAACGATGAGTTCAAACATACGGACAAACAGACAGACGGGCAGGGCTGAAACGATGCGGCTTTTCCTTCTGATCAAGAATATATAGATGGGGTCTGCGACGCCTCTTTCTGCCTGTTACATGCTCTTTAATAAAATGATTTTCCGTTTGTAATGGGTGGGTTAATGAAATTTTTGTTTGTTCTGTGAATGATGTGAAATAAAAAATTGAAGCAGTACTTACAGCAACTTCTACGCTTGAAGGTGGTTGTAACCGCGTCGATACTTTTGTGCATTTGCAATTATCGAAGCACCATTGGGCGTACTGTCTTAGCTTTCCATCAAAAACGTTAAGTTTTTCTTTTAAAAATGAGAAGTAATATCTGTAAGAACAAAACGTATAGTATAAAATAAAATTACCCATTAACTTAAACACGCATGAATTGCATTTTGGCATCGATCTGAGTGTATCAGAGTCGATATAGCATAGTAATATAAATAGTAATCCACAAAAGCTAGAGAAGTTTTATATGTATAAGTTAACACGCGCCGTTGCGTCAGGGTTGCTCTGGAACTTTCGAAGTGATCTGGCGATAGAATGGCAGTGCTTTCATGGCTCACTTTATATCATCTGCTCAAGTGAAACTGACTTCAGCTTGGAAAAAATAGAATTGTAGGCAGTGCGAGACGAACTGTCCGAGCGACTACTATAGTAATTGTAATAATAAAAACGAAAAATAGTTTTGTTATAATTGGCGCCCAACGGCAAGTAAACCCACAAGTTTATGCCAGAAATAATATAACTGATTTTTTTTTTTTTTGATCTGTGCAACTCTTTGAGCTAACGTCAAGAGACATAGAAAAAATATATTAAATAAAAATAGAAAAAATAAAACCCCAGCCACGAGCTGAGCGAGTAAAAAGAACCATAGTGAAAACCAACAAAAACTAAGAAAAAAACAAGAAAAAATAAAACCCCAGCTACGACCTGAGCGAGTAAAAAAAAAAAAAAAAAAAAAAAAAAATTAATAAAAGAAAAAATTAATATAAGAAAAAAATAAACAACAACAACCACAAACACCGAAGAAAAAAAACACAAAACAACGTTGGAGGAAAATACTGCGCAACCGCATCGGCCACCAACGCTTAATTAATTTGTTTTTTAAAAAAAGTTAAATTCTAAATTAATTTTGAAATGATCATGTAAGTGAATTGCTCATTTTTTTTTTTTTTTTTTTATTTTTTAACAATAAACAAAAAAAGAAACTGTCTAGTGTGATATTCTAAAATTAAAAATTATTTCTATACCATTGAATTTTTGATTATTGAAATTCCGAAACTTAAACAGTCTGTCATCGTTTTTCTAAATACTAAATTTCGTTGAGAATACTGTGAGTGTAAAGTGATCTCGGTTTGACATTCTAAACGAATGCAGGGTGTTGACAGACCAGACGATAGCAGTGGGGAAGAATTAATATCTTCCTACTTAGAACTTAGAAAAATAAAAGACAGAAAAATGGCAAACGAACAAGTAACGCAACTCGTGGCTCAAATGCACGCAGCCCTTGAACAGCAGGCACTTAGATTTGAAGAAAAGATTGACACTCTCACTCGACAATTCGCCCAGCTTAAGGGGACGACTCCACAGATAGAAGTTTATGAGGAGATAAAAATAGTACCAGGGGCCAAATGTGACGAGCCCCTAGATATAGTGAAGTCTATCCCAGAGTTCGATGGAAAACAGGAAAATTATGTCTCATGGAGACAGGCAGCTTGTTCCGCGTATAAAGTGTTTGAGCCGTATAATGGCAGCTCAAGACACTATCAAGCTGTGGCTATAATCCGAAACAAAGTAAGGGGTTCAGCGGATACTGAGCTTGCATCATTTAACACAGTGTTAAATTTTAAAGCAATTATTGCCAGGTTGGATTTCACGTTTGCTGATAAAACACCAGTACACGTGATCCAACAGCAACTAAACACTCTTAGGCAGGGCGACCAATCATTAGCGAAGTACTATGATGAGGTCGGGAAAAAGCTGACGTTATTAACAAATAAAACTTTAATGACACATGACCCTGCTGGAGCGGCCGTTCTGAACGAAAAATTCAGGAACGATGCTCTCCATACATTCGTCTCCGGACTGAAAAAGTCCCTGAGGTTGGCTGTCTTCCCAGCACAGCCTCACGATCTCCCAACCGCTCTGGCTCTAGCCCAAGAGGCTGAGTCAAGCAACGAAAGAAGCATCTTTGCGGCTAATTTTGCAAAATATG
This sequence comes from Drosophila fulvimacula, assembly GCA_035045555.1. Taxonomy (NCBI): domain Eukaryota; kingdom Metazoa; phylum Arthropoda; class Insecta; order Diptera; family Drosophilidae; genus Drosophila; species Drosophila fulvimacula. Next base: position 424,939 of record JAWNOX010000008.1, on the reverse strand, counting down.
CTGAAGGAAAACCACAGAAAATTAGTGGTCAAAAGACCCCGAATTGGCGTCAAAACAGCCAACAAGAATATGAGGGTAACTCTCAGAGGAAGAACCCCCATTTTCAGAAAGGTAACAAAGATAACCAGAGTCAGCCGAAAGCAAACAGCTCGAAACAGCGCTTTCAACCCCAAAACTCACAAGGGCGTGGCCCTGAACCAATGGAAGTAGATTCTTCCTCACGCTTTAGACAGCCCACTCAATGCTATAGAGGCAATCAAAACTATGGGGATCAGTCTATGAGGACTCAACAGAACCTCAATCACTTACCCCAAAAAGAAATCGACGATAAATACCCTATCCCAAATATTTCGACCATATTGTCGAATATGGGTGAGGCTCAATATTTTACAACACTGGACCTTAAATCGGGCTTCCACCAAATAGAATTGGCGGAAAGAGACAGAGAAAAAACTGCATTCTCTGTAAACAATGGGAAGTAGGAATTTTGCAGACTTCCCTTTGGGCTTAAAAACGCCCCTAGTATTTTCCAGAGGGCAATAGACGATGTCCTCAGGGACCAAATTGGAAAAACTTGTTACGTCTATGTGGATGACGTAATAATTTTCTCCCCCAACAAGGAAGACCACATCAGACACATCGAGTGGGTCTTGAAAAGCCTTAGGGATGCAGGTATGAGGGTCTCTCAAGAAAAATCCAAATTCTTCAAAAAGGATGTGGAATATTTGGGATTCACAGTATGCAGAGGTGGAATTCGGACATCAACCGACAAAATACAGGCCATAAAGAATTTCCAACCACCGGCAACATTGTTTAGTCTTAGATCGTTTCTAGGGTTAGCAAGTTATTACAGGTGCTTCATAGCAGGATTCGCCAGCATTGCAAGACCCCTAACGGAGATCTTGAAAGGCGAAAATGGGAAAATAAGCGCCAACCATTCGAGGAAAGTGAAACTCAAATTAAACCAAACCCAGTTAGACGCCTTTAACAGATTAAAGGAGTTACTAGCGTCCGAGGATGTGCTGTTGGCATACCCCGATTTTAAAAAACCATTTGACTTGACAACAGACGCGTCAGGCCAAGGGCTCGGCGCTGTGCTATCTCAGGGCGGACGCCCTATAACAATGATCTCGGATGGTCCATAAGGACAACCTTAAGTAAACCATTTTTTGTAAATTTAAATTTAAAAAAAAAAAATTTTTTTTTTAATAATTACATTCTTGTACCTTAGGATAAAATATATTCTTGTTTTAAAAAATAGTGGCTTTGACTAGAACTGAAGCGACGTCGAGACTTAATAACTATACGCACGCGGACTACATACCTATAATAGACATGCCAGAAGCATAAACTTGATAGGTAGTGCTCTTAAAGCAATAGCAGGAACCCCAGATTTTGATGACTGGGAGCAGATAAAATTTAAACAAGGACAATTAGTAGATGCTGAAAACAAGCAAATTGAGATCAATAACAAAATTCAAGTAAGACTCAACGAAATTTCAAGAACTCTTAACACAATTCAAAAACCAGATACTGAAGTCGAATATCTTTATACGACTATCTTGGCGAAAAACAGAGTGATAATTTCGGACCTAGAAGATTTGATTCTTTCAATTTCACTTGCAAAAATAAATTTAATTAGCCCACTCATACTCGACAGTATTGACGTAAAAGAACTAAATGAGCAACTCACCAATGTTAGCGTAACAGATCTACTAGAGGTATCTAATATTAAGGCTTTCCAAAATTCCCAACTACAATATTTTTTAATCAAATTCCCTAGACCTAAGTTACTCTGTAAAAAAATCAATATTTTTCCCATTCAACATAGTAATATAATAATAGATTTGGAAGAAGGCGACGTGGTGGCCGATTGCGGGACAGAAATCTTCGCCGTGCGCGATTGCACCCCTACAGTGAGCACCACCTTCTGCAAACAAATGCAGAAATCAACCTGTGCTGTTGCTAGATTCAACACTGCCCGCTCCACCGGATCCTTCTCTGAGCGATAGATAAAGACATAGGGACGTCGCACAAGCACCCAGCGCTTCTTCCAGCCGGAACCACCATGTTCGAGCACGTTCAACAGGCCTTTGCGTGCCACAACGGGACTAACCCGAATCTCCTCTAGTTCAGAAATCAACATGTGCCCAACAGCTAGTCTCAGGTGGCACTGCACAATGCGCTACACGCCTTGGGCATCTAAAGCCTATAATCGTAGTCGATGAAGGCATCGTTATCATCAATAGCGCCACAATCCACATAGTGGGTAGCACCGGAACTAGCCAGCAGGTCATGGGGACGACTTATTTAATCACCTTCGATGACCACATCTCATTGAATGGAACCCGTTACATAAATCATCGTGGCATTCTGATGAAAAACCCAGCAGTTTCGACGTCAGGAATAGTTAATATCACACTATTCCGAGAACACCTGAGCCTCCCGTTCCTGCACGACCTGAGTCTGAGTAATCTTCGCCACATCAGTAACCTCAAGGCCGAATTGTCAGCAAGGTCATTTGGTTGCGTCACTATCATTGTTTCTCTTGTCTTCCTCCTAGTTATCGGGTTTAAACTATGTCAACGGGTGACGATCAATGGGAAACCCGAGGACGGGTTTCAACGTACCCGGGGAGGAGTTAACACGCGCCGTTGCGTCAGGGTTGCTCTGGAACTTTCGAAGTGATCTGGCGATAGAATGGCAGTGCTTTCATGGCTCACTTTATATCATCTGCTCAAGTGAAACTGACTTCAGCTTGGAAAAAATAGAATTGTAGGCAGTGCGAGACGAACTGTCCGAGCGACTACTATAATAATTGTAATAATAAAAACGAAAAATAGTTTTGTTATAATTTATACTCGTGAATAACATAATAACATAGGCAGTACGAGTTTTGTTTATACCATGAATCCATTGAAAATGGGAAATCAGGGTATAATGTTTTTGTGAAATGTATGTAACAGGCAGAAGGAGACGTCGCAGACCCCATAAAGTATATATATTCTTGATCAGCTCGTCGAGCTGAGTCGAACTAGCCCTGCCCGTCTGTCCGTCCGTCCGTCCGTGATCTCGTAAACCACAAAAGCTAGAGATCTGAAATTTGACATGTATACTCGTGAATACCATACGCAGACGAGTTTGTTTTTTTTTGATAACTCATCCCGTTTCCGAATTATCGATAAATTTGCTTTCATTTATGTGACCAATTAAAGCTAGACTCTTCAAGTTTTTTGTGCAGATATGTGTACTTAATGTGGACATTTTGTAGATTTTGAATTTTGGATTTTGGATGTCACGCCCCCTTCTCTACCAATTTGCAAAGCCCGTATTTGGAATACTAGAGACTTATACTTTGGCAAATAGACACATATGAATGACATAATCACACTGTCCATCTAGTTAAAATTATTATGTTATTAAGCATTTAGTTTCCCATGTCATAGGCATATTGCAGTCCTCATATTACGTTCGTTTGCGTGCGTATGTGTGTATGTGCGTATGTGTAAATCAATGTACATATATGTAAAATAATCATAGCATGCTTCGAATATCGACTATTCGAAGGGTTCAGGGTATCTCCTAGTCGAGAGGTCTCGACTAGAGCTTCCTTGTTTTTTTTTCGATAACTCATTACGTTTCTTAATTATCGATAAATTGTGTGGATACCAGAAAAAAAAACCAAATTAGTTATTTTTTTTTTATTTTAGATACCACGCCCCAAAATTTGCAAAAAATGTATTTCAAATACTAGAGACTTGTGATTTAGCAAATATGTATAAAATACATATATATGTATTACATATACATATAAATGAAAGTGTTAAAGTTTGAATAAGAAAGTCAGTCTACAACAAAAATTATTAAACATTTACTTCCCATATTATAGCCATATTGCAGCCCAAGCGCCGTCGCTGCTCATTTACCAGAGCGCGTTCTCATTATTGCGTACGTGTGCATGAGTATGTTTATATGTTGCTTGCAACACATATTTAAAATAATCATAGCATACTTGCAATATCAATTATTCGGAGGGTTCAGGATATCTCCAAGTCGAGAGGTCTTAACTAGAGCTTGCTTACTTTTTTTTATTGAATCTTGAGCCTCTCTATCAATTCCTCATAAATTATCTCATTTTTTGGGCGTGTTATGACCTGTAATTTTCGAATTTTTAATGAAAAAGCATTCAAAAATTTCCTTTACCCAAATCTAGACTACTTCGATGGACAAGTGGCAGCTACAGTTTATGAGTTTATTTATTTATTTATATAAAGAAATTGACAACATTCGTGAGTCAAATTATAAAATTACAAAATTAAAATTATAAACAGAAACAGGGAAAAGAAAAAGCCTAATACTAACAATATATAGCAATGATATCACCAACCCGATGGGGGTGTTTTATTTGCCGGTCCGACGAGCTATGCCCCAAATCACAGATATGGTTAGTGATATCATTGAAACTAAGCAAGATAGAAGAAGTTAAAAAAAGGTTATAAAAATATAAGAAAAAATAAAAATCTTAAAAAGTAAAATACGATAAGAGAAATCACTACACAAGTAAGGAGAATTGCATAGGTGCATTCTCACAACTGTGGTGTGTGTGTGATTTCTCTGAAATATGCTAAAAGAGAAGATTTTATTAAAGAAAGAGAGAGTTCAGAACTAAATACATGAAAATAAGTATTGTACTTAGTACATAGAACACGAAACGCACTGTATAAGGAATAGTTACAGTTACATATAGGTAAATAAAGAGGACAGAAGTGACGAGAAGCACGGGAAGGAACTAGGAAGTTGACTTGAAATAGAAGAGAAGGCGAATCAATACTACCGTTAATCAACTTATGTAGAAAAGTAATACCCAAGACTATTCTACGATTGATTAACGATGGAAGATCCAAAAGAAGAAGCCTACTACGATAAGACGGTAGACGAAGGTTACCACCCCAGTTTAGATTGCGCAAGGCAAAAAGAAGAAATTGCTTCTGAACCGATTCAATACGGTCCTGATACAATTTCTGCTGTGGCGATCATATAATAGAACAATATTCTAAAATAGGACGTACCAGCGAGACAAAAAGAAGTTTAGTGACAAACGGATCATTAAACTCTTTAGACCATCGTTTAATAAAACCAAGTACACTTTTGGCTTCATTAACGATGGTTAGAATATGGGTATTGAATCTAAGTTTACAGTCAAAGAGCACACCGAGATCTTTGATTGTAGAAATACGTTGCAAGGACACATTGTTGATTGTGTAATCAGCAAAAAATGGAGTGGTACGACAGAAAGTCATTGTCATACACTTAGAACAATTTAGATGCAACTGATTAGCTTTACACCAATTTTGAAAGGATATTAGATCATCCTGTAGGCGTAGATGATCTATTGAGTTCTTGTATGAGAGACAGAGTTTTACATCATCTGCATACATAAATATCCTAGAGTAAGAAATACAGCTGGGAAGGTCATTTATAAATAGGGAGAAAAGTAGAGGGCCCAAGTGACTACCCTGAGGAACAGCCGAAGAGACAAATATGACCTTCGAAATAGATGTTCTCAACAGAACTCTTTGGGTTCTACCCTTTAAATAGGAAGCAATCCAAAATAGAAGTTTAGGAGAAAATCCCAAATGGTCAAGCTTTTGAAGCAAGATGTCATGCTGAACAGAGTCAAATGCCTTACTGAAATCAGTGTATATAACATCTGTTTGCATTTTCTTTAAAAAGCTTTCATTGACTAGGGATGAAAATTCTAATAAGTTCGTCGAGGTTGATCGATTCTGAACAAAACCATGCTGCGATGGTGAAATAATGGATTTACAAAAGTGCTGTAAATTAGAAGTTATAATTTTTTCAAATAACTTCGGAATAGCAGAAAGCTTGGCAATGCCTCTGTAATTTGAAATATCAGATCTTCCTCCTTTTTTATACAGAGGAATAATAAATGATTCTTTCCAAATTGAAGGAAATACCGAGGTATCAAGAGACAAATTAAACAGTTTTAATAAAGGTGACCACAAAGAAGCACTGCATTCTTTAATCACACAACTAGGAATACCATCCGCCCCCGGAGAGAACGACGATTTCAACGTACGCATAGCGGATAAAAGAGAGACAGGAGAAATATTAGAAACCATAATAGCATTTCCATTAATTTCAGAATTTAAAATTGGAAAAGAATTGGTTTCAGAAATGGCAGTTGAATAAGTGGAAGATTTACGCTTCAAATTTACAAATGAATAAAATCTTTTGGGATCACGAGCAAACTGCCTTTTACAGCGTATAAGGTAATTCTCATAACAACGAGAGTTTAAAATATTGAAATTGGCCTTAGCTAAGGAGTATTTAGACCAATCAACGATCGAACCCGACTTTTTGAACTTTTTAAAACATTTAGATTTAAAATTTTTTAGAGTTGAAAGAGTCGAAGTGAACCAGGGAGGTTTATTAGAAAGATATTTGGGAAGACACTTAGGAACACACTTGTCTAGAATAGCATTTAAAGTATTGTAGAATTTTGAAACTGGTAAGTTTACATCAACTGCCTCATATAAAGGAGCCCAATCTGTTGCATTAATGAGATCATTAAGCAAAACAAAATTACATTTATTAAAACAACGTCGCTTTTTAGATGATGAGGGCGTAAGAATTGGTGGACAGTAAATAGGTATTAAAACCTCTAATGTTGGATGATATAAATCCTCAGGTATACAAAAGGGGGATGATCTTAAAACATTAATGCTGGCGTCATCATTAGTAAAAACAAGATCAAGAGAACGTTTTAAATGATTGGAAATTGAGTTCATCTGATACATAGAAAGATTGGACAATTCATCGAAAAAATAATGATCAATTGTTGGAATAAGATGATTTGAATTAGGAAATGAGGCCCAAGAAGTGTTAGGTATATTAAAATCACCCAAAACAAGAAATAAGTCATTATCTTGAACATATTCATACATTTCTTTAATACAATATATATAAACTTGTAAGCCGGAAGAGGGAGGGATATATGAACAAGTAACGTATAGGGAACAAGACTGAAAAGTTATTTTAACTCCAATAATCTCAACATTGTGAATTGATGAGAATGTAAAAGATTCAGAGAGGAAATGGGATTTAACAGCTATTAAAACACCACCACCTCTACGAGACGCGCGATCAAGTCTATAAATAGTGAAATTATTTGAAAAAACCTCACTATTATAAACATTTTCGCTTAACCACGTTTCAGTGAGGGCTATAAGTTCAGATTGGACACTACAGCTATGCAGAAATAGATTTTTTAATTTAGAATTAAGGCCTCGAACATTTTGATAAATAATAGATAGCTGCGGAAAAGATGGAAGGAAACTTAGTTTTTTGATACAGCCTCAGATGAAGGTTGAACCGAAACGGGATTTAAAGACACTGGAGAAATTCTATTCCGAGTCTTAGGTTTGAATTCATGTACAACAACATGAGGTGGCCAAAAATTTGGATCACATATTGTATCGAAAAATTCAATTGGGACATTGATTTTAAACGAAGCAATTTCACGAGGAGTCGCAAAATTAAACTTCGTTATAAATACTTTAGATGAAATTTTACTTTGAATAAAAGCAGACACAGCCTCACATGTCGTATCTGATGAAAGCCTAGATAAGAAAACTTGCTTTCGAGGAGACACAACAGATAAATGGGGTAATATAGGAGTAGGAGACGGTGTAGGAGACGGTGACTGAATGTTGTTCTTAGCTTGAGCAACACTCGGAGAAGCTTTACCTTTTTTATTAGTGGCCTTTTGAATGTCTGTGCTGACACTAGGCCCAGATATTACAACAGAATCATCAGGTATTGGAATTGATAATTCTTGACAAGGGGTTGATAAGGTAGGAGATGATAATTGAATGGAGGGAGGAACTAGCAGTGATGGAGTAATCACTGTATTCAGCGGAGAATCAAACTTATACTGATACAAAATATCTTCCCCAGCTTTTAGTTCCTCTTCTAGCTGTTTTGAAAATTTGCTCAGATTTGAATACTGAACCCGCACAGAATTATACATCTTGGAAAAACTTAATTGTTTTTCCAAACAATCCGGGCAAGACCAACGTAATCCACCACACCCACTTTTGGGAGCAGCCATGACTCTATCACAGTCACGCCCCGAGATGCCAGCACATTTAATGTGCATTAGATTCTCGCACAACTAGCACCCAACAAATTGCATTTGTGCAGAATCAGTGATATGCCGAAGTGTACATGATTTCTTACAGCAAATCATATTTGCAAGTAGGGGAGATAATCAAAACAAAAATACAAACAGATTTAGATTGAAAAAAATAAAAGATAAAAGACGAAGAGTTGATTAACTGTGATTGAGAGAAACAAAAATCACAAGCAACAACACTCAGCTACTACAAAGATCAAAAGAATAATTAGTAGATGAAGAAACAGAAAATAGAGCGGGAGAGAGCTGCACTACAAACGCAATAAATTTCGCAAGAAACAAAAACAAAACGCTAAGCTAAACGTGAGCGATGCGACAGCGAACACACACACTAACCCGTGTAAAAAGCTGAGCGTGAACAAGCGACAGCGAACACACACAGTAACGCGTTTAAAAAAAAGAACAGAAAAGCAAATAAGAACAACGAAAGAATAGAAATACTAAAACGAAAATTGCAATTTAGATATACACCGACGCTCACAAAACTTTGTAAATAAAACAAAAAACACAATGTTTAGAAGCACAAATCACGGCAGTATCAAACCAAAAATGCAATAATCACCAATATACAAAAAATGTGTATATATACACCAAATTAAAGAACAGAAATAATCAAAAGTACGGAGCGCAAACAAAAAACACGTCTTACTCTCACAAACTCAGAACTCTCTCAAAATTCAGTAGAGTTTGTGATCTTTAACCGCATCTATTGATTTACAAAATATTATATATATGTCGTATCGATATTTGATTCAATAGAGTTAGAGTTTATGTTGAACTGTTGTTAATTCTAAATATTTAAGAGAGATAACCATATATGTTTCTGAGTGGAAGCGACATGGAACTCAGGTTCTAGACTTGATTTATTTGCAGATTTTTGTCTTAGACTCCATAGCGCATTTATCTGTAAGCCTTCAGTAATTTGTAGGCAAGTAAACCAGTATTTACATCTTATTATTTATTACTAACTTTATTACTTTTATATTGGGTTATTGTAATGTTAGTTTTAGATTCCCCGACGGCTCAGGGGATGCAGTCTTTTAAGTCTTTTTCTGTTGTTGTTAATAGCCAGATTAGATGCGAGCTGATTTGGGTGCACTGCAAATCTGTCCGCTTATCTGGAGCTGCGTCGCCCAATAAGATCTGCGATTGTTTTGATTTTAAGTCACTATACTATACTATATTATACTGAATTTATTTTATTTATTTATTTTATATAAAAATTGCCAAAACGTGAGTCAAATTACAAAATAATGAAAAAGCCTAACAATAACAATATTTAACAACGATATCACTAACCCGATGTGGGTGTTTTATTTGCCAGACCGGTGAGCTATGCCCCGAATCATAGCCGAATATGATTAGTGATATCATTGAAACTATGAAAGATAGAAGAAGAAAAATATTTTGACTACAAGTTAAAAAAAATAATAAAATTAAAAGTAAAATAAAATATGAGAAATCTCTACACAAGCAGGGAGAATTGCCAGGTGCATTATAGCCTTATAGATGGTGGCTTCGCTGTTAAACGAGATTTTGCTGGAATGCAGTCCAGTTTTTTAAACTTGGTTTTGCACCTTTTCATCAACAGGCTAATTGGTCTATACGAACAAATTTCGCCCACTGGATTGGCAGGTTTAGGGACGCGAAACGTTCGTCGATGTCTGCGGGCTCGGCAGTTATCAACGGTGTAAACTGCTCTTGTAGGTAGTGGACAAATACTTCAGCTTATGGTTCGCCTCTTGTGGCTGCGTACTAATTGTGATTATTAGAGGCAGGAGTTCTGAGGATAACTCTTAAGATTCTGGGCTGCTCAACTGCCGATCAAATATGCCTCTATAGACTGCAAAGTCAGCGGAGGGTCTATGTCCATTAAGTGGGTAGCGAGTGGGTGATCCAATGCTAAATTGTGCATTGTCAATCGCCTCGAATAGCACTTCTCCCCGTTGACTGGCACTATTGCTGCCCCAGAAGGGGTGCCACCCGTTCCAGTCACCGCCAATGACGGCTTTGTCCAACCTTTGATGGGTCAAATCTTGATCAGTCAGACCAGCATTTGGTAGGTAGTAAATTGCCGCAATTTCGACTATTCCATGGAACGTAGGAAAGTTGATGCTTAAGACCTGTAATTTAGCATTTAAGAATGAAAGTTGTGGTGTATGCGCAATTGTGGATTGGATAAGGACCGAAGAACCACCAAACTTTTTTGCTCGTTCTCCATGTGACTGGTTATGCTCGTATCCGAAAATCTGCGTAGCGGGACACTTATGGGTCTCGTGTATTAGCATAATATCGATCTTCATTTCGGATAGGAAGACAGCCAATTTCCGAGTCTTATTGCTCAGACCATTGGCTTTCCAGATGGCCACTTGCAACTAAGTTTGGTTATGAGTACCATTAAGCTTGTCATGAGGTTAACTTGTTGCCTTTGCAGTTAATTCCTTTCAACTCGGCATTAATTTCATCAAACTGGCGTTGTTTCTGTTGTAGTATCTGTTCGAATACTGTATAATTTAGACGAATACTGGATTGAGATTTTTCACTTCGAATAGCCTCCTCATACAATATGCTACTTGCAGTAATAATAGGGATACAGCCGGAGTTGTTCCTCAGAGTTTGGACAGAACGCGCTGTTTCTGCATTAGGTGGTTGGGTGTAGTCTGCAGCTTGAACAGTCGCTTATATACTGAGCAGCCCTTGTAGTTAGCAGGATGCTGTATCTCGCGGTGAACACAAGTGGGTGCTTGGTCCCTTTCCTTTGTGGCAGTACAGTTGAGTTGTAGTATCTGTTGAGTTGAGTATGGCCAAATTCTTGACGGCGATTACATTGCGTGAGATCGTTAAACTTTCGCGTCAGTTCAACTAATATCTCTAATATCAATCATTTGCTTATTATTGGAAGCCTGAAATACGTCGACGGCTTGTTGCTTTTTGGCTTTTTTCTTCCAACTCTTCTTTTAACTGCTGCATTTCGGTGCTCGAATGTAGTCTTTTGATACAAACTCTATAAGGCTTTTCTTTCTTGAACTGATGGATGTGGAACTCCAATTTCAGTTTGTTAAGTTCCAATTAATTGCTCTGTCAATAATCACAGTTAACTTTGCCACCGATTTGATGCCAGTCGCTGCACCTTCAACTTCTTTAGGCACAGCAAAGTTATTTTGTGATGCTGCTGGAGCTTTACTGGTACTTGGCTTATCGAGGAAAAGTTTTTTTTTATTATTCTCGACGAACTTTGCAGTTTTCGTTTGGTATTTTTTACTGTTGCTAATGTTTAATGTTAATTAATTTTAATTAATATGTTGAGCTGGGTTTCCATATCTGCACTTACAGCTGCAGCGGGGTTATAGACATTGCTTGTCATTTCACTTGAACGTTTATGCTCTCGCGCCAAGCGAAAGATAACAAGTAAGGAAACTCTAGTCGGAGGTGCCCGACTAGGAAATACCCTGAACCCCGCCTATCGGCGGCTTTAAATGCACTTCAAAGTTTGTATATAATTATTTTAAATTAAATTAAAAAATTAAAAAAAAACAAAAAAGATTAAGTAACTTGCATAAAAAAAGTTTTGACGTCAGCTTAGAGAATCGAACCCGAGACTTTATGTCGGCGATCATCGTTTCTATCAACACAGCCGTTGCAATACATAAGAGTGAGATAGCGAATTCCTAAGTACAGTTATTGAGCTACTGAGCTGCTGCTACTGAGCTGCTGAACTTCTGCTTAAAATTCATCCCCAATTTGTCTTTGTTGTTGTTGTTATGAATTCTTCGAATTTTCTAGAGCTTCTGCTGCTGTTGCCACGCGCGTGTGTATGTACGTAAACGTTTGGTAAACGTTTCGTTTAATAACATAATGCATTTCATCTATTCATATGTATGTATGTACATATGTAAATTATATTGACTTTATTTAAGTTATATCAATGTTACTCTTATTTTATATATATGTAAATATATACAGTATATACATATGTACATATATGTATGTATATTGCAAGCAACGCATACATACACACGCACACGCATACGCTCTGCTAACTGCGCAGTTTACTCAGCGACTTCGCTGCGCCAATATGTGCGTGTTATGGGAAACTAAATGCTTAATAACTTTTTTTGTAGATCGACTTTCTTAATCAAACTTGCGCAGCGTAATTATATCATTCATATGCGTGTATGTGCAAAAGCACAAGTCTCTAGTATTTGAAATAAGTGTTTTGAAAATTAGGGCGAAGGGGGCGTGGCATTCAAAATTTAACAAAAATCAAAATTGTATAAAAGTCCCGTTAAGCTAAATACAAGATTTGGAGTCTCTAACTATAAAGATGTAGAAGACATAATTTTAAAACTGAAAATCGATTTCGTTTTTAATCGATAAAAAAAGAACGAGAAGAGTTATCGAATTTCTAAAACAAACTCGACCTGCGCGTGATATATACGAATCTATAAAAAAAAGTTCAAGTCTCTAGCTATTATAGGTTCTGAGATCCACGCGTTCAAACATACGGACAGACGGACGGACGGACAGACGGACAGACGGACAGACAGACAGACGGACAGGGCTCAATCGACTCGGCTTGTCGTCCTGATCAAGAATATATATACTTTATGGGGTCTGCCACGCCTCCTTCTGCCTGTTACATACATTTGGGATGCAACAAAACCATTATACCCTGATTACCCATTTTTAATGGGTTCAGGGTATAAAAAGAAAAACCAACAACACCGCACCTGGACTTGAACCCACAACTTTGTACTCTGCATGGCATAGCTTGATGACAAAAATATTAAAGCGAAGCCCGACTAGGAGTTACACTGAACCAACCGAAGGGCCGATATCCAAAAACATACTAATTTTACGTATATATTGCAATACACATACAGTGATCGATGAAGAAATCGTGACTGTTACCAGAAACCTAAGAGTTAACTCCAGAACCGGATGGGATACCAAATCAAGCGTTGAAGCTAGCACTTGCCTTGCATCCAGGAACATTTACGGAGTTATACAATGCATGTCTAACTCAGGAAACGTTCCCTTCAATTTGGAAGATCCAGAAGTTGGTTCTGCTATCAAAGGCTGGCACACCAACAGAGGAGGCATCTTCCTACAGGCCAATCTGCCTCTTTGACACCATAGGGAAGGTGTTTGAGAAGCTGATCTGCTCCAGATTGGAGGCTGCAACTGCTAGTACCGGCGGCCTGTCCCAAAACTAGTTTACGTTCCGAAAGACTATGTCAACAACGGACGCATTGAGCAAAGTTGTTGGCCTTGCAACCTCCGCCATCATAGCTGGGATATGATACTTGATGCACAGAATTTAATATCCCTAAATATCTTAAAGAGATAATAAAGGGGAAGAAAACTTATGTACAACACGAATGAGGGCCCCCAAACTCACATAGTGTCAGCCGGAGTCCCCCAAGGATCAGTTTTGGGGCCTCTCCTATGGAATACTGTGTACAACGCTGTACTGCGCCTGGCACTTCCAGCAGGTGCGACCTCCATCGGCTTTGCTGATGATGTAGCCGTCGTAGCCATAGGAAATGAGCTCAAAGATACAGAGGATATGTGCAGTGCAAGTATCAGCCGCATTCGTGACTGGCTGAGAGGAGCTGGACTCGACCTAGCGCACACAAAATGGAGGTCGCTCTTGTCGACCTAGCGCACACAAAATGAAGGTCGTTCTTGTCGGCAGTCGCAAGAAAGTGGAGAAGGCCAATCTGACGTTTGGCAACATCAACATAGCACCAAAGAGGGCAATAAAATATCTATCCCAAATCACAGCCAGGTATGGTTAGTGATATCATTGAAATTAAGCAAGATAGAAGTTGAAAAATAGGTAAGAAAAATATAAGAAAAATAAAATCCTAAAAAAGTAAAATACAATAAAAGAAATCACTACACAAGTAGGTGCCAGGTACATTCTCACTACTGGGGTGTGTGTGTGATTTCTCTGAAATATGCTTAAAGAGAAGATTTTATTAAGGAAAGAGAAAGTTCAGAACTAATTACATGAAAATAAGTATTGTACTTGACTCGCAAAGATAAGCTCTTCGAGTTCGGTTGTGTCGCGCATAGTCGAAAAACGTTGTGATCCACTTTTCTCACTGTACAGATTATCTGTGACAAGAATAGCACAAACAGTGAATTCAGACGCTGTCTCGCGCAGTGTCGGCAGCCTGGGACAAAACAAACCACAAATGAATATAAAAACAAAAATTAATTTGCTAAGGGGGCTCCGGGGGCCACGAGCAAATCAGCTGAGCTGAAAAAGCCTTGCCGCCACACAAAATCAGAGCAAAAGCTCGCGCTAAGCGTAGCTTAGTAAAAATCTCTATAAACATTCCATACATCAGGGTTGAAACAAAAAAAAAACGAAATGTTCGCTAACACGGCAATCGACCCGGACCTGGACTCAATCCAACACACCAAAGCTCCCACGCATAAGAGGAAACTGCAGAGATCGCCTGAGGTCAACAGAAGAGAGATTGCAGCTCTCAGCGATCAACCCAACACCAGCAAAGCAGTAACCGAAAATGCAACACATAATCGCTAAGAGCTGCTAGATATCGAGGATGAAGAAATCTTCGAGCTGGAGGCACCCATCCCGATTCAACAAGCGAAAAAACCGAGGCCCCGATCACCCCCCATCTGGTAGCCAAACATTAAATTGATTACGCAGCTGCAAGCGCTAATCAAAATGGCCATTGATCCGAAAATTAAGGGTCACGACACCGGCATTTTCACTAGCTGTAGCGACGACTACCGCGCTATTGTAGACACATTCACCACAAAAGGTCTACAATTCCACTGCTATCAGCTAAAAGAAGACAAGCCGTACAGAGTGTGCGTTAAAGGCCTACACTCGAGCACTGACGTTGAAGACCTTAAAGAAGAGATAGAATCGAAAGGCCACAAGGTTAAAAATATTTTTAATCCTCTAAGCCGAACAGACAAAACCCAACTCAACATATTTTTTATCGACATGATCCAAGCAACAAATAATAGGCAGATATTCGATCTGCGCATTATCTGCAAGCAAAGATACACGGTGGAACTCTCGAGTAAATTCAACGATGTTACGCAATGTCATCGGTGCCAGGAATTTGGACACACCCAGCGATACTGGCGCAAAAACCCCAGATGTGTGAGATGCACTGGAGATCACGCCACAAACGACTGCAGCCAATCAAAGGACCAACCTCTAACCTGCGTCCACTGCGGAGAGCAACACCCGGCCAATTACAAAGGTTGCGAAATCTATAAACGACGGCTCAAACTTCAGTACTCTGCTGAAAAACGCCAAAAGCTAAAAGCGACGCCACACCTCGCCACGACGAAACCTCTGTAGCCCAGCTCCCCAACAACTACATCTCGACCTATGGTGTGTCATACGCCTAAGCAGTCAGAGGAGAAAAACCAACTGCAACTCCTACACAAGCTGATAGCATAATGCTGCACGAATTGCCGATGCGATCAATGCCGAATGAAGGCTAATCCGCGAAATGCAAAATCAGCAGCAGACCATCTTGACC
This sequence comes from Drosophila fulvimacula, assembly GCA_035045555.1. NCBI lineage: Eukaryota > Metazoa > Arthropoda > Insecta > Diptera > Drosophilidae > Drosophila > Drosophila fulvimacula. Next base: position 409,183 of record JAWNOX010000008.1, on the reverse strand, counting down.
AGCCTCGTGGCTCTCATCACTAAAATAAACAGCAAATAATGGCTCTCCGCGTGGGCATCTGGAATGCCAATGGCCTAAGCAACAAAGCTCAGGAATTGGCAGCGTTCCTTTCATGCAAAAATATAGATATTATGCTGATATCTGAAACGCATGAGTGCCCAACATTAAAAATCTACGGATACGAACATTACAATACACACGGTGATGGAGCCAACAGATTTGGTGGCTCATCAGTGCTAATACTCTCCTCTATCTCGTACACACCACTAACTCCCATCTCATTCTAGCAGTCCAGTCTTCTCCCATTAGGCGTACATCCATCGGTGAGTTAGAGATTGCGGCGATCTACTGCCCGCCAAATGCTGATCTATGTGGGCAAGACATAACTCGACTGCTTGGACAAAGAGCGACCAAAGCTGTGATTGGAGGCGACTGGAACGGCTGGGTAGCAACAGAGTCAACAGACGAAGCGCAATTGTATTCAATGCAATAAGCGATTGTAACACCAACATCCTCTCAACTGGAGCCTCTACACGCTACCCACTAAATGGCCAGACTTTCTCTGCCATAGATTTTTCGATTTACAAAGGGATTGGTGACAGGCTCTTTAGCATTGAAGACACTCTCGATTTATTATCGGATCACCTTTAGTTGAAAATTACTTTCTACATTCAGTGCTGCATTCGAACATAGAGCTTCGCAGTGCAGAAGACTTTAAGATTGCAGCAATCAAACTACAAGACGCTATAGCCATAGCAGCGTTCTTCTCACTCAGTATGCCCAGGAACTACTTGCGCACATGGATTTGGACACGCATGACTCTGGATAAAATGAGCTATAATGAAGCCTCCAGAGAGCTAAAAAATGTATTGGCACAGCTTAAGAGCAAACGCATTAGCGACGCGTTGGAAAGAGCCGATACACCAACCGGAGCAGAGTTTCAACTATGGAGATATACGCGCAAAATCAAGAAGCAACCACTACGAAGAATTCCTCTCCGCAGTGTGGATGGCGTGTGGATAGTTGGTGACGAAGCCCAGGCCGAAGCATTTGCCGAACACCTTGAAGAGCAGTTCTCTCCACTTCTGACCACCGAACCATCTGAGGTAGAAGACACGCGAAGAGCGATGAGCGGGCATATTCAAGAAGACACCCCAATTCAGCCCTGCACAAAGGCTGAGATCGTCGAATGGATAAAAACAGTAAAACCAAAAAAAGCGCCAGGACATGACGGTATTGATGGCAAAGTTCTCAGGGCTCTGCCAGATTCAACAATAGACTTTATTGTAGTGCTGTGCAACACCATCCTTCGAATCCAACATTTTCCAGTGTGCTGCAAAAGGGCTGTGATTGTGATGATTTCAAAACCAGGAAAGTCCGATAAAGAAATCGGATCTTATAGGCCTATCAGCTGGCTACCAGTACTCTCCAAAGTATTTGAACGAATACTTCTGCGCAGAGTACTGGCTGAGCCCCTGACAAAGGCAAACAATCCCAAACCATCAATTTGGATTCAGGAGTCGTCACGGCACACCCGAACAAGTGCACCGTGTTGTCCACCACATCCTTGGCGCATTTGAGGAGAAAAAATACTGCAGTGCTGTTTTCATCGATGTGAAACAGGCATTCGACAGGGTATGACATGCTGGACTCCTTGAGAAGATCAGAGCTAGCCTCCCTTCATTCTTCAGGATCTTCTCTAGCTACCTCTTCGGCAGAAGAAGAAGAAGAAGTGACAAAAGGACAGGCAACCTCATCGCTTCGACGAGTCAGACCTGGTGTACCTCAGGGCAGCGTACTTGGCCCGACTCTGTACACCCTGTACACCGCTGACATGCCAGTCCGGCCTCCCAAAACTGGAATGCTCATCACAACGTACGCTGGCGACACTGCAATTCTAAGCCGGAATGCGTCACCGATAGAAGCCTCTGCTTTGCTGTAGACGTTTTTAAACGAACTCTATTCCTGGACTAGACGATGGAACATTGCCATCAATGCGCAAAAATCGACGCAAGTGACATTTGCCATCAGAAGAGGGGAGTGCCCAGAAGTAACACTAGGTCAACCAATCCCAAAAGCTAATATAGTCAAGTATCTGGGATTCATACTAGATAAAAGACTGACATACGGCCCGCACATTAGCCAAACATTCAAAAAGTGCCAAGCAAACTTAGGATGCTCGATTGGATGTTGAAAAGCGACAGCAAGCTGTCAATAAGCAGCGAAATAACAATTTACAGCTCCATAGTGGCCCCGGTTTTCAAGTATGCGATCCCTCCCTCTCTGGAGCACTGCACCAAAATCACATATAAAAAAGATCAAAATTATGCAAAACAAGGCTCTACGAAGATGGACGGGAGCTGATTGGTACGTCAAAAATGATACTGTACACAAAGACCTAAACGTGTCAAAGACAAAAGCTGCAATAAAGAAATATTACAAAAAAAAAAAAAAAAAAAAAGTATTGTACTTAGTACATAGAACACGAAACGCACTGTGCAAAAAATAGTTACAGTTACATATAGGTAAATAAAGAGGACGAGAAGAACGAGAAGGAACTAGGAAATTGACTTGAAATAAAAGAGAAGGCGAATCAATACTACCGTTAATCAACTTATGTAGAAAAGTAATACCCAAGACTATTCTACGATTGATTAAGGATGGGATATCAATAGAAGAAGCCTACTATGATAAGACGGTATACGAAGGGTACTATTACCGGTTACCAGTTTAGATTGCGCAAGGCAAAGAGAAGAAATTGCTTCTGAACCGATTCAATACGGTCCTGATACAATTGCTGCTGTGGCGATCATATAATAGAACAATATTCTAAAATAGGGCGTACCAGCGAGACAAAAACGGATCATTAAACTCTTTAGACCAATGTTTAATAAAACCAAGTACAATTTTGGCTTCATTAATGGTGGTTAGAATATGGGTATTGAATCTAAGTTTACAGTCTAAGATCACACCGAGATATTTGATTGTAGAAATACGTTGCAAGGACACATTGTTGATTGATAATCAGAAAAAAATGATGATAATCAGCAAAAAATGGAGTGATACGACAGAAAGTCATTGTCATACATTTAGAACAATTTACATGCAACTGATTGGCTTTACACCAATTTTGAAAGGAAAGTAGATCATCCTGTAGGCGTAGATGATCTATTAAGTTCTTGTATGAGGGACAGAGTTTTACATCATCTGCATACATAAATATCCTAGAGTAAGAAATACAGCTGGGAAGGTCATTTATAAATAGGGAGAAAAATAGAGGGCCCAAGTGACTACCCTGAGGAACACCCGAAGAGACAAATATGACCTTCGAAATAGATGTTCTCAACAGAATTCTTTGGGTTCTACCCTTTAAATAGGAAGCAATCCAAAATAGAAGTTTAGGAGAAAATCCCAATTGGTCAAGCTTTTGAAGCAAGATGTCATGCTGAACAGAGTCAAATGCCTTACTGAAATCAGTGTATATAACATCTATTTGCATTTTCTTTAAAAAGCTTTCATTGACTAGGGATGAAAATTCTAATAAGTTCGTAGAGGTTGATCGATTCTGAACAAAACCATGCTGCGATGGTGAAATAATGGATTTACAAAAGTGCTGTAAATTAGAAGTTATAATTTTTTCAAATAACTTCGGAATAGCAGAAAGCTTGGCAATGCCTCTGTAATTTGAAATATCAGTTTATTAGAAAGAGATTTGGGAAGACACATAGGAAAACACTTGTCTAGTATAGCATTTAAAGTACTGTAGAATGTTGAAACTGCAAAGTTTACATCAAATGCCTCATATAAAGGAGACCAATCTGTTGCATTAATAAGATCATTAAGCAAAACAAAATTATATTTATTAAAACAATGACGCTTTTTAGATGATGAGGGCGTAAAAATTGGTGGGCAGTGAATAGGTATTAAAACCTTTAGTATGGGATGATATAAATCCTCAGGTATACAAGAGGGAGATGATCTTAAAACATTAATGCTGGCGTCATCATTAGTAAAAACAAGATCAAGAAAACGATTTAAATGATTGGAAATTGAGTTCATCTGATACATAGAAAGGTTAAACAATTCTTCAAAAAAATAATGATCAATTGTTGGAATAAGATAATTTGAATTTGGAGATGAGGCCCACGAAGTGTTAGGTATATTAAAATCATCTAACACAAGAAATAAGTCATTATCTTGAACATATTCATACATTTCTTTAATACAAGATATATGATGACTATAAACTTGTAAATCGGAAGAGGGAGGCTATATGAAAGAATAACGTGTAGGCAACAAGACTGAAAAGTTATTTTAACTCCAATAATCTCAACATTGTGAATTGATGAGAATGTAAAAGATTCAGAGAGAAAATGGAATTTAACAGCTATTAAAATACCACCCCCTCTACGAGACAAGCGATCAAGTCTATAAATAGTGAAATTATTTGAAAGAACCTCACTGTTTTAAATATTTTGGTTTAACCGTGTTTCAGTGAGGGCTATAAGTTCATATTGGACACTACAGCTATGCAGAAATAGATTTTTTAATTTAAAATTAAGGCCTCGAACATTTTGATCAAAAATAGATAGCTGCGGAAGAGATGGATAAACTTAGTTTTTTGATACAGCCTCAGATGAAGGTTGTACCGAAACGGGATTGAAGGATACTGGAGAAATTCTATTCCGAATCTAAGGTATGAATTCATGTACAGCAACATGAGGTGGCCAAAAGTTTGAATCACATATAGTATCACATATAGTATCTGAATGTTGTTTTTAGTTTGAGCAACACTCGGAGAAACTTATACTTTTTTAGTAGGGGCCTTTTGAGTGTCTATTATTACACTAGACACTGATTTTTCAACTGAATCATCTGATATGGGAATTGATAATTCTTGACAAGGTGAAGAAGGGGTTGATAAGTTAGGAGACGATACTTGAATGGAGGGGGTACTAGCAGTGATGGAGCAATCACTGTATTTAGCGGAGAATCAAAATTATACTGATTCAATATTTCTTCTCCAGCTTTCAGTTCCTCTTCAAGCTGTTCTGAAAATTTACTTAGATTTGAGTACTGAACCCTCACTGAATTATACACTTAAAAACTTAATTGTTTTTCCAAACAATCCGGACAAGACCAGCGTAATCCCCCACACCCACTTTTGGGAGCAGCCATGACTCTATCACAGTCACGCCCCGAGATGCCAGTACATTTAATGTGCAAATTGCATTTGTGCAGAATCAGTGATATGCCGAAATGTACATGATTTCTTACAGCATATCATATTGGCAAGTAGGGGAGATAATTAAAACAAAAATACAAACAGATTAAGATAGAAAATATAAAAGACAAACAGAGGATTAACTGTCATTGGGAGAAACAAAAATTCCAAACAACAACACTCAGCTAATACAAAGATCAAAAGAATAAACAGTTGACAGAAGAAACAGAAAATAGAGCGGGAGAAAGCTACTTTACAAACGAAATAAATTTCGTAAGAAACAAAAACAAACACTAAGCTAAGCGTGAGCGAGCGAAAAAAAACAATAATTGCAATTTAGATATACACCGACGCTCACAAAACTATTGTTAATAAAACAAAAAACAAAAACACAATAATCAAATTTACACAGCTTAATCATACTATTTATATGTGTGTATTTGCAAAATTTCAAGTCTCTAATATTTGACATAAGTATTTAACAAATATCAGAATTGTATGAAAGTGACCTAAAACTAAATAAGATTTGAAGGCTCCAACTTTAAACGAGAATAGTGATCGAATTTTTAAAACAATTTCGATCTCCGCGTAATATATACGAGCGTACAAAAAAAATTTGAACGCATTCAAACATACGGACAGACAGACGGACAAGGCTATATGGACTTAGCTCGTCCAGCTGATCAAGAATATATACTTAATGGGGTCTGCGACGCCTCCTTCTGTCTGTTATATATATTTTCACAAGAACGTTATACCCTGATTACCATTTTCAACGACGAGCGACACTCGTCGCTTTTATTAATACTTCCCCTGCGAAAAGAGATACAAAATAAGCAGCTGATATTTCAAGCAAAATTCTATTATATTTGTGATATTTTAGAATGTAGAATTCGCGGTACTACCAAGTACTTTTGTCAATTGGTTAAAGGTATTTAGCAGTCGGTAACGCCTGACTGCAACGGTTTTATTTTTTTTCACATAACAACAGCAACATGTTAAGCATCGAAAAATAGAGTACCTAAACTGTAGTTACTGTTTGAGTAAGTGCTTGACAATTGTTAAAAGAACACTCGGATTTCCAATTTCCAATGCAATGTGATCAAGAAAGATTGTGTCCACAGAATGATCTGCTATTTTCACTTTCGCCTACCAACAAAGAAAATAAATTGCACCTTTTTATAGGAGCCGTCAGCATAGCAGATTTATAAAACAATTTCGATCTGCGCGTGCTACGGGTTTGCTAGGAAGGTTTACGGCGTTTAGTGGGTCTATAGGTCCCTCTTCGTATTCTCACACGGGACTGTGGGGTTATCCACTCGATAGAAGTATCGCCTCGTCTCAACTATGACTATTGCGGGTAGGCTCGCGAACGTCTTTTTTTCCCACTGACAAGGGTCGCCTCGTCTTGACTACGGGTTAGTGAATTTAACTAAAAAAGCTCTAACAACCACCAATGAAAAGGCAATGTGGTTTCATATTTACATTTATTTAGTTAAGAATATGATGACCTTTTATCACGTCTTCCGTCAAAGCCCTAGAACAATGCTCTTGTTTTTTTTTCAGTTTCTTGCAAAAGAAACTCCGGCGTATCACGCTCTCACTCGCTGGGTCTACATCTTTTCCAAATTCACCACGACTTGCGCACATGGCTGCAATTGCTACATGAATTGAAACTAATAATTAACTGAACTTTTTCTAAGCAACCTGTGGTGCTACCATAACGAATTACTGCTATGTTCAAGAACTCGAACTTATTTGAAAGGACAAATAACGGTCCTTGCGCTTGTAACTTTTAAATCTTAACTACAAGGGTAAAAAAAAATTATACAAATTAAGATCTTGAAAGTTTAATAAAAAAAAGAATAAGAACATAGTATTTAATAAAAACCCTTATCCCAATGATAAATTAACTCAAAAATTAACATGTTATCACCTAAAAAGGCACCCTAAATACATCAATCGAGATCACCATGGAGAGATACATTAGAAAAATATTTTCGGTAAAAAGTAAAAATTATTCTATCCATATATATCCATATAATAGGATAGGATCAGAACCAACTGCAGCGGTACGAATTAACGAGTTACAGTGGACCACATTAGAATTCGGTTTTTTTTTTTCTCAACTTTCAACCCAAATAACTCTATTAATATTAGGTTAATTAAAAAACTGAAATGATAAATTATAGCTGGATTTATTACCTCTTCACTGACGTATAGCATCACAATATTTATTTAAAACTAAAAAAAAAACAAGTAAAGAAACTCTAGTCGGAGGTGCCCGACTAGGAAATACCCTGAACCCCGCCTATCGGCGGCTTTAAATGCACTTCAAAGTTTGTATATAATTTGAAATTAAATTAAAAAATTAAAAAAAAAAAAAAAGATTAAGTAACTTGCATTAAAAAAGTTTTGACGTCAGCTTAGAGAATCGAACCCGAGACTTTATGTCGGCGATCATCGCTTCTACCAACACAGCCGTTGCAATACATAAGAGTGAGATAGCGAATTCCTAAGTAAAGTTATTGAGCTACTGAGCTACTGCTACTGAGCTGCTGAAGTTCTGCTGAAAATTCATCCCCAATTTGTCTTTGTTGTTGTTGTTATGAATTCTTCGAATTTTCTAGAGCTTCTGTTGCTGTTGCCACGCGCGTGTGTACGTAAACGTTTGGTAGACCGACTTTCTTAATCAAACTTGCGCAGCGTAATTATATCATTAATATGCGTGTATGTGCAAAAGCACAAGTCTCTAGTATTTGAAATAAGTGTTTTGAAAATTTGGGCGAAGGGGGCGTGGAATCCAAAATTTAACAAAAATCAAAATTGTATAAAAGTCCCATTAAGCTAAATACAAGATTTGGAGTCTCTAATTATCAAGATATAGAAGATATAATTTAAAAACTGAAAATCGATTTCGTTTTTAATCGATAAAAAAAGAACGAGAAGAGTTATCGAATTTCTAAAACAAACTCCACCTGCGCGTGATATACACGAATCTATAAAAAAAAAAAGTTCAAGTCTCTAGCTATTATAGGTTCTGAGATCCACGCGTTCAAACATACGGACAGACGGACAGACAGACAGACGAACAGGGCTCAATCGGCTCGTCCTGATCGAGAATATATTGAGATCTGGCGATTGGGGCGGCGTCTCCAATACTTTTGGGCAGTTGTATAGCAACGACCTAACTTTATGAGCTTTGTGCTTCGGGTCATTATCTTGATAAAGCTTAAAAGTCTCGGAATTGCCCATTGCTGCAAATTTTAATGTAAAATTCGCAAGTCATTATTCCATCTGTAAAAACAAGATTTCCTACTTCCTTCGAAGAGATGCAGACGCAAACCGTTTTACTGTTGGCCGTAAATGTTTTTTCTTCAAATCTGTGCTGGGTTTCCGCCATACCATTTGTTTGCTGTCACTCCCAAAAAGATTGAACTTACTTTTGCCCAAGAAAATGAGGTCGTCCCACCAGCTTTGGGGCTTCTTAGCATGTTCCTGGGCAAAGATTTTCCTTTTTTTCTATTGAACTCAGAAATCAAGGGTTTTCTGCGAGCAACTCGGCCGTTACACCCTTCCTTTATACCCTGATCCCACTGAAAATGGGAAAACAGGGTATAATGTTTTTGTGAAAATATATATAACAGGCAGAAGGAGATGTCGCAGACCCCATAAAGTAAAAATATTCTTGATCAGCTCGACGAGCTGAGTTGAACTAGCCCTGTCCGTCTGTATGAACGCGCTGATCTCGTAAACCACAAAAGCTAGAGATCTGAAATGTATTCTCGTGAATACCATACGCAGTACGAGTTTGTTTTTTTTTTTCGATAACTCATCCCGTTTACGAATTATCGATCCATTTTGGTAAATTTGCTTTCATTTATGTGACCCATTAAAGCTAGAAACTTCAAATTTTGTGGAGATAGGTGTAGAAAATGCGGACATTTTGTAGTTTCTGGATTTTGGATGCCACGCCCCCTTCGCCCACAATTTGCAAAACCCGTATATCAAATACTAGAGGCTTTGAGAAATATACACATATGAATGCCATCATCACACTGTGATTAAGATTGATTAAGAAAGTCCATCCAGAAAAAAGTTATTAAACATTTAATTTCCCATATCATTGCAGCCCACGTGCAGTCGCTGCTCACTTAGCAGAGCGCGTGCTCATATTACGTTCGTGTGCGTGCGTATGTGTGGGAGGGCAAATGCCGTTTTTTGGTGAATTTAAAGGAGATCTCTTCTGAGATCAAGAGGGTGGAGTCTTCTGAGTCTTCTGTTTCATCTGTTTATACCTAAATCTGCTGCGAGTTGATTTGGATGGGCAGCTAGTCCGCGTACCTAGAGCTATGGCGGCCAATAAGTTCAGCTATCGTTAGCAACTCTAGGTCTGCGTCAGTCCATCTCGTATCTTGTATCTTTTTTAATTAAGACTTCGGAGCAGAGCTCCATAGTGGAATAGCGTAAGTGAACACTGGTGCCACTATTGAGTTGTAGAGTTTTATTTTTGTTTTTAGCGATAGTTTGCTTGTGCTTTTTAGCGTCCAGTCTACCTTTTTAAATCTTGTTTTGCAGTTTTTCGTAGTTTTGGTGATGTGCGGGCCGTACGTTAATCTTCTGTATAAGGTAACCCCAAGGTCATTAACCTTTGAGGCCTTAGGGATTGGCGCTACCAGACCAGTCCGTCCTAGTTCCAGCTCACCCAGTACTCTACGCAGAAATATTTTTTCGAATAGTTTAGAGAGTGCCGGAAGTAAGCTTCCGGTCTGTATGAACCGATTAATTCATCGGGCTTCCCTGGCTTTGGAATCATTGTAGTCACAGGATGTTTCCAGCAAGCTGGAAAATGTTGGATTTTGAGGATGGCGTTGCACAGCACAATATAGTAGACAATTGTGGATTCCGGCAATGCCCGGAGTACTTTGCCGTCTATGTGGTCGTGTCCTGGCGCTTTCTTTGGTTTCACCAATTTAAATAACTCGACGACTTCAGTCTTTGTGCAAGGTTCAATAGCGGACCTTTCAGATATAGGTGCGTTAACTGTTCTGTTCTGGGTGAAAATATCTCTTGCAGATGCTCTTGTACTTCGTTTCCTATTATCCATAGACCATCTGTCCCACAAAGAGGTGTTTTGCGTAATGGTTGCCTGTCAATCTTACGTGTGAAACGCCAGAGTTGAAACTCAGCGTCCGCTGGTGAGTCTGCCCTTTCAAGGGCGTCGCTGATATGAAGCTGGACTAGCACGCTCTTAAGCTGCCTAGTGGCTTCGTTGTATCTCTTTTTGTCTGGCGGTGAGCGTGTACGCATCCATTGTCCATCTCTTGTATGTAAGTAAGTTTTGGGCATACGGAGTAAGGAGACTGCTGTATGTGAGAGGACTCGTGAACGAGGGACAAGTAGAGCGGCTAAGAGCGCTGCTTCGGCTATATGAATCGTGTAGCTGTTTTGTTGCATATTCTATGTTTTCTGCAGTACGTAGATCTATACCCGGATGTATACGGGAATGTAGTGTGCGCTTGAAAGCTTGTAGGTCCGATCCTTCAGGGAGGAGGCGTTACCTAGTGGGGTAGAGCTGCGGCTGTGCGTGTACGGTAATTATAAGAGGAAGGTGGTGTGAAGATAAATCCATACAATCTTCGATGCTCAACAGCCTATTACCAATCATTATATATATGGCAAAGTCGATAGCAGGTGCTCCGGTAGCAAGGATGTTGAAACCCAGATCGTTTATCGCATCATATATGATTTCGCCGCGCCTGTTAACCAATTATAACATTATTGCTTCTGTGCCCGAGAAGTTGGATGGTGTCTTGCCCACAGAGATCAGCATGGTGGGCAGTAGATCGCTGTAATCTCTAGCTCGCCGATGGTGGTAGGAAGCCTAATGGCAATAGACTGGACTGCAGAGTTGGAGGTGGAATTTAGTGGTGTGTGAGCCAGTGTATTCCTGTCAGCCTTTATAGTTAGCCGGATGTTGCTCTTCACAGTGGACACAGATTGGGGGTTGGTCCTTTGCCCTCGTACAGTCTATTGATGCGCGGTCACCAGTGCATTTGACACATCTAAGTCTCTTATGGCAGTATCGCTGGGTGTGCCCAAATTCGTGGCATATGTGGCATTGCGTAGGATCATTGAACTTTCGAAGGAGTTCCACAGTGCATCTTTGCCTGTAGATAATGCGCAAATTTAGAATTTGTTTATTGTTTGTTGCTTGACCCAGATCAACAAAAAAGATGTTCAGCGGAGTTTTGTCTTTGCGGCTTAGTGGGTTGACGATGTTTTTAATGCTATGCCCTTTTGCTTCTAAATCCTCTTTAATTTGATCGACATCAGTGCTGTGGTGGAATTATTTTATACATACTATGTATGGTTTATCCTTCCTTAGCTGGTAGCAGTGAAATTTTAGTCCAAAGTCTGAGAATCGTTTTACAACTTCTCGATATTCTTCACTTGAGTCTGTTAGCACTCCAACGTTTTGACCTTTTACTTTGATCGCGTACGAATTTGGTTCAATTGCAGTTTCTATTAGCGCGTGAGAATGCGAGACTGATTTGATGTTTGGGCACCAAATTGGAGGTGGTTAATACCTTTGGTTTTTCGATCGGGATGGTAGGTTCTAATTCTTCTTCTTCCTCGTCATCGCTTAGGATTGAGAAACGCTTTTGGGTTGCTGCATCAGTTGCTATTCCAATGCCATTGGGTAGATCGTGTGTATCAGTTTTTTTCTTGCTGATGGCTTCCGGCGAGATTTGCAGCTTCCGCTTATTATTTGGAGTTTTGTCTTGTTGGACAGGACTCCAATTCAATAAGGTATTGGATTTATTTAATTTCCGTTTTAATTATTTATTTTGTTATTTTATTTTATACGCCTGAAAATAGGCTTTGTTTATTTTATTTTTATTACTGAAGTTTTAATAAAACTCAGCTTGCGTTGGGTGGAGCGAATAGTTGTTTCGTTTATTTATGGCGGAGTGATAATCTCACATGCTATGCGTTTGATCGACTCGAGATGACTGTATTTGAATAATTGCGTCAAAATATATAGACGAGACCATGTTCAACAAAGCTCACCATAAACATTATACAAGCTGACATTTTTAATTCCCTATTTTCAACGGTTCAGGATATAATCAATATATTATAAAAATAAGTATTAAATACATACCTAAATAATAATTTACTCGGTTGGAAAGCGACTATTGTCAGACACATTAAAAGCCACAAACGGTCAGTCCACCCTGAATTAGGATTATTTGTTGTTTGCCGCATGCATTGAACAAATATTTCATCTCTCAATTCGTCTCTTTCAATACCTAAGCCAATTATATATTGAATGCTTTGCAGCTCACGTTCCGCATTTTGCTCACCACGCATGTATTTAGAGAGTTCCTAAATATAAGTAATAAATATATATTATTACAGCAAATAAGGAGATAAATAATCTACTTTAATTTATTCTAAAGAAACCTTTTCTAAATGGTAACTTTACGAAAAAAAGGGTTAGTTTAAAAATCAAAATGAATCGAACTTTCTTCAAATTTCTTTTTAAACATTAAACCGCAAAATTGTTTTCGTATTATTAAAAAGAAAGAAATCTCTAGTCCAGACGGCTCTACTAAGAGATACCCTGAACCCTTTTCATGGCCAATATTTATTTATTTATTTATTTATATGAAAAGAAATTTGACTAAAAACGTGAGTCAAAATTACAAAATTATAAAATTATAAAAGTATAGGGAAATGCAAAAGACTACTACTAACAACGATATCACCAACCCGATGGGGGTGTTTTGTTTGCCGGACCGGCGAGCTATGCCCCAAATCACAGCCAGGTAGGGTTAGTGATATCATTGAAACTAAGCAAGATAGAAGAAAGAAAAAAATGTAATAAAAATATAAGAAAAATAAAATAATAGAAAAGTAAACTAAAATAAGAGAAATCACAACACAAGTAGGGAGAATTGCCAGGTGCATTCTCACTATTGGGGTGTGTCTGTGATTTGAAAATAAGTACATAGAACACGAAACGCACTGTGCAAAGAATAGTTACAGTTACATATAGGTAAGTAAAGGGGACAAAAGTGGTGAGAAGCACGGGAAGGAAATAGGAAATAATTTGAAATAAAAAAAAAGGCGAATCAATACTACCCTTAATCAACTTATGTAGAAAAGCAATACCCAAGACTATTCTACGATTGATTAACGATGGAAGATCCAAAAGAAGAATTCTACAATGAGAAGACGGTAGACGAAGGTTACGATCCTAGTTTAGATTGCTCAAGGCAAAAAGAAGAAATTGCTTCTGAACCGATTCAATACGGTCCTGATACAATTTCTGCTGTAGCGACCATATAATAGAACAATATTTTATTTTATAGAACAATATACGAGTGACAAACGGATCATTAAACTCTTTAGACCATGGTTTAATAAAACCAAGTACACTTTTGGCTTCATTAACGGTTGTTAGAATATGGGTATTGAATCTAAGTTTACAGTCTAAGATCACACCGACATATTTGATTGTAGAAATACGTTGCAAGGTCAGATTGTTGATTGATAATCAGAAAAAAATGATGATAATGAGCAAAAAATGGAGTGGTACGACTGAAAGTCATTGTCATACATTTAGAACAATTTACATGCAACTGATTGGCTTTACACCAATTTTGAAAGGAAATTAGATCATCCTGTATGAGTAAATGATCTATTGAGTTTTTGTATGAGAGACAGAGTTTTACGTCATCTGCATACATGAATATTCTAGAGTAAGAAATACCACTGGGAAGGTCATTTATAAATAGGGAGAAAAGCAGAGGACCACCCGAAGAGACAAATATGACCTTCGAAGTAGATGTTCTCAACAGAACTCTTTGGGTTCTGCCCTTTAAATAGGAAGCAATACAAGACAGATGTTTAGGGGAAATCCTAATTGGTCAAGCTTTTAAAGCAAGATGTCATACTGAACAGAGTCAAATGCCTTACTGAAGCCAGTGTATATAACATCTGTTTGCATTTTCTTTAAAAAGCTTTCATTGACTAGGGATGAAAATTCTAATAAGTTCGTAGAGGTTGATCAATTATGAACAAAACCATGCTGCGATGGTGAAATAATAGATTTACCAAAGTGTTGTAAATTAGAAGTTATAATTTTTTCAAATAACCTCGGAATAGCAGAAAGCTATGCAATGCCCCTATAATTTGAAATATCCGATCTTCCTCCTTTTTTATACAGAGGAATAATAAATAATTCTTTCCAAATTGAAGAGAATACCGAGGTATCAAGGGACAAATTAATCAGTTTTAATAAAGGTGACCACAAAGAAGAACTGCATTCTTTAATCACACAACTAGGAATACCATCCGCCCCCGGAGAGAACGACGATTTCAACGTACGCATAGCGGATAAAGAATTAAGAACGATACAGGAGAAATATTAGAAACGATAGTGGCATTTCCATTAATTTTAGAATTTAAAATTGGAAATGAATTGGTTTCTGAAATGGCAGTTGGATAAGTGGATTGGAAGAACTTTACAAATAGATCTGAGGTATCTTGATCATTGTCACAACCTAGGAAAAACGAGGATAGAAATCTAGAAGATTTACGCTTCAAATTTACAAATGAATAAAATCTTTTAGGATCACGAGCAAACTGCTTTTTACAGCGTATAAGGTAATTCTCATAACAACGAGAGTTTAAAATATTGAAATTGGCCTTAGCTAAGGAGTATTTAGACCAGTCAACGACCGAACCCGATTTTTTGAACTTTTTAAAACATTTAGATTTAAAATTTTTTAGAGTTGAAAGAGTCGAAGTGAACCAGGGAGGTTTATTAGACAGAGATTTGGGAAGACACATAGGAACACACTTGTCTAGAATAGCATTTAAAGTATTGTAGAATGTTGAAACTGATAAGTTTACATCAACTGCCTAATATAAAGGAGCCCAATCTGTTGCATTAATGAGATCATTAAGCAAAACAAAATTACATTTATTAAAGCAACAACGCTTTTTAGATGATGAGCGCGTAAAAATTGGCCTACAGTAAATAGGTTATAAAACCTTTAGTGTGGGATGATATAAATCCTCGGGTATACAAGAGGGAGATGATCTTAAAACATTAATGCTGGCCTCATCATTAGTAAAAACAAGATCAAGAGAACGATTTAAATGATTGGAAATTGAGTTCATCTGATACATAGAAAGGTTAAACAATTCATCAAAAAATTAATGATCAATTGTTGGAATAAGATAATTTGAATTTGGAGATGAGGCCCACGAAGTGTTAGGTATATTAAAATCATCCAACACAAGAAATAAGTCATTATCTTGAACATATTCATACATTTATTTAATACAAGATATATGATGACTATAAACTTGTAAATCGGAAGAGGGAGGGATATATGAACAAGTAACGTATAGGGAACAAGACTGAAAAGTTATTTTAACTCCAATAATCTCAACATTGTGAATTGATGAGAAGGTAAAAGATTCAGAGAGAAAATGGAATTTAACAGCTATTAAAACACCACCCCCTCTACGAGTCAAGCGATCAAGTCTATAAATAGTGAAATTATTTGAAACCCTGTTTCCGTGAGGGCTATAAGTTCAGATTGGAGACTACAGCTATGCAGAAATAGTTTTTTTTAAATTTAGAATTAAGGCCTCGAACTTTTCGATCAAATATAGATAGCTGCGGAAGAGATGAAAATAAACTTAGTTTTTTAATACAGCGTCAGATGAAGGTTGTACCGAAACGGGTTTGAAGGATACTGGAGAAATTCTATTCCGAATCTAAGGTTTGAATTCATGTACAGCAACATGAGGTGGCCAAAAGTTTGAATCACATATAGTATCACATATAGTATCTGAATGTTGTTTTTAGTTTGAGCAACACTCATAGAAACTTATAATTTTTTAGTAGGGGCCTTTTGAGTGTCTGTTATGACACTAGACATAGATATTTCAACTGAATCATCTGATATGGGAATAGATAATTCTTGACAAGGTGAAGAAGGGGTTGATAAGTTAGGATACGATACTTGAATGGAGGTGGGAACTAGCATTGATGAGGCAATCACTGTATTTAGCGGAGAATCAAAATTATACTGATTCAATATTTCTTCTCCAGCTTTCAGTTCCTCTTCAAGCTGTTTTGAAAATTTACTTAGATTTGAATACTACAGCACGCACTGCCTTATACATCTTGGAAAAAATTAATTGTTTTTCCAAATAATCCGGGCAACACCAGCGTAATCCCCCACACCCACTTTTGGGAGCAGCCATCACTCTATCACAGTCACGCACCGAGATGCCAGTACATTTAATGTGCAAATTGCATTTGTGCAGAATCAGTGACATGCCGAAATGTACATGATTTCTTACAGCATATCATATTGGCAAGCAGGGGAGATAATCAAAACAAAAATACAGTGCGGGTTCAGTACTCAAATATAAGTAAATTTTCAAAACAACTTGAAGAGGAACTGAAAGCTGAGAATAAATATTGAATCAGTATAATTTTGATTCTCCGTTAAATACAGTGATTACTCCATTACTGTTAGTTTCCTCTCCATCCAAGTAGCGTCTCCTAACTTATCAACCCCTTATTCACCTTGTCAAGAATTATCAATTCCCATATCAGATGATTCAGATGATATAGCTCTGTCTAGTGTCATAATAGACACTCAAAAGGCCCCTGCTAAAAAAGTATAAGTTTCTCCGAGTGTCGCTCAAACTAAAAACAACATTCAGACACCGTCTCCTACTCCTATATTACCCTATTTATCGGTTGTGCCTCCTCGAAAACAAGTTTTCTTATCTAGGCTTTCATCAGATTTGACATGCGAGCCTGTGTCTGCTTTTATTGAAAGTAAAATTTCGTCTAAATTTTTTATCTCGAAGTTTAATTTTGCGGCTCCTCGTAAAAGTGCTTCATTTAAAATCAATGTACCAAATGAATTTTTCGATACTATATGTGATCCAAACTTTTGGCCATCTCATGTTGTTGTACATGAATTCAAACCTAAGATTCGGAATAGAATTTCTCCAGTGTCTTTAAATCCCGTTTCGGTACAACCTTCATCTGAGGCTGTATCAAAAAACTAAGTTTCTTTCCATCTCTTCCGCACCTATCTATTATTTATCAAAATGTAAGAGGCCTTAATTTTAAGTTTAAAAATCTATTTCTGCATAGCTTTAGTGTCCAATCTGAACTTATAGCCCTCACTGAAACAGGGTTTCAAATAATTGCACTATTTATAGACTTGATCGGTTATCACGTAGAGGGAGTGGTGTTTTAATAGCTGTTAACTCTCATTTTCTGTCTGAATCTTTTACCTTCTCATCAATTCACAATGTTGAGATTATTGGAGTTAAAATAATTTTCAGTCTTGTTCCCTATACGTTACTTGTTCATATATCCCTCCCTCTTCCGATTTACAAGTTTATAGTCATCATATATCTTGTATTAAATAAATGTATGAATATGTTCAAGATAATGACTTATTTCTTGTGTTAGATGATTTTAATATACCTAACACTTCGTGGGCCTCATCTCCAAATTCAAATTATCTTATTCCAACAATTGATCATTATTTTTTTGATGAATTGTTTAACCTTTCTATGTATCAGATGAACTCAATTTCCAATCATTTAAATCGTTCTCTTGATCTTGTTTTTACTAATGATGAGGCCAGCATTAATGTTTTAAGATCATCTCCCTCTTGTATACCCGAGGTTTTATATCATCCCACACTAAAGGTTTTATAACCTATTTACTGTAGGCCAATTTTTACGCGCTCATCATCTAAAAAGCGTTGTTGCTTTAATAAATGTAATTTTGTTTTGCTTAATGATCTCATTAATGCAACAGATTGGTCTCCTTTATATGAGGCAGTTGATGTAAACTTATCAGTTTCAACATTCTACAATACTTTAAATGCTATTCTAGACAAGTGTGTTCCTATGTGTCTTCCCAAATCTCTGTCTAATAAACCTCCCTGGTTCACTTCGACTCTTTCAACTCTAAAAAATTTTAAATCTAAATGTTTTAAAAAGTTCAAAAAATCGGGTTCGGTCGTTGACTGGTCTAAATACTCCTTAGCTAAGGCCAATTTCAATATTTTAAACTCTCGTTGTTATGAGAATTACCTTATACGCTGTAAAAAGCAGTTTGCTCGTGATCCTAAAAGATTTTATTCATTTGTAAATTTGAAGCGTAAATCTTCTAGGTTTCTATCCTCGTTTTTCCTAGGTTATGACAATGATCAAGATACCTCAGATCTATTTGTAAAGTTCTTCCAATCCACTTATCCAACTGCCATTTCAGAAACCAATTCATTTCCAATTTTAAATTCTAAAATTAATGGAAATGCCACTATCGTTTCTAATATTTCTCCTGTATCGTTCTTAATTCTTTATCCGCTATGCGTACGTTGAAATCGTCGTTCTCTTCGGGGGCGGATGGTATTCCTAGTTGTGTGATTAAAGAATGCAGTTCTTCTTTGTGGTCACCTTTATTAAAACTGATTAATTTGTCCCTTGATACCTCGGTATTCTCTTCAATTTGGAAAGAATCATTTATTATTCCTCTGTATAAAAAAGGAGGAAGATCGGATATTTCAAATTATAGGGGCATTGCATAGCTTTCTGCTATTCCGAAGTTATTTAAAAAAAATTATAACTTCTAATTTACAACACTTTGGTAAATCCATTATTGCACCATAGCAGAATGGTTTTGTTCAGAATCGATTATTAGAATTTTCATCCCTATTCAATGAAAGCTTATTAAATAAAATGCAAACAGATGTTATATACACTGATTTCAGTAAGGCATTTGACTCTGTTCAGCATGACATCTTGCTTCAAAAGCTTGACCCATTGGGATTTTCTCCTGAACTTCTGTCTTGGATTGCTTCCTATTTAAAGGGTAGAACCCAAAGAGTTCTGTTGAGAACATCTACTTCGAAGGTCATATTTGTCTCTTCTGGTGTTCCTCAGGGTAGTCACTTGGGCCCTCTACTTTTCTCCCTATTTATAAATGACCAGTGGTATTTCTTACTCTAGAATATTCATGTATGCAGATGATGTCAAATTCTGTCTCTCATACAAGAACTCAATAGATCATCTACGCCTACAGGATGATCTAATTTCCTTTCAATATTGGTGTAAAGCCAATCAGTTGCATCTAAATTATTTTAAGTATATTACAATGACTTTCAGTCGTACCACTCCATTTTTTGCTGATTATACAATCAACAATTTGTCCTTGCAACGTATTTCTACAATCAAAGATCTCGGTGTGCTCTTTGACTGTAAACTTATATTAATACCCATATTCTAACTATCGTTAATGACTTGGTTTTATTTAACGATGGTCTAAAGAGTTTAATGATCCGTTTGTCACCAAACTTCTTTTTGTTTCGCTGGTACGCCCTATTTTAGAATATTGTTCTATTATATGGTCGCCACAGCAGAAATTGTATCAGGACCGTATTGAATCGGTTCAGAAGCAATTTCTTCTTTTTGCCTTGCGCAATCTAAACTAGTTCTTTCACGTGCTTCTCGTCACTTCTGTCCTCTTTATTTACCTATATGTAACTGTAACTATTCCTTGTACAGTGCGTTTCGTGTTCTATGTACTAAGTACAATACTTATTTTCATGTATTTAGTTCTGAACTCTCTCTTTCCTTAATAAAATCTTCTCTTTTAGCATATTTCAGAGAAATCACACACACACCACAGTTGAGAATGCACCTATGCAATTCTCCTTACTTGTGTAGTGATTTCTCTTATCGTATTTTACTTTTTAAGATTTTTATTTTTTCTTATATTTTTATAACCTTTTTTTAACTTCTTCTATCTTGCTTAGTTTCAATGATATCACTAACCATATCTGGCTGTGATTTGGGGCATAGCTCGTCGGTCCGGCAAATAAAACACCCCCATCGGGTTGGTGATATCATTGCTATATATTGTTAGTATTAGGCTTTTTCTTTTTCCTGTTTCTGTTTATAATTTTAATTTTGTAATTTTATAATTTGACTCACGAATGTTGTCAATTTCTTTATATAAATAAATAAATAAATAAATAAATAAATATTTAACCAACCTATTAAGGGGTGAAAATGGACGCTTTTCAAAACACATCTCCAGTAAGACAAGCATAACACTAGACCAAGACGCAATAGATTCCTTTAACAAAGTCAAAAGAGCTTTAGTATCAGGAGACGTAATTCTACCCATACTTTAATAAAGAGTTCCACTTAACTACCGACGTCTCAAATCACGCGATCGGAGCGGTGCTAGAACAAGAATCCCGTCCCATCACTTTTATATAACGCACTCTTTCAAAATCAAAAGAGAACTACGCAGCAAATGAAAAAGAAATGCTAGAGATATTTTGGGCTCTTCAAAGCATGCGTATGTACCTCTACGGTACTGCTAAAGTTATAATATTCACAGACCATCAACCTTTGACTTTTGCCCTTAGTTCCAAAAACCACAATGAAAACCTAAAACGTTGGAACAGATATTTGGAAGAATACAACCACGAAATAAGATACAAGCCAAGTACACCAAACGTAGTAGCAGACAGAAAGAAAGATAGAAAACAGGATCCTAATACTAAGCAAGTACGTTTTCCTAACCTTCATAAGAAAACAGAAGCCAATGCCAAATCATGTAAAACCTGCAATGTCGCAAAATACCTCACCCGCCTCACGGGGAAATCCAATCCACCGCAGTTCCTATTTACCCAGAGGAAATAATCCATATTGACATCTACACGTCACAAAACAATTAGTCCTCATAGCCTTTGATAAGTTTTCAAAATATGCACAAATAAAGATAATAAAATCAAAAGCATTAGAAGACATAAAAAACCCGCTAAGAGAAATAATTACAGCTTTCGGTATGCCAAGATTAGTTGTAATTGATAATGAGCGAGCGTTTAATTCAGTAAGTAATTAATTAAGTATACGTGACACCACCGTATAACTCCACTAGCAACGGTCAGATCGAGAGATTCCACTCAACTTTAACTGAAATTATGAGATGCTTGAAAAAGTAAAACGCATAGCAATATGCAATAGACTTAAGTAATAAAATTATGCATCGCCAAGAAAACACCAAGCGAACAAAAAACTACAAACACAACCCAGACAGACCTACACATCGCCACCGGTGAGGGCAGCATCTTAAAGGGGGAGAAGGCTAGAATATAGCTACAGTGGCGGCGGCAACGATTTCGATTTCAACAGAATCCAAGGACAGAGTCGGCGCCAACGGTAGCAGCGTCAGCAACAACAGCGGCAAAGACAACAACAACGAGAATAGAAACGGCACCGACATTGGCGGCACCAACAATAACAACAACCACAACGACAGCATCAACAACGACAACAACAATAACCACATCGACACCAACAACAACAAGAATCGCAACGGCACCGGCATTGACGGCACCGACAACAACAACAAGAATCGCAACGGCACCGGCATTGGCGGCACCAACAACGACAACAACCACAACGACAGCATCAACAACGACAACAACAATAACCACATCGACACCAACAACAACAAGAATCGCAACAGCACTGGCACTGGCGGCACCGACGACAACAGCAACAACAACAGTAAGAATCAAAACGGCACTGGCGGCGACAACGGCGGCACCAACAACGACAGCAGCAGCACCGACGCAGCAACGTCAGCCTATAAAATGACATTGTATTTTTAGCATAAGTTCAGTTCTACTTTAATAATGAAACGAGTCTGTTGGCTTAAAGAAATATAAAATCTATTCTGATTAATTTATGTAAGCAACACTCTGATATGGGGAATTAAATGTTTAATAAACTTTTACAATTTGATTACGTTTATTTGCGAAAGCACAAGTCTCTACTATTTTAAATAGGTTTATTGCTGATTTTCCGCTTTCAATGGGATCAGGGAATAATAACAACAAGTAAGAAAGCTCTAGTCGAGGATGTCTTGAATCATCCGAAAAGCTGATATTCCAAAACATGCTTATTATATCCTAGGATAAGGCTATATAGCGGGCTGTTTATTAAGGTTAAATAGGTTAAACTAGGCAGCAACATGCCACTAATGATAATATTGTCAAAAATTGTTTTTATTCCCTGAAATGCACTGTGTAGAATTCTGCGAATTCTTAACTTAAGTAGTAGCTCAAAACTCATCCCAAATTTAAATTTGTTTATGAATTCTTTAAATTCTTTACATGCTGCTGCTGTTGCCCCGAGATGTTTTGTTTGATAACTTAATCAATTTTAATTAATTATATATATATATATATATATATATATATATATATATATATATATATATATATATATATATATATAATTAATTATATATATATAAATTAAAATTAATTAAAATTTAATAAATATAGATTTAAAACTGTAATATCTATTGAAATTTTAGAACAAACTTGCGTGCTATACTATACCCTACTATAATATAGTATGCATATCATGTGCTGAAAATTAAAAAAAAAATCTTTAAAATCTATCAAGTTATTAAACGAAAAGTTCTGCCAATTATGAGCAGAGCCAAGCATCTACAAATTCCAAAACTGGTTATTAACAAGTAACAATTCTTTAGATGGGACTATCCGACTACCCTGAATCGCAAATCCCGATAATCCCAAATATTATTTATCATATATTGCAAGTACACGCACGCGCTCTGCTCAATGCACTGGTGGCGTACAGCGAAGATTGCGTGTGATCTAAAATCAAAAGAAATTAAAAAATTTTTATATTCATTATATAGAACAGCACAATTTTAAGTCTCTAACTCTTAGGGCATACCAAAAACGAAGTCGATTTGTCGAAATTTATTGAAAATAAAGAAACCTGATGAGATATCGAAAAATAATGAATAAACTCGTACTGCGTATGGTAGTCACATGTCAAATTTCATCTTTTTAGTTTTCGTGATTTACGAGATCAGCGCGGACGGACAAATCTATATCGACTCACCTCGCTGAGGTGATCAAGAATATAAATACTTTAGGAGTCTGCCGCGTCTCCTTCTGCCTGTTACATACATTTTCACAAAAATATTGTACCCAGTTTTAAAATTTTCAATTCGGGTTCGGGGTATACAAATTTATTATAGACAAATTTAGATATCTACTGCACTTCTATCTATCCATCAATTTAGAAGCGGATTCTTAGATTTTTTTCTGTCACCTTCGTACATTGAGGGTCTCCGAGGTTCAAATTAGGTGACGTCCGCCGCATAAGAGCGAGGTTTATAAGGATTACCTGGTAGATATTAGATTAACGCATTACCGTTGTGTCGCATTATAGGTATTACATGCCTCTCGAAATTTGCTCTGGCGGCAGGGGACTACGAATTTGTAAGAGTGCAAACGATGGATTGGGCGAAGCCTCACTAATACAAAGTTGGCCCTACCTGGACGAAAACATCAGCACTTCGACCCAGCAATCCATTCCACTCACAACTATTAAAACAATGTCCACGAAAGTCAGAGGTGACTCATCATATGATAAACCGGGTCCGGATTCGTGCCGGGAATTTCGGATGCGATTGTCCCAACGCAAGGGTGTTCTTTTGTCACCAGTAAGCCTAAGAGGAGTACGCAGGAGTGTTGTTTTCATACAGATTCGGGACGCGATTATGGGTGCCCCACACAAGGACGAGGTGGTGCCAATTAACAAGTCAAGAGGAAGCCAAATGTCTATCACTGAAGACTAAGAGCGGAAGAGAGCCCACTAGGGCGTGGAAAAGACGAGAAAACTACTGTGTTTCACCTATAAACTCACAATTTATTGGCTTTTTGGCATTTTTTACTTTTACCCATTTCATGAGTATATGAATAACTTGTATAAAAGAAGGCTTTTTGACGGCCTAGAGAATAGAACCTGGGTTTCCGTGCCGCCGAGCGCAGCTTCCACCAACAGCGCCGTTGCACTACTTGAGTATCGAACAGCGAATTCTTAACTTAAGTAGTAGCTTAAAATTCATCCCATATTTAACTTTGCTTTTGAATTCCTAAAATTTTCTTATTCCTCCTGCTGCTGCCTCGTGCGTTTGGTATTTGTCCAAATGTTTTGTTTAATAACAGAATTTTCACCATTATGTATATATATATATTTATTTAAATTATATCTCTGTTATACTTATTTTTTATACCCTGAAACCATTGAAAATGGGAAATCAGGGTATAATGTTTTTATGAAAATGTATGTAACATGCAGGAAGGAGACGCCGACCCCATACAGTATATATATTCTTGATCAGCTCGACGAGCTAAGTCAATATAGCCGTGTCCGTCTGTCCGTCCGTCTGTATGAACGCGCTGATCTCGTGAACCACAAAAGCAAGAGATACGCAGTACAAGTTTTTTTTTTTTTTTTAAAGTCATTTCGTTTCCGAATTATCGAATTATTTGTGTAACCCATTAAAGCTAGAGACTTAAAAATTGTTTTTTTTTTTTTTTTGGAGATAGATGTAGTGAATGCGGGCATTTTGTAGTTTTTGGATGCCACGTCCCCTTCCCCACAATTTGAAAAACCCGTAAATCAAATACTAGCGACTTGTGCTTTTCAAATAGACACATATGAATGCCATAATCACACAGTGAAAATTTGATTAAGAAAGTCCATCCAAAAAAAAGTTATTAAACATTTAATTTCCCATATCATAGGCGTATTGCAGCCCACGCGCAGGCGATGCTCAGTTAGCAGAGCGCGTGCTCATATTACGTTCGTGTGCGTGCGTATGGGTGTCTATGTGTTGCTTGCAATATATATGTAAAATAATCATAGAATGCTTCCAATATCAGCTGTTCAAAAGGTTCAGGGTATCTCTTAGTCGAGCAGGCTCGACTAGAGCTTCCTTACTTGCTAAATACTCACATATGTATGTATGTTACAAACATACAGTCTGTCAAGAATGAGTTTGCACACTGCAAAAAAAATTAATTTTTTGACTTTACCGGCAGAAATATTAACTTTTAATATAAAAAAAATCATTTTTTATACCCTGAACCCATTAAAAATGGGTAATCAGGGTATAATGGTTTTGTTGCAGCCCAAATGTATGTAACAGGCAGAAGGAGGCGTGGCAGACCCCATAAAGTATATATATTCTTGATCAGGACGACAAGCCGAGTCGATTGAGCCCTGTCCGTCTGTCTGTCTGTCCGTCTGTCCGTATGTTTGAACGCGTGGATCTCAGAACCTATAATAGCTAGAGACTTGAACTTTTTTTTTATAGATTCGTGTATATCACGCGCAGGTCGAGTTTGTTTTAGAAATTCGATAACTCTTCTCGTTCTTTTTTTATCGATTAAAAACGAAATCGATTTTCAGTTTTAAAATTATATCTTCTACATCTTTATAGTTAGAGACTCCAAATCTTGTATTTTGCTTAATGGGACTTTTATACAATTTTGATTTTTGTTAAATTTTGGATGCCACGCCCCCTTCGCCCAAATTTTCAAACCACTTATTTCAAATACTACAGACTTGTGCTTTTGCACATACACGCATATGAATGATATAATTACGCTGCGCAAGTTTGATTAAGAAAGTCGATCTACAAAAAAAGTTATTAAGCATTTAGTTTCTCATAACACGCACATATTGGCGCAGCGAAGTCGCTGAGTAAACTGCGCAGTTAGCAGAGCGTATGCGTGTCCGTGTGTATGTATGCGTTGCTTGCAATATACATACATATGTATGTACACAAGTACATACTGTATATATGTATATATGTATATATGTATGTATACATGTATATAAAATAAGAGTAACATTGATATAACTTAAATAAAGTCAATATAATATACATATGTATGTACATACATACATATGAATAGATGAAATGCATTATGTTATTAAACGAAACGTTTACCAAACGTTTACGTACACACGCGCATGGCAACAGCAGCAGAAGCTCTAGAAAATTCGAAGAATTCATAACAACAACAACAACGACAAATTGGGGATGAATTTTAAGCAGAAGTTCAGCAGCTCAGTAGCAGCAGCTCAGTAGCTCAATAACTGTACTTAGGAATTCGCTATCTCACTCTTATGTATTGCAACGGCTGTGTTGATAGAAACGATGATCGCCGACATAAATTCTCGGGTTCGATTCTCTAAGCTGACGTCAAAACTTTATAATGGGAAATTAAGACCGACGTTCTTAATCAGACTTGCGCAGCGTAATTATAACTTTCATATGTGTGTATACGAAAAAACACAAGTCTGTAGTATTTGAAAGGAAAATGATTTTGGCATCCAAAATTTAATAAATCAAAACTGTATAATAAACTAAATATAAGATTTGGTGTCTCTAACTATAAAGATGTAGAAGATATAATTTTAAAACTGAAAATCTATTTTCGTTTTTAACCGATAAAAAAAAAAACGAAGAATTATCGAAATAAAAAAAATTGAATTGCGCGTGATATACACAAATCTACAAAAAAAAAAAAAAAAAAAAACAAGTAAAAACGTTGCAGTCGGGCGCAACCGACTGCGAAATACTCGTTCACACCGCAAGCTCTCAGTTCCATAACATTCCAAGAGACCAATTTACCACATCCCTAAATTTTGTATTTAGTGTCATGTGTATTTAATACAGTTTTGGTTTTTGCTATACACCAATTTCTCACAATTCAGTTGAAAATATAATTAATATGCTGAAAATATTATTAAAATCTGTTAAGTAACACAGTAGTTATTCAACAAAACGTTTAGGCAATTGACAAATGTGCTGCAAAGTTGCACATCGAACATTTTCTTATGTTCTAAGAAATAACAAATAAAATATAATTCAGCGTGAATCAAATGCGCATTAAGTTACCAGTTTACTATGAGCTTCGGTAGCGTTGCTAATAGAAGATTCGCCCGCCGATCATGGCACCCTTGGATCGAACCTCGCGCGAGTCGGTATTTTATACACATTTTATTTATAATTATTATTGGTTTGGCAAGCACAGCGGTGGCGTCGTGGTAGAGATGACGAATTTCGACTCGTGCAAGGAGGTGGAGGTTCGAATCTCGAATTTTCTATGTCGCCTTTTGTTTTATTTCTTTATTTTTTTGTGCTAAAATATATTTTTTTTTTACATTTATAATATTTAGCAACTCAATTAAGATGGTAAAAGCCCAAATAGTCAATAAATTGTGTGTCTATAGCTCAAGAAAATTGGTTTAATTCTATTTGCCACGCCCCCAGTGGGCGTAGACATATCACTTTTGGCCAGTCCATGACAGGGGTGTAGCACAACGTAACTGTGCATTTTGGAAGCTTACACTAAAAAATGCGAAAATTACAGGATATTTTTGAATGGGTCACGCCCCAAAAGGGGCTTTAAATAATTTTTGGCCGATCGATAGAGGAGATCACCAACAACCTACTAGTCCAATTTTGAAGCTTCTGGCACTATAGGAGCTATAAACTCGTATGTTTTTCCACGCCCCCAATAGGCGTAGATATATCCGACATAGCTTATTTAACTTGGGATGTCAACGCGAGTATACATTCCAAATCTCAACTCTCTAGGACTGTTACAAGTAGTATTTCTGACATACAGGAAAATTCATTTTCCAATTTGCCACGCCCCTAGTAGGCGTATCGGGAAAATCTTGGCACTTTATCTGACGTTCCAAATTTTAAGTCTCTAGCTTCAATAGCATAGAAATGGTTTGCGTTCATAGGGACTGACGGACGGACAGCAAGACGGACATTGCAAAAACCCAATATACTCATTTCACTTTGTGCATGAGTATAATGAGTATATATATACATAGAAATGACTGTAACATCCGACGGTGGATATGAGTTCTTGACAATGACGTTTGGTTTGAAAATCACACCATATGTGTTATAGCGGGCAATAATAAAGGCCTTAGGGACTTTAGCTTATACTTACATATGTGATTGTATATATGGATGATATTCTCATAATATCTGAAATCAAAGAAGATGGCTTAGTTAGACTGGAGACAGTCCAGTAAGGCTGAATTTTCATTTAATGTTACCAAATGTTTATTTCTCACAACTAGGATAGAGTATTTTGATTTGAATTGAGCACCGTAGAAATCAGGCCAAATAGACAAAAAATGCAAGCATTAATTGGGTGACCCCCACCACCATAAAATGAATCAAAGCTAAAACAGCGTTTAAGACACAACCTCTTATTTTCGGTAATTCGTGTTAAACTTTGCGGAGAAACTTAAAGCCCTGTATTATCTCACATAAAAGAAAATACAGATTTTGGTTACCAGCGAATGAATAATAATGACAGTATTGACACAGACGAGAGTTATTTATTAATCATATTTATTCCGCTATACCCAATAGAGCCACTTTTCGACGCCAGTTGTTACATAGAATTGACAATAAACTTAATCTGGTACAGCATTACAGTAGGTGTACGTCCTCCGAATCCGAATATGGTTTATACGAATTAGCGAAGTTTGGTAAATCAAACACTTCCAACATTATTTGCAAGGACGTAAGTTGTCGTTTTACTGACTGCAATTCTTTAGGGGACATTCGCAGTAGTATATATGTTACTGAATGGCGCATGTTGACTCCCTTTATTGGAATCGAGTGTGCACTCGAGCACACAACACAAGTATAAATAAGATACCTGAATTACGAATTAATTTGACTGAGGTATCTGACAATTGGTTGGAATATTCTGAAATAGAAGTAAGGCAAAATGTTTGCAGGTAATCCCAAGAGCTTTTAGTATGGTAGCCATAAATCACATTCATGAAGCAATTTTGCATCTGGAATGGGAAAAGACGCTGGACAAGCTCTATGGTTATTACTGGCTCAAAAATATGTCAAAATATGTGCGTAGATTTGAAAAAAGTGTATGTGAAGTACCTAACCCTAACCCATACGCTGCACATTCAGTCGAACTGAATAGAAAAAAGTTTTGAAAGAATACGTTATCGTTGTTATAGATAGTTTTACCACATTTGTTTATTTTTTTTTGTTGTTGAAGGATTAACTATGTCAATTTAGCCCTGTTCGTCCGTCTGTCTGAATATTATTTGTTCGATAACTCACCAGTTTCCTTATTATCGATTAATTTCGATTTACGTATACCACCAAAGCTAGAAAGTTGAAATTTACTGTGTTCGTATAAACAAAATAAGGATTTTGAAGAATTTTCAAAAACAATTTCAAAAACAAGAGGTTTAACATGTGAATGCCATAATCACACAATCAAAATTTTATTAAACAAGTAATCTATCCCCATATTTTGTATTTAGTGTCATGTGTATGAAAATTTCATTAAAATCGGTTAAGTAACACAGTAGTTATTCAACAAAACGTTTAGGCAATTCACAAATGTGCTGCACAGTTGCACAGCGAACATTTCCTTATGTTCTAAGAAATAACAAATATAATAGAATTCAGCGTGAATCATATGCTCATTAAGTTACTTGCTTACTATGAGGTGGCATTGCTAATAGAAGTGACGCGCGCCGATCATGGCTTGGTTCGAGCCTCGGGTGAAGTCGGTATTTTTTACACATTTTATTTATAATTATTATTGGTTTGACAAGCATAGTGGTGGCGTCGTGGTAGAGATGACGAATTTTAGCTCGTGCAAGTAGGCGGAAGTTCGAATCTCGGATTTTCCATGTCGAATTTTCTTTTATTTCTTTATTTTTTTGTTCGAAAATATGTTTTTTTCACATTTATAATATTAAGCAACTCAATTAAGATAGTAAAAGCCCAAATAGTCAATAAATTGTGTGTTTATTTTATTTATTTATTTATTATTTCATTTATTTATTTATATAAAGAAATTGACAACATTCGTGAGTCAAATTATAAAATTACAAAATTAAAATTATAAACAGAAACAGGAAAAAGAAAAAGCCTAATACTAACAATATATAACAATGATATCACCAACCCGATGGGGGTGTTTTATTTGCCGCACCGACGAGCTATGCCCCAAATCACAGCCAGATATGGTTAGTGATATCATTGAAACTAAGCAAGATAGAAGAAGTTAAAAAAAGGTTATAAAAATATAAGAAAAAATAAAAATCTTAAAAAGTAAAATACGATAAGAGAAATCACTACACAAGTAAGGAGAATTGCATAGGTGCATTCTCACAACTGTGGTGTGTGTGTGATTTCTCTGAAATATGCTAAAAGAGAAGATTTTATTAAGGAAAGAGAGAGTTCAGAACTAAATACATGAAAATAAGTATTGTACTTAGTACATAGAACACGAAACGCACTGTACAAGGAATAGTTACAGTTACATATAGGTAAATAAAGAGGACAGAAGAGACGAGAAGCACGTGAAGGAACTAGGAAGTTGACTTGAAATAAAAGAGAAGGCGAATCAATACTACCGTTAATCAACTTATGTAGAAAAGTAATACCCAAGACTATTAAAGTAATACCCAAGATTAACGATGGAAGATCCAAAAGAAGAAGCCTACTACGATAAGACGGTAGACGAAGGTTACCATCCCAGTTTAGATTGCGCAAGGCAAAAAGAAGAAATTGCTTCTGAACCGATTCAATACGGTCCTGATACAATTTCTGCTGTGGCGACCATATAATAGAACAATATTCTAAAATAGGACGTACCAGCGAGACAAAAAGAAGTTTAGTGACAAACGGATCATTAAACTCTTTAGACCATCGTTTAATAAAACCAAGTACACTTTTGGCTTCCTTAACGATGGTTAGAATATGGGTATTGAATCTAAGTTTACAGTCAAAGAGCACACCGAGATCTTTGATTGTAGAAATACGTTGCAAGGACACATTGTTGATTGTGTAATCAGCAAAAAATGGAGTGGTACGACAGAAAGTCATTGTCATACACTTAGAACAATTTAGATGCAACTAATTAGCTTTACACCAATTTTGAAAGGATATTAGATCATCCTGTAGGCGTAGATGATCTATTGAGTTCTTGTATGAGAGACAGAGTTTTACATCATCTGCATACATAAATATCCTAGAGTAAGAAATACAGCTGGGAAGGTCATTTATAAATAGGGAGAAAAGTAGAGGGCCCAAGTGACTACCCTGAAGAACACCCGAAGAGACAAATATGACCTTCGAAATAGATGTTCTCAACAGAACTTTTTGGGTTCTACCCTTTAAATAGGAAGCAATTCAAAGCAGAAGTTTAGGAGAAAATCCCAATTGCTCAAACTTTTGAAGCAAGATGTCATGCTGAACAGAGTCAAATGCCT
The DNA here is from genome assembly GCA_035045555.1 of Drosophila fulvimacula. NCBI lineage: Eukaryota > Metazoa > Arthropoda > Insecta > Diptera > Drosophilidae > Drosophila > Drosophila fulvimacula. Next base: position 377,685 of record JAWNOX010000008.1, on the reverse strand, counting down.
TACTGAAATCAGTGTATATAACATCTGTTTGCATTTTCTTTAAAAAGCTTTCATTGACTAGGGATGAAAATTCTAATAAGTTCGTAGAGGTTAATCGATTCTGAACAAAACCATGCTGCGATGGTGAAATAATGGATTTACAAAAGTGCTGTAAATTAGAAGTTATAATTTTTTCAAATAACTTCGGAATAGCAGAAAGCTTGGCAATGCCTCTGTAATTTGAAATATCAGATCTTCCTTCTTTTTTATACAGAGGAATAATAAATGATTATAGCTCAGGAAAAGTGGTTTAATTCTATTTGCTACGCCCCCAGTGGGCAGTCGAAGAAAGCGATGTAGGACATCGTAACGCTTACACTAAAAAATGCGAAAATTACAGGGTATTTTTGAATAGGTCGCGCCCCAAAGTGGCGTAAAAATAATGTTTGGCCGTTCGATAGGGCACGTCACCAGCAACCTACCAATTTGGAAGCTTCTAGCACTAAAACTGTAGGAGCTATAAACTCGTGCGGCTTGCCACGCCCTCAGCGGGCGTGGATATATAATTTGTTGGTCGATCTTTATAGGATCATAACAGTTACTTACGTGCCAAATTTGTTCGTTCTAGCTCTAAAACTGTAGAAGATATAGTTTCACCCGATTTGCCACGTCCCCAATGGGCGTAGGTATCCACCGTAGCTTATTCAACTTGGGATGCCAATGCGAGTGTACATTCAAAATCTCAACTCTCTAGGACTTCAAGAAGTAATATTTCTGACACAGGAAAATTCATTTTTCAATTTTCCACGGGCCTAGTGGGCGTATCGGGAAAATCTTGACACACTTCCAAATTTTAAGTCTCTAGCTTCAATAGAATAGAAATTTTGCGTTAATACGGACAGACGGACGGACAGCATGACGGACATTGCACAAATCCAACTTTGTGAATGAATATAATAAGTAACTTGTACATAAAGTTTTTTGACGACGGCCTAGAGAATAGAATCTGGGTTTCCGTGCCGCTTCTATTAACAGCGCCGTTGCACTACTTGAGTATCGAATAGTGAATTGTTAACTAAAGTAGTAGCTAAAAAATCATCCCCAATTAAAATTTGCTTATGAATTCTTAAAATTTTGGTATTTGGCAAATGTTCCGTTTAATAATTTAATTTGAATCGAGTTAGCTATCGAATTTCTAAAACAAAGCAAGAGGGAGAATATACACGAACCTACAAAAACTAAGTTAAAATCTCTAGCTATTATAAATTCTGAGATCCAAGCATTCAAACATACGGACGGACAGGGCTCAATCGACTCGGCTTGTCGGCCTGATCAAATATATACTTCATTCGTCAACCTTCAAATACGCTTATTCAACAATTAAGGCCCGAAAACATAGTCATATTGGCGACCGAGCGCAGTCAAATAAGTATATCATGTTTGGAATATCTACTCTTCGCTGGGTCAAACTCTCCAGACTAGAGTAATCCCACATGTTTTCAAATGGATTTAAGTGTTTCTTCACTGAATCGTATTATTAAGTGTCGTTCGAAATGATATTCGAATTATTATTTATACTTACCCGAAATATATTACAAGATAGAGAAATATTTTCTGGATCATACATATGTATATGTGACGTTGGAATTTTTTCAGCTCTAGTAAATGTAATCATTTCATGTTTGGGCATTACATCAGTAGGCTTCTTGCCTTTTCTAGTTATTGTTGAAATGATGGTTCCGTCTATCAAGCGTTCGTGATCATTAAAATAATTTTCAGCAAAATTCAAAATTTTATAGCGAGATTCATTATTGTATACTTCGTTTTGAATATCATTTTGTTGCATTTCTTGCAACTTTTTCTCAACTCTGAACCTTCTTCTTTGTTCCCGTTCATAGTCTATAGGTGTAAATGATTCTATTGCTATCATTTCATTTTCTTTTCCTCGTGTAGGTAAAATTAAAGGCATATTTTTGTCTGTGATATGTTTAATTTCGTTCGAGTGAGTCAATGATTCATATATAGGTTCCGGTTTCACAGTTTCCGTTCCGATTTTATGATTCACTGGAGGTGGAGGTGGAGCCATTGAAGGCTCGGGAAGTGAAGAAATTTTCAGCACATTACTTTTTTGATCATCTATGTAATTTAATGGATCCTTTTGCATGAAAGTTTCAATCTAAAAGTTAATACGTTAATTGATAAATAAGGGTCAATATCAACATATTATATAATATATATATTATACAATTATTATAACCTGAACCCCTTGAGAATGGGAAAACAGGGTTAAGTGTTTTGTTAAAATGTATGTAACAGGTTAAAGGAGGCGTGGACGTTATAAATCGTCTGTCCACCCGTCTGTTTGTTTTTCCGTCTGACCGTAAGCATGAACGTCTATCTCAGATTAAGTTATTTTTATACCTTGAACCCATTGAAAATGGGAATACAGGGTATAATGTTTTTGTAAAAATGTATGTAACAGGCAGAACGAGACGTCGCAGACCCCATAGAGTATATATATTCTTGATCAGCTCGCCGAGCTGAGTCGATATAGCCATGTTTATCTGCCCGTCCGTCCGTCTGTATGAAAGCGCTGATCTCGTAAACCACAAAAGCTAGAGATCTGAAATATGACATATATACTCGTGAATACCATACGTAGTACGAGTTTGGTTTTTTTTTTTGATAATTATCCCGTTTCCGAATTATCGATACATTTAGATAAATTGACTTTAATTTAGATGTACCATTAAAGCAAGAGACTTAAATTTAGAGATAAGTATAGTGAATGCTGAAATTTTATAGTTTATGAATTTTGGATGGCACATTCCCTTCGCCCCAACTTGCAAAACACGTATTTCAAATATTAGAAACATGTGAGAATTTTAGCAAATACACGCATATGAATGCCATAATCACACTGTGAAAATTTGATTAAGTCCATCTAGGAAAAACGTTATTAAGCATTTAGTTTCCCATATCATAGGCAGAGCTAAAGTCTCAGTTTAAGTCTCTTGCTTCAATGGTACATCTAAATGAAAGTCAATTTATCTAAATGTATTGATAATTCGGAAACGGGATGATTTATCGAAAAAAAAACCAAACTCGTTTTACGTATGGTATTCACGAGTATATATGTCATATTTCAGATCTGTAATTTTTATGGTTTACGAGATCCTTGCGTTCATACAGACAGACGGACGGACGGACAGATGAACATGGCTATATCGACTCAGCTCGGCGAGCTGATCAAGAATATATATACTCTATGGGGTCGGCGACGTCTCCTTCTGCCTGTTACTTACATTTTTACAAAAACATTACACCCTAATTTTCCATTTTCAATGGGTTCAGGGCATAAAAATTCCACTTAATAGACTTCTACTTACGGTACACAAAGAACGTCCAATTATCAAAATTGATAGATAATAAGAAAACGGAATGAATAATTATTATCATCGAATAAACATCGATTTTGAAAGTTCTCCGTGAGGACTGTTGACTAAGAGATATCCGGAACCCAACGAATAGTCGATTCCTCAATCTTATACTTATACAACAAATTTTCACACATACGCATTTATAATCACCAGGTAATAAATGAGAAAAAATTATAAACACGTGCTTAGTATTATATAAACGAGTACACATTTGCAGATTTCTCGATTTTGTGGTTTATATCTCATACGGACAGACATAGCTATATCGATTCATTAGAATTTAGAATATATATATTTATTATATTTTCATAAACCGTTATACTTTAATATCCCATTTTAATGGTATAATAAGTATTTATTCCTTACCTTATTCAACAAAGAAATAGTAAGGGTAAATAAGAATTACTTACTTCGCCATCAAGATCCAGGACCAAACTATTCATAGTGTCGTTTATTTCTTCAATGAGTGGATTAGAAGGTAATGTTGTCGGTTCTGTCAAGAATGCGAACAAATTATCTAAATCCACCGTATCTAAGTTTTGCACATTTCGGGCATCAGTGGAGTTATTTTCTGAAGCATTACTTTCAACGATTGATTTGCCTATACTAATATTTATGTGCTCTGCCATATTAGCTAATACTTTAATTTCCGTTTGCACTAATCTGAAATGAGAAGTAAATACAAGTTCGAAAATTAAAATTCGTATATATATCAGTGCGTTAAGTAAACTTGTGATCATCGTGAACAAATTTTTTATTTTATTTATATAGAAAGAAATTTGACTAAAATCGTGAGTCAAATTCAAAATTACAAAATTAAAAATTATAAAAGTATAGGGAAATGAAAAAGCCTAATACTAACAACATATAACAATGATATCACCAACCCGATGGGGGTGTTTTATTTGCCGGACCGACGAGCTATGACCCAAATCACAGCCAGGTATGGTTAGTGATATCATTGAAACTAAGTAAGTAATATAAGAAAAATAAAATCATACAAAAGTAAAATACAATAAGAGAAATCACTAGGGAGGTGCATTCTCACTACTGGGGTGTGTGTGTGATTTCTCTGAAATATGCAGAAACAAAAGATTTTATTAAGGAAAGAGAGAGTTCAGGACTAAATACATAAAAATAAGTATTGTAATTAGTACATAGAACACAAAACGCATTGTGCCAAGAATTGTTACAGTTACATATAGGTAAATAAAGAGAGAGTTCTGAGTTTGGGAGAGTAAGACGTGTTTTTGTTTGCGCTCCGTACTTTTGATTATTTCCGTTTTTTAATTTGTTGTATATTTACACATTATTTGTGTATTGGTGATTATTGCATTTTTGGTTTGATACTGCCTTGATTTGTGCTTCTAAACATTGTGTTTTTTGTTTTCCTTACAATAGTTTTGTGAGCGTCGGTGTATATCTAAATTGCAATTTTCGTTTTAGTATTTCTTTTCCTTCGTTTTTCTTGTTTGCTTTCTGTTTTTTACACGGGTTAGTGTGTTTGTTCGCTGGCGCTCGCTCACGCTTAGCTTAGTGTTTGTTTTTGTTTCTTACGAAATTTATTTCGTTTGTAGTGTAGCTCTCTCCCGCTCTATTTTCTGTTTCTTCATCAACTGATTATTCTTTTGATCTTTGTATTAGCTGAGTGTTGTTGTTTGGGATTTTTGTTTCTACCAATCACAGTTAATCCTCTCTTTGTCTTTTATCTTTTATTTTTTCTATCTTAATCTGTTTGTATTTTTGTTTTGATTATCTCCCTTACTTGTCAATATGATATGCTGTAAGAAATCATGTACATTTCGGCATGTCACTGATTCTGCACAAATCCAATTTGTTGGTTGCTGGTTGCGCGAGAATCTAATGCACATTAAATGTGCTGGCATCTCGGGGCGTGACTGTGATAAAGTCATGGCTGCTCCCAAAAATGGATGTGGTGGATTACGCTGGTCTTGCCCGGATTGTTTGGAAAAACAATTAATTTTTTCTAAGATGTATAATGCAGTGCGGGTTCAGTATTCAAATCTAAGTAAATTTTCAAAACAGCTTGAAGAGGATCTGAAAGCTGGAGAAGAAATATTGAATCAGTATAATTTTGATTCTCCGCTAAATACAGTGATTGCTCCATCACTGCTAGTTCCCCCTCCATTCGAGTATCGTCTCCTAACTTATCAACCCCTTCTTCACCTTGTCAAGAATTATCAATAACCCTATCAGATGATTCAGTTGAAAAATCAGTGTCTAGTGTCATAATAGACACTCAAAAGGCCCCTACTAAAAAAGTATAAGTTTCTCCGAGTGTTGCTCAAACTAAAAACAACATTCAGATACTATATGTGATACTATATGTGATTCAAACTTTTGGCCACCTCATGTTGCTGTACATGAATTCAAACCTTAGATTCGGAATAGAATTTCTCCAGTATCCTTCAATCCCGTTTCGGTACAACCTTCATCTGAGGCTGTATCAAAAAACTAAGTTTATCCATCTCTTCCGCAGCTATCTATTTTTGATCAAAATGTTCGAGGCCTTAATTTTAAATTAAAAAATCTATTTCTGCATAGCTGTAGTGTCCAATATGAACTTATAGCCCTCACTGAAACAGGGTTTCAAATAATTTCACTATTTATAGACTTGATCGCTTATCACGTAGAGGGAGTGGTGTTTTAATAGCTGTTAACTCTCATTTTCTGTCTGAATCTTTTACCTTCTCATCAATTCACAATGTTCAGATTATTGGAGTTAAAATAACTTTTCAGTCTTTTCCCTATACGTTTCTTGTTCATATATCCCTTCCTCTTCCGATTTACAAGTTTATAGTCATCATATATCTTGTATTAAAGAAATGTATGAATATGCTGAAGATAATGACTTATTTCTTGTGTTGGGTGATTTTAATATACCTAACACTTCTTGGGCCTCATCTCCCAATTCGAATTATCTTATTCCAACAATTGATCATTATTGTTTGATGAATTGTTTAACCTTTCTATGTATCAGATGAACTCAATTTCCAATCATTTAAATCGTTCTCTTGATCTTGTTTTTACTAATGATGACGCAAGCATTAATATTGTAAGATCATCCCCCTTTTGTATACCTGAGGATTTATATCATACAACACTAGAGGTTTTAATACCAATTTACTGTCCACCAATTTTTACGCCCTCACCATCTAAAATGCGTTGCTGTTTTAATACATGTAATTTTGGTTTTGCTTAATGATCTGATTAATGCAACAGATTGGTCTCCTTTATATGAGGCAGTTGATGTAAACTTTGCAGTTTCAACATTCTACAGTACTTTAAATGCTATTCTAGACAAGTGAGTTCCTATGTGTCTTCTTAAATCTTTTTCTAATAAGCCTCCCTGGTTCACTTCGACTCTTTCAACTTTAAAAAAATTGTAAATCTAAATGTTTTAATAAGTTCAAAAAGTCGGGTTCGGTCGTTGACTGGTCTAAATACTCCTTAGCTAAGGCCAATTTCAATATTTTAAACTCTCGTTGTTATGAGAATTACCTTATACGCTGTAAAAGGCAGTTTGCTCGTGATCCCAAAAGATTTTATTCATTTGTAAATTTGAAGCGTAAGTCTTCTGGGTTTCCATTCTCGTTTTCCATAGGTTGTGACAGTACTTGCAATGATCAAGATACCTCAGATCTATTTGCAAAGTTCTTCCAATCCACTTATTCAACTGCCATTCCAGAAACCAATTCATTTCCAATTTTAAATTCTACTATTAATGGAAATATCATTATCGTTTCTAATATTTCTCCTGTCTCTCTTTTATCCGCTATGCGTACGTTGAAATCATCGTTCTCTCCGGGGGTGGATGGTATTCCTAGATGTGTGATTAAAGAATGCAGTGCTTCTTTGTGGTCAACTTTATTAAAACTGTTTAATTTGTCCCTTGATACCTCGGTATTCCCTTCAATTTGGGAAGAATCATTGATTATTCCTCTGTATAAAAAAGGAGAAAAATCTGATATTTCAAATTATAGAGGCATTGCCAACCTTTCTGCTATTCCGAAGTTATTTGAAAAAATTATAACTTCTAATTTGCAACACTTTTGTAAATCTACTATTTCACCATCGCAGCATGGTTTTGTTCAGAATCGATCAACCTTTAAGAACTTATTAGAATGTTCATCCCTTGTCAATGAAAGCTTTTTAAATAAAATGCAAACAGATGTTATATACACTGATTTCAGTAAGGCATTTGACTCTGTTCAGCATGGCATCTTGCTTCAAAAGCTTGACCAATTGGGATTTTCTCCTAAACTTCTGTCTTGGATTGCTTCCTATTTAAAGGGTAGAACCCAAAGAGTTCTGCTGAGAACATCTACTTCGAAGGTCATATTTGTCTCTTCGGGTGTTCCTCAGGGTAGTCACTTGGGCCCTCTATTTTTCTCCCTATTTATAAATGACCTTCCCAGCTGTATTTCTTACTCTAGAATATTCATGTATGCAGATGATGTCAAATTCTGTCTCTCATACAAAAACTTAATAGATCATCTACTCCTACAGGATGATCTAATTTCCTTTCAAAATTGGTGTAAAGCCAATCATTTGCATCTAAATTGTTTTAAGTGTATGACAACTACTTTCTGTCGTACCACTCCATTTTTTGCTGATTATACAATCAACAGTGTGTCCTTGCAACGTATTTTGTACAATCTAAGATCTCGGAGTGCCCTTTCACTGTACACTTAGTTTCAATGCCCATATCGTAACCATCATTAAAGATGGAAAGAAACTTAGTTTTTTGATACAGCCTCAGATGAAGGTTATACAGAAACGGGATTTAAAGACACTAGAGAAATTCTATTCCGAATCTTAGGTTTGAATTCATGTACAACAACATGAGGTGGCCAAAAGTTTGGATCACATATAGTATCGAAAAATTCAAATGGAACATTTATTATTGCGAGGAGCCGCAAAATTAAGCTTCGGGATAAAAACTTTAGACGAAATTTTATCTTCAATAAAAGCAGACACAGCCTCACATGTCGTATCTGATGAAAGCCTAGATAAGAAAACTTAATTTCGAGGAGACACAACAGATAAATAGGGTAATATAGGAGTAGGAGACGGTGTCTGAATGTTGTTTTTAGATTGAGAAACACTCGGAGAAACTTTCACTTTTTTAGTAGGGGCCTTTTGAGTGTCTGTGCTGACACTAGACACAGATATTTCAACTGAATCATCTGATATGGGAATTGATAATTCTTGACAAGGTGAAGAAGGGGTTGATAAGTTAGGAGACGATACTCGAATGGAGGGGGAACGAGCAGTGATGGAGCAATCACTGTATTTAGCGGAGAATCAAAATTATACTCATTCAATATTTCTTCTCCAGCTTTCAGTTTCTCTTCAAGGTGTTTTGAAAATTCACGTAGATTTGAATACTGAACCCGCACTGCATTATACATCTTAGAAAAACTTAATTGTTTTTCCAAACAATCCGGGCAAGACCAGCGTAATCCCCCACACCCACTTTTGGGAGCAGCCATCACAGTCACGCCCCGAGATGCCAGTATATTTAATGTGCATTTAATGTGCAAATTGCATTTGTGCAGAATCAGTGACATGCCGAAATGTACATGATTTTGCAAGAAGGGGAGATAATTAAAACAAAAATACAAACAGATTAAGATAGAAAAAATAAAAGATAAAAGACAAAGAGAGGATTAACTGTGATTGGGAGAAACAAAAATCCCAAACAACAACACTCAGCTAATACAAAGATCAAAAGAATAATCAGTTGATAAAGAAACAGAAAATAGAGCGGGAGAGAGCTACACTACAAACGAAATAAATTTCGTAAGAAACAAAAACAAACACTAAGCTAAGCGTGAGCGAGCGACAGCGAACACACACACTATTCTCACAAACTCAGAACTCTCTCTTGAGTTGCCCAATACATATATATATAATATATAATTCTTATAGTTATAGACTTAAACGTAAGTATGATATAATAAGAAAATGAGCATAGGTAGAGGCAATAGTAAGACTCAAAAACTTTATGAATTACCTTTCACAATCTTCAATAGCCTTACAATCGGCTGTGGGGGTTTCCAATATAAATCGTTCGCGCTTTTTCATTTCTTCATCAACACGACGCATTTCACGTAACGCAGTTGCCACCTGAAAAAACGGTAATAGTATATAAATTGTATATATAATATATAAATATATAAATGGTATAGTATATAGAAAAAATGGTAATGCCCTTGGTTATAGATGTAAAGTTAACTGAATTAAGAATTGGAATTGTTTATTTTCATAAATTCTTTGGATTACATTTCTAAATCTAAGCCAGTTATGAGATATTTTAGGCGCCCCCGGATAGACTCTGAATCCTCAGTATAAGAAAATAAATAAATCGCTTTCGAGACATATTTGTTCTATTGTATGTATATATTGCACTTGTATCGTTTCATACAAAATTGTATTCTCAACTTGTAGTTTCATTCTTAAAGTAATATGAAACTCATATTTAACTTAATTCACGCTTTTCATTATCATAAACCGAACTGGTTTCGCATTACATCATCTTATGCGCCACACGCCATTATGACCAATTCTTTTAACTTTTCTTATCAGCCTTTCAGGCATCCTGTCTGTTTCAACAGTTGCACTCTCAATCATTTCCATACTGCGTCTTGCAACAGTTTAACTTTCAGTCATTTCAATACCTTCTCTTTCAACACTTTTCACAATTTTCTAATTCTACTGCAACATATCCTTCTGGCAATTTCCTTTTATCCTCATGAGAATACCTGTATTTTCTATTATTTGTCAAAGACTTTAGGATATATCTACCTCCACCTACCAATTCAGCTATATGCAAAGGTCCTCTAAACTTCGGACTTCGTTTGATGCCTTTCTTCGTTCTTTAACAACACAAAATCTCCTACTTCGTGTTCAACAACCTTGGCCTTGGTTTTTTCAAATTGCTCTTTAACATGCTCATTAGTATCATCTTATGCAGCAGCACCTCTAGGAAAATGCAACAGTAAGAATCAACAACAATGGTAAAACGCATATGCCGAACACATGTGCAACTACTGCGCGTATGTGGGAGTAGCTGGAAGGGCGGCGATTGGAACGCCCATTTTAGCTGCAACCCACGAACACATACACGCATGCACGCACACTCACACTTATAAACAGAGGAAAATTAAGTTATAAAAGTTGCAGTCTGGCGGTACCGACTGCGAAATACTCATTCACACCCCAGCACCCAGTTCCATAAAAATCCCCAAATTTTGTATGTAGTGTCATGTGTATTAAATACAATTTTGATTTTTGCTATACAGCAATTCAGATAAAAATATAATTAATATGCTGAAAATTGCATTAATACCCCTTAAGTAACACAGAAGTTATTCAACAAAACGTTTAGGCAATTGACAAATGTGCTGCACAGTTGCACAGCGAACATTTTCTTATGTTCTAAAAAATAACAAATATAATAGAATTCAGCGTGAATCATATTCTCATTAAGTTAGTTGTTTACTATGAGCTTCATAAGCGTTGCTAAGAGAAGTGACGCGCGCCAATCATTGCACATTTTATTTATAATTACTATTGGTTTGACAAGCACAGCGGTGGCGTCGTGGTAGAGATGACGAATTGTGACTCGTGTAAGTGGGCGGAGGTTTGAATCTCGAATTTTCTATGTCTGATTTTCTTTTATTTCTTTATTTTTTTGTTCTAAATATATATTTTTTTTACATTTATAATATTCAGCAACTCAATTAAGATGGTAAAAGCCCAAAAAGTCAATAAATTGTGTGTTTATAGCTCACGAAAAGTGGTTCTCTCTTTGCCACGCCCCCAGTGGGCGTAGACATATTATTTTCGGCCAGTCCATGACAGGGGTCTAGAGCAACGTAACTGTGAATTTTGGACGCTTACACTCAAAAATGCGAAAATTACAGGGTATTTTTGAATAGGTCACGTCCCAAAAGGAACGTTAAAGTAATTTTTGGCCAATCGATAGAGGAGGTGCGGTTTGCCACGCCCCCTGTGGGCGTAGATATATCCGAAAGAGTTTTTTGAACTTGGGACGTTAATACAAGTATATGTACCAAGTCTCAAGTTTCTATCATCAATAGTGTTCAAAATATAACAGAAGATGAAAAATTAATATATATTCAGATCCGATTTGCCACGCTCCAGTAGGCGTGGATATATAATTTTTTGGATGATCTTTATCATAACAGTTACTCACATGCCAAATGTGATTGTTCTAGCTCTAAAACAATAGAAGATACAGTTTCGACCGATTTGTCACGCCCCCAATGGGCGTAGATATCTGCCATACCTTAGTCAACTTGGGATGTCAAGGCGAGTATACATTCAAAATCTCAACTCTCTAGGACTTCAACAAGTAATATTTCTGACATACAGGAAAATTAATTTTCCAATTTGCCACGCCCCTAGTGAGCGTATCGGGAAATTCATGACACCTTATCTAACGAGAGTACACACGAGTATATATTCCAAATTTCAAGTCTCTAGCTTGAGCATAGAAATGGTTTGCGTTCTTACGGACACACGAACAGTCGGACGGACAGCAAGACGGACATTGCACTAACCCAATATACTCATTTTACTTTGTGAATGACTATAATTATATACTTCTATGCAAACTGTGAAGTGCATTTAAAATCGCCTATGGCGGGGTTCAGTGTATTTCCTAGTCGGGCACATCCGATTAGAGCTTCCTTGTTCACACTGTTTAGTGTGTGTGTTCGCTTTCCTTCGCTCACGCTTAGCTGAGTGTTTGTTTTTGTTTCTTACGAAATTTATTTCGTTTTTAGTGTAAACTCTCACCCGCTCTATTTTCTGTTTCTTCATCACCTGTTTGTTTATTGATCTCTGTATTAGCTGAGTGTTATTGTTTGTGATTTTGTTTCTTTCAACACAGTTAAACCTTTCTTTCTCTTTTATTTTTTCTTATTTTAATCTTTTTTCTCTTTTATTTTTTTTTTATTTACTCCCCTGTTGCCAATGTGCGAAAATATAGTGCACATTAAATGTGCGGCATCTCGGGGCGTGACTGCTATAGAGTCATGGCTGCTCCAAAGAGTGGGTGTGGTGGATTACGCTTTTCTTCCCCAGATTGTTTGGAAAAACAATTTAGTTTTTCCAAGATGTATAATGCAGTGCGAGTTCAGTACTCAAATCTAAGTAAATTTTCAAAACAGCTTGAAGATGAATTGAAAGCTGGAGAAGAAATATTGAATCAGTACAATTTTGATTCTCCACTTAATACAGTGATGACTCCATCACTGTTAGTCCATCCGTCCTTTCAAGTATCGTCTCCTAGCTTATCAACCCATTCTTTACTTTGTCAAAATTTATCAATTCTCATATCAGATGATTTAGTTGAAACATCTATGTCTAGTGTCATAACAGACATTTAAAAGGCAAATAGACACATATGAATGCTATAATCACACTGAAAATTTGATTAAGAAAGTCCATCTAGAAAAAAAGTTATTAAACATTTAATTTCGCATATCATAGTCATATTGAAGCCCACGCGCATTCGCTGCTCAGTTAGCAGAGCGCGAATTAAGTTTTTATAAAGCATGAATATTTTTATTAAAACACGTGGACTGTACTTAGACAATATGTGTATGTATATACATATATTCTTCAGCTTGCATGCGGTCACTTCAATCGTTAGAAATATAATGACTCAAAGAATTAAAATAAAAAGAGCGATAATAGGTAAAAGCTTAAGTCGCTCTCTTTTGTAAATACTTCTTGCACAGTTATGCTGACTCTTTATCAGCATTATCTTATATATGTATGTGTATTTGGTTTCATAACTCCTCCCCCTTTTGATGAGGGATTCTCCTGGATTCCTCTTTTACATTCTTTATAGGTATATATTCCTATGAAGAGGAGTACAAGAGCTATTGAAATTATGCCCACACTGTTGGAGATAACTGTTTGTGTTCTGATTTCTTTGATAGTTTTTGTGTTTTTGATTTCTTCTAATACAACTTCTTTAAATGTAAGTTTTTCTGTGAAATTAAATGTATTTTCTTCCTCTTCTATATTAGCAAATGATTGAATGTAAATTTCTTGTTTATTTGTATAATAAGTTTGGTCTATTAAAATTGTACAATTTGTGAATTCTATGAGGAAGTTTCCTTTTAGTGTTTCGTTATCAACGGTCTCATTACAATTATATTGGATTATGTTATTGACTGCATTACTTATTAATAGTGTACCCTCATTTATTAATTTTGTCTTAAATTCTATGTCTTCTATCATTTTACAATTTCTCTTAATAATACAATTCGAACTTAGTTTTAATTCATTAATGGTTTTATGTTCTTCATATGTATATGTTTTGTTATCGACTTTTACAATTCTTTCAGGATTCATATCTATTCTTTTGTTTTTCAGGTTTGTTAGTGGGGTTAATAGGAATATAGTGGTTGTTATGACTTTAGTTGGTATTTTGATTGCTATGATTATGCTGTTTTCGTGGGTCATAACTCCCATGCGGATTAGTTTAATTTTGTAAAAATCTATGTTGTAGAGCGTGAACTCTTCGTTTGTTAATATTGATGGGTGAAAAAAGTTATACTTGGCTGATGCTATGGCATCTAAAATAGTGTTTACCTTGTCGTGCAAAAATTTCAATTTTATTAATTGATCATGATACATTATGTTAGTTTGAAGCTTGTTGTTAAATGTTTCTATGCTGTTAAGTGTTTGGGTTATTTTTTCTCTATCGTCTAGTACTCTTTCTTTTAGTATGTTAATTGATTTTTGTAAGTCGTTATATATCTTTACTTGTTCGTTAATGTTGCTTATTATGTTGGGTGATTTTAATATACCTAACACTTCTTGGGCCTCATCTCCCAATTCGAATTATCTTATTCCAACAATTGATCATTATTGTTTGATGAATTGTTTAACCTTTCTATGTATCAGATGAACTCAATTTCCAATCATTTAAATCGTTCTCTTGATCTTGTTTTTACTAATGATGACGCCAGGATTAATGTTTTAAGATAATCCCCCTTTTGTATACCTGAGGATTTATATCATCCAACATTAGAGGTTTTAATACCTATTTACTGTCCACCAATTCTTACGCCCTCATCATCTAAAAAGCGACGTTGTTTTAATAAATGTAATTTTGTTTTGCTTAATGATCTCATTAATGCAACAGATTGGTCTCCTTTATATGAGGCAGTTGATGTAAACTTTGCAGTTTCAACATTCTACAATACTTTAAATGCTATTCTAGACAAGTGTGTTCCTATGTGTCTTCCCAAATCTCTTTCTAATAAACCTCCCTGGTTCACTTCGACTCTTTCAACTCTAAAAAATTTTAAATCTAAATGTTTCAAAAAGTTCAAAAAGTCGGGTTCGGTCGTTGATTGGTCTAAATACTCCTTAGCTAAGGTCAATTTCAATATTTTAAACTCTCGTTGTTATGAGAATTACCTTATACGCTGTAAAAGGCAGTTTGCTCGTGATCCCAAAAGATTTTATTCATTTGTAAATTTGAAGCGTAAATCTTCTGGGTTTCCATCCTCGTTTTTCCTAGGTTGTGACAGTACTTGCAATGATCAAGATACCTCAGATCTATTTGTAAAGTTCTTCCAATCCACTTATCCAACTGCCATTTCAGAAACCAATTCATTTCCAATTTTAAATTCTAAAATTAATGGAAATGCCATTATCGTTTATAATATTTCTCCTGTATCTTTCTTAATTCTTTATCCGCTATGCGTACGTTGAAATCGTCGTTCTCTTCGGGGGCGGATGGTATTCCTAGTTGTGTGATTAAAGAATGCAGTGCTTCTTTGTGGTCACCTTTATTAAAACTGTTTAATTTGTCTCTTGATACCTCGGTATTTCCTTCAATTTGGAAAGAATCATTTATTATTCCTCTGTATAAAAAACGAGGAAGATCTGATATTTCAAATTACAGAGGCATTGCCAAGCTTTCTGCTATTCCGAAGTTATTTGAAAAAATTATAACTTCTAATTTACAGCACTTTTGTAAATCCATTATTTCACCATCGCAGCATGGTTTTGTTCAGAATCGATCAACCTCTACGAACTTATTAGAATTTTCATCCCTAGTCAATGAAAGCTTTTTAAAGAAAATGCAAACAGATGTTATATACACTGATTTCAGTAAGGCATTTGACTCTGTTCAGCATGACATCTTGCTTCAAAAGCTTGACCATTTGAGATTTTCTCCTAAACTTCTATTTTGGATTGCTTCCTATTTAAAGGGTAGAACCCAAAGAGTTCTGTTGAGAACATCTATTTCGAAGGTCATATTTGTCTCTTCGGGTGTTCCTCAGGGTAGTCACTTGGGCCCTCTATTTTTCTCCCTATTTATAAATGACCTTCCCAGCTGTATTTCTTACTCTAGGATATTTATGTATGCAGATGATGTAAAACTCTGTCTCTCATACAAGAACTTAATAGATCATCTACGCCTACAGGATGATCTAATATCCTTTCAAAATTGGTGTAAAGCTAATCAGTTACATCTAAATTGTTTTAAGTGTATGACAATGACTTTCTGTCGTACCACTCCATTTTTTGCTGATTACTCAATCAACAATGTGTCCTTGCAACATATTTCTACAATCAAAGATCTGGGTGTGCTCTTTGACTGTAAACTTAGATTCAATACCCATATTCTAACCATCGTTAATGAAGCCAAAAGTTTACTTGGTTTTATTAAACGATGGTCTAAAGAGTTTAATGATCCGTTTGTCACTAAACTTCTTTTTGTTTCGCTGGTACGTCCTATTTTAGAATATTGTTCTATTATATTATAGCCACAGCAGAAATTGTATCAGGACCGTATTGAATCGGTTCAGAAGCAATTTCTTCTTTTTGCCTTGCGCAATCTAAACTGGGATGGTAACCTTCGTCTACCGTCTTATCGTAGTAGGCTTCTTCTTTTGGATCTTCCATCGTTAATCAATCGATTAACGGTAGTATTGATTCGCCTTCTCTTCTATTTCAAGTCAACTTCCTAGTTCCTTCACGTGATTCTCGTCACTTCTGTCCTCTTTATTTACCTATATGTAACTGTAACTATTCCTTGTATAGTGCGTTTCGTGTTCTATGTACTAAGTACAATAATTATTTTCATGTATTTAGTTCTGAACTCTCTCTTTCCTTAATAAAATCTTCTCTTTTAGCATATTTCAGAGAAATCACACACACACCACAGTTGTGAGAATGCACCTATGCAATTCTCCTTACTTGTGTAGTGATTTCTCTTATCGTATTTTACTTTTTAAGATTTTTATTTTTTCTTATATTTTTATAACCTTTTTTTAACTTCTTCTATCTTGCTTAGTTTCAATGATATCACTAACCATATCTGGCTGTGATTTAGGGCATAGCTCGTCGGTGCGGCAAATAAAACACCCCCATCGGGTTGGTGATATCATTGTTATATATTGTTAGTATTAGGCTTTTTCTTTTTCCTGTTTCTGTTTATAATTTTAATTTTGTAATTTTATAATTTGACTCACGAATGTTGTCAATTTCTTAATATAAATAATATAAATAAAAATAAATAAAAAAATAAAATGTTATGTTCGTTTTCTTGGTTATTAAGAAGATGGTTCATGATCGTCTGTCATCGTCGTCCATAACGCCTGTGAGCCATTTCTGAACTTTTCCTACCGCCTTAACGAAACCACGTTTCTGTCTTACTATTGGGCTTGGTGTGATTGATGTTATTTTGAATTTAATGGTTTCTATTTCTACATCTAGTCTGTGTCTATTTTGCTTAACCAAGATTCTTGTATTATTTTGAATTGTATTAGTTAATTCTAATAGTTCTTTTGGGTTTATTATGTGTAGAATCATTTTAGACTCGCTCACCAGTTCTACCGTGCTTTCTGCTAGTAATACGAATCCTGCTTCACACCGGCTTGGTGTGATTGATCTTATTTTGATTTTAATGGTTTCTATTTCTACATCTAGTCTGTGTCTATTTTGCTTAACCAAGATTCTTGTATTATTTTGAATTATATTAGTTAATTCTAATAGTTCTTTTGGGTTTATTATGTGTAGAATCATCTTAGACTCGCTCACCAGTTCTACCGTGCTTTCTGCTAGTAATACGAATCCTGCTTCAGTCCGGATTGGGGTCAAATTGATCATTGCTGTTGTTAGCCTTGCCAGGAGGCACATGATGAAGATTATTGGTATTATCTGAAAATTTGGTGGGTCTTTTAATGTTTGTTGTATGTATATTTTTTAGATCTGCCTTTCTGAACTTTGGTGTTTCTTTATGTCTTAAATTTTTGTTGTTTTTTATAAATCCTACTGGTCTATTTTCTGTGTAGGCCTCTCTATTTTCATTTATTTTTGCTATTCTTTTGGTTTTTTGTGCTAGCATTTTGTTGTATAATTCCTGATGATCTACTTTGTAGTTTTGTACATCAAATGGTGTAGTTTTTATAGTGCTATGGTATGTGTTGTTGTAAAAGTACACTGCTTTGGCCATTTGCTCTATAATGGGTCTTTTCTCTTCTAGATTTAGTGTACGGATTTTCTCTGTTAGTGTATTGTTGAGTCTTTCGACATCGCTATTACCAGTGTGACTATTTGGTTTTGTTGAATGGTATTTTATGGCTTCTTTCTGTAAAAATTCCCTAATGCTTAGATTATTGAATTCGTTGTCAAAGACAAACCTTCGAATTTTCCCTTTTATTGATAAGAATTGTTGGATGTGTTCGACTATTGTTGTGCTGTTTTTGTCGGTCAGTGGTAAGCATGTGGCATGTTTTGAAAAACTGTTTGGAATTTACATAAGTATCTACATGGACTATTTCGTTGCATGTTTTTGTAGTTTCTGTTAGGTAAAATTTGTTTTTGATGGGTTTTCTGTCATATTTCCCACCGCTACAAACTTCACAATTATTTATTATTTTGTTGATATGGATTTTGAGATTAGGGTGGAAGATTTCGAGCTTGAGCTTCGATAGGGCGCGACGATCCCACAATGGCCACTCTCATTTTTATGAAACAGAGCTATTTGGGTGTGCAACTCGTCTTCGGACTCAATATCTCTAGCAAACCTGGTGCATTTAACAAACTTCACTTTGGGGTTGGAAGTGTATTCTTTCGCTATTATTTTCTGTAATTGGTAAAATGCATGGTCGCTTAAGTATGAGAAGACTCCTATCTTTCCTGTTGTTATTTCCCTTCTGAGAATGTTTATTGCTTGGTTATCTTTTAGGTCTTTTTCGGTAATGTAAATTCTCTTTTTGTCAAACACTTGTACGAGGGTTTCGGCTTTTCTTTCTGCAAAGATTAATTGTACTTTGAATCTGTTGACTACTATATCTAAAATGGGTATGTCGAAGCCCTGGTCCTCCTCTTGAGAGTGGACTGTTTGAACGACTAAAGACTCGTTCTCGTCCTCATCGGTCGATTCGGTCTCCATGATTCTACTAGGAAGTCTGCAATGTTATTATTTTTTCCTTTTATGTATTCCATGTGGAAGTTATATTCTCCTAAGTTAACGAGTCTTGTAGTCTTGGGCTTATGTCTTTACCCGTATATTTGGCCATCAGCCATTTTAATGGTTGGTGATCGCTTTCGAGGTCGAATTCTCTACCATAGATGTACGGTCGGAAGTATTTCACGGCCCATACTATGGCTAAGAGTTCTTTTTCTATAGTTGAATAGTTGCATTCGTGGTGATTTAGCGTTCGAGATGCATAAGCGATTAGGTGGCCTTCTTGGGAGAGTACTGCCCCTACTGCGAAATTGCTGGCATCGGTAGTAACCGTGAATTTTTTTTTGAGAAATTGGGGTATCGTAAGACTGGACTATTTGTTACTAATGTTTTTAGTTTTTCGAATGCTGCTATGTAACTTGCGTCGTTTGTGTTAAACGTTAGATTCTTTTTAAGGTATTTTGACATAGGGTATGCTATTTTTGCGTAATCCCTGACGAATTTTCTGTAAAATCCTGTCATCCCAAGAAAAGATTTTATTTGCTTAGGAGCTCTGGGCAATTTTAGAGCTTGGATGATTTTCACCTTGTCTGGGTTTGGCTTTATGCCGTGAGTAGTTAGGATGTGACCTAGAAATTGCGTTTCTTTCTTAAGAAAGTCGCACTTATTTACTTGAATTTTCAGATTTGCTTCTTTTAGAGTTCTGAAAATCTTTCTCAAGATGGTCATGTGTTCTTGGAGAGACGTGCTGAAAACTAGTATGTCGTCCATGTAGACGACACAGTTGTTGCCAATGAAGTCCTTCAGGACTTCATTCATCAATCTTTGGAATGTCGATGGAGCATTTTTTAGTCCAAACGGCATTCTGATGAATTCATAATGGCCTGACGGTGTTGAAAATGCCGTCTTTGGTCTGTCTTCCTCATTGACCAAAATTTGGTGAAACCCCTTTGCTAAATTAAGGGTTGTAAAATATTGGGATCTGCCTAACTTATCTAAAAGAGAGTTCAAATTGGGAATTGGGTATCTGTCGTCGACCGTGAATTCGTTTAACTTTCGGTAATCGATGACGATTCTGTACTTTTTTATCCCTGAATTGTCAAGTTTTTTCTCGACGATATAAGGGACTGTTATAAGGTGAATTGCTTTCCTTCACTATATTCTGCTCGAGCATTTCTTTTATCTGCCTATTTATTTCCTCTTCGTGAATTTGGGTATATCTATATATTTTGGAATATAAGGGTCTATCCACTGTGGTAATAATTTCGTGGTGAATCTGGTTTGTTGCTGACAAAACGTCTCCCTCTCGAAAAAGCAAATCGTTTGACTCTATAAGCAACGCCTCGACAGCCTGGCGCTCCTCGTCATTCAAATGTGTCAGGTTAAAGCCGTTTCGTAAATAGTCTGTGTTTACTGGTTGGAGGGCACAAGCGTTGTGCATCAACTCCGGGTATTTATAATCTAAATCTGTCGAGCAGTTCTATGTATCGTTCTGTTTCATTAATTTGAGCTTTAAAGGCTTCTAAGAAGTTTTGGCCTATTATTGCCGAGTAGTTTTTATTTGAAAAATCTATAAGTTTCCACTGCAGAGTTCCTGAGTGTGGTATTTCTTTTGGGAATGATGTGGTTATGGTATGTTTTATTCTATTAGTGCCATTAAGGGTTTTATAGCAGCATGGCTTGGTAAGTTCGGCTTTAGGGTATTGGTGTTCTAAGGTTTTTGATTTAAGGATGCTTGTCGTTGCACCTGTGTCGACCAAGCACCTTATTCTTTCTTTCCCTATTGTCCACATTATTACGGGTAGTATTGCCCTAGGCATTGGTATTAAAAAATTTATCTCCTCTTCTCCCTCTGATTGGTTTTCTTCTAGGGTTCCTATCTCCATGGGTATGGGATCGTTTTTCTGTGTATCTACACTCATATGAGACATTCTAGTCTGTTTTGAATTATTACCCCTGTTGTTATAGTTTGGTCTGAAATTTTGGCTTTGGTCGGGTTGTGACCTATTGGCTGTATAACCTATATGCGGGTGTTGGTTTGTTTGACTGTTCTGAGGTGGTCCGGCGTTATGGTAGTTCGTTCGGTTTACCGGGTTCGGTTTAGTGTTAGCATTATTGTTGTTATTGTTTGCTTGATTGTTTTGGTTTGCGTTATTATTGGTATAAGTATTGGTGTGAGTGTTGGTGTTAGTGTTTCTTTGTTTGTTATTAGTGTTAGTAACGATTTTCCTATATCTAAGTGTTATTACTCTGGGATCGTCCAGTGCTTTAATATAAAAATATTTTGTTTGTAAAGCATGCATGGAAATACCCTGATCGATATGAATTCTAAATGGTGTATCAATTTTATTTATTAATATGTTTGTTAGATCCCTATCAACTTTATTATTTTCGTACATTTCTGGTTTATTTTCGTCAAACATGTAAATTTTATTTATCTCACACTTAGCTCTTTCGAATTCATCGAATAATTCTCTTAGATTACTTACTCTAATGAATCTGCATCTGTCGAATACGTCTTCATATGTCGTCCTGGGTCGCATCTGTTCCATTAGTTTGGTTTTAATTTCTTTCCAGCATGGATCTGTTCCTAGCTGTCTGACGAAGCTTGCTGCTGCTCCCGACACTTTCTCGTTGGCGACGATGCTGGTGCCGAACTGGATTAGTAGCTCGTTCCCTTGGCATAGCATCATTATAAATCGACGGATTTTACGAAAGCCAACACGTCATGTTGGTCATCCAATTGTCGTAATTGACGGAACTGTTGGATGATGTCTTTGTTTGTTAGCCATTGGATTGGTTGTTCTTTTTGTTGTTGTTGTTGTTGTTGTCGTTGTTGTTGTTGTTGGTGGTGGTGGTTTTGTAGTAGTTCTTGTCTCGGTAAGTTCAGGTTCGCCTGTTGGAGTACGACCGATCTTAATTGGTTTAGCTCTTCCTCCTTTATGTCGACCTCGATTCTCCGGTTTTCGTCGAACTTATGTTTCCTTGAGTGCATGAATTGTGACTCTTTTTAATACAAATTGTTTATTTTTGATTGTGACTTTGTGTTTGCGTATTAACTTTAGTTAATATGCTTCTGTATCACTTTGTGTTCAGTCCGTTTGATACGAATTGTTTATTTTTGGTTGTAACTTTGTGTTTGTGTATTAACTTTAGTTAATATGCTACTTTGTTTGGTACGAATTAACTTTTGTT
This sequence comes from Drosophila fulvimacula, assembly GCA_035045555.1. Taxonomy (NCBI): domain Eukaryota; kingdom Metazoa; phylum Arthropoda; class Insecta; order Diptera; family Drosophilidae; genus Drosophila; species Drosophila fulvimacula. The sequence goes on along the minus strand of JAWNOX010000008.1, from coordinate 355,572 downwards.
AATTTGGAACGTGATAGTTCGATAACGGCTGCGCCAATTAAGTTTTTATAAAGCATGAATATTTTTATTAAAACACGTGGACTGTACTTAGACAATATGTGTATGTATATACATATATTCTTCAGCTTGCATGCGGTCACTTCAATCGTTACAAATATAATGACTCAAAGAATTAAAATAAAAAGAGCGATAATAGGTAAAAGCTTAAGTCGCTCTCTTTTGTAAATACTTCTTGCACAGTTATGCTCACTCTTTATCAGCATTATCTTATATATGTGTATTTGGTTTCATAACTAGCGTGCTCATATTACGTTCGTGTGCGTGCGTATGTGTGTGTATGTGGTGCTTTCAATATATATGTAAAATAATCATAGCATGCTTCCAATAATGCCTATTCGAAGGGTTCAGGGTATCTCTTAGTCGAGCAGTCTCGACTAGAGCTTCCTTACTTATTTTTGATGAATTCTTTAACCTTTTTATGTAACAGATGAACTTAATTTGTAATCATTTGACAAAACATGGGTCACCTCAAAGTAATAATGTAAAAGCCTAACAATAACAATATTTATCAACGATATCACTAACCCGATGAGTGTTTAATTTGACAGGCCGGCGAGCTATGCCCCGAATCACAGCCAAATGATTAGTAATATCATTGAAAGATAGAAGAAATTAAAAATATTTATATTATAAATTAAATCACAATTAATTAATTGTGTAAGAAAGCAATACCCAAGACTATTCCACGATTGATTAACGATGGAAGATCTATAAGAAGGCCTAATATGACAGGACGGTAAGCAACAAAACGGTTTCTGAACCGATTCAATTCGATCCTGATGCAATTTTTGCTGTGGCCACCAGATAATTGAGGCAAAAAGAAGTTTGGTGACAAACGGATCACTAAACTCTTTAGACTAAGATCTGGGATTGTAGAAATACGTTGCAAGGACTCATTGTTGATTGTATAATCAGCAATATATGGATTAGTTCGAGTAAAGGTTATTGTCCTACACTTAGAGCAATTTGAATGAAATTGCTTAGACTTACACCAATATTGAAAAGAATTTAGATCATCTTGTAGGCATAGACTCTCTAGTTACGTCATCTCCATACATGAATATTTTTAAATTAGAAATACAACTGGGAAGGTCATTTATAAGAAAGGAGAAAAGTAGAGGACCCAAATGACTACCCTGAGGAACAACCGGAAGAGACAAATATGACCTTCGAAATAGATGTTCTCAACAGAGCACTTTCGGTTCTATCCTTTAAATAGGAAGCTATCCAACACAGAAGCTTAGGGGAAAATCTCAATTGGTCAAAATTAAAAAAAAAAAAAAATATCATGCTGAAGAGTCGAATGCCTTACTGAAATCAGTTATATAACATCTGATTGCATTTTATTTAAAAAGCTTTGATTGATTAGGGATGAAAATTCTAGATAGATTGATAGATTCTGAACAAAATCATGCTGCGATGGTGAAATAATAGATTTACAAAAGTGTTGTAAATTAGAAGTTATAATGTTTTCAAATAATTTCGAAATAGCAGCTTCGCAATACCTCTGTAATTTGAATTATCAGATCTTCCTTCCTTCCTTTTTACAGAGGTATATTAAATGATTCTTTAAAAATTAAAGGGAATACTGAAGTATTACAAAAGTTCTAGTCGAGACCGCTCGAATAGGAGATACCCTAAACCCTTCAAATAGCCTATATTGCATGCATGCTATGATTATTTTACATATATATTGCATGCAACACATACTCACGCATATACGCAATAATGATCAAGCGCTGTGCTAAATGAGCAGCGAATGCGCTTGGGCTGCAATATGCCTATGATATGGGAAATTAAATGTTTAAGAACTTCTGTTGTATATGTGTTTATGTGCGGACAGGACTATATCGACTCAGCTCGCCGAGCAGATCAAGAATATATACTATATATACTATATATGGGGTCTACGACGTCGCCTTCTGCCTGTTACATATATTTTCACAAAAACATTACACCCTGATTTCCCATTTTCAATGGGTTCAGGAAAAAGATTTAGGAAGACTCACAAACACACCCTAATTTTTCATTTACCTATGTATCTATGTATCCCACCTTTAAAGGTGGGTCGAAAATTTTATATCCACGATCACTAACAGCTTGAAAAATCGAGCAGTTTAAAAATTATATTTATAGTACGTAAAAAAACCATTAGACCCATGTCTTTGCAATGATTTGAACTTAGTTGTGTGTATAATTTATACAATTATGATTTTATTTATATTTTATGCTTTCAATTTAAATTGGAATACAGTGCATATATATGAATATATTGGCATTTTACTAAAGGAATGAAATCCAGGCATAATTCATTTCCCGAATCAATTTCTATAGCAGACTAACTAAAATTTTTAAACGATATCAATTAAATAATTTCAAAAGTATGATTTTAAATAATTTCAAAAGTTTAACCATCTGATCAGAATGATGTCTGTTGGAATGAGTTTAATTTAAATATTCGATGTATATTATTATATTATGTAAATATGTGGGCTTACCTCTCTAGCAAACACGCCTCGTAATCGACTTTGTATTATTATTACACTGCGACGAATTCTTAAAAATTTAATTCGTAATTTCCAACCTCTGTACGCGTGCTGTATAATAAGTATAGATTTCTTAACATTCGTATAATACTTATTATTTAAATGACGTCTCCAGTTTTTCTGTATAATTATAGAGTTAGCACATCGTACACTTATTCTTTCATTTTCCAAAGGCTCATTTGCAGAACTTTTTAAAAAAATTTTCGTTTTACCAATTTGCCATTCAGTTTCAGGCACTTTTAGTTCTCTTAATACAAGCAGTATGTCGTTACGGCTATCAGAGTACGTTTTGTTTCTTATCAAGCATTTGTATTTTGATATAAATTCTGAAAAGGTCAGATGAACAGGAAAGCCTTCCCGTCTTATTCGAATTATATCTAAGATTCCAAGATACCGCAGTTGATCAAGTACCAACGATTCATTGTAAATATCGGCTTGTTTAAGGGAATTTGGTTTTATACATCGAATATACCTGTAAAAAAATCATTCAAGTAATTAAAGTTTTAATAATAAGTTAATTGTAAGTAGTTTATATTACACAATTATTTATTTACAAATGAGATTTTATACCCTGAACCCATTTAAAATAAGAAACAAGAAATGAAAAAAAGACGATGTATTTCCAAGTAGCCTTTCATTGATTAAAACAATTTGTAATAAAACTGAATTTATACATACTTTTACAATACATACATATATACACATATACAAATTCTTTTGCTTTGCATTTATAATAAATTTCACACAATTCAGTTGAAAATATAATCAATATGCTGAAAATTTCATTAAAATCCAATAACACAGAAGTTATCCAACAAAACTTTTAGCCAATTCACATATGTGCTTGGCTGCACCTCGAACATTTTCCTGTTCTAAGAAATAAAAAATGCAGTAGAATTCAGCTTAAATCATCAGCTGCTAATTAAGTTACTCTGTCGCTATAAAATTTAGTGCCGTTGATAATAAAATTGATGCGCGCCGATCATAGGCACCTTTGGTTCGAACCTTGGCGACGTCTGTTTCAATACACGTTTTATTTTATTTATTATTGGTATGACAAGCTTTGACACTACGTGCTGTGACCTTCTGTGAGGAGCAATGCCATTCAGTGCGAAGTGATGGCGTCGTGGTAGGGGAAATTAATTCTGACTCGTAAATGTAAACGGAGGGTTTGGCAATGTCGGGTTTTCTTTTATTTCTTCATTTTTTTGTACTAAAATATTTTTGTTTTTACATTTATAATATTTACCAAATCAATTAAAATGGTAAAATGGCAAAAACTCATTAAATTGTTTATAGCTCACAAACAGTAGTTTTCTCCTATCACAAAAATTGAATTACAAGGCATTACAAAGCAAGGCAAGGCCACCAGAAACCTACCATCTAATTTTGAAGGTTTAAACTCGTGCGGTTTGCCACATCCGCTGTCGTATACATACCAAGTCTCTAGCATCAATAGTGTTCAAAATATAACAGAAGTCGGGGAAATTACCTAAACTAACAATTGAATACCTTTTTAAACTTTGCCGACCTTTATTGATTTGAAAAATATCATAAATATAAAATTAAAAATATTTTGGTAAGAACAAGTAACTACGCAGCGACTGCGGTTTGACTGCAATATGCCTTTGAAATGGGAAATTAAATGTCCAATAACTTTGTTTGTAAATGGACTGTTTTAATCCAACTTTCACAGTGTGAAAGTTATGTATGTGTATGTATTTGTAAAAGCACAAGTCTCAAGTATTTGAAATAGGTTTTCTCCAAATTTAAGGCGAAATGCATCCATAATAAAAAAAAATACATAATGTTTGTATTCAATTCATCGATTAGGAAACGGGATTAGTTATCGAAAAAAAAAACACACTCGACTTGCGTATAGTATTCACGAGTATACACGCCAAATTTCACATCTTAATAAAATGTTGTCAATTGACCGAACGCTTTGTTTAATAATTGAAATGTCAATTAATGACTTTTAATGAAATTTTTAGCATATTGATTATATTTTCAACTGAATTGTAAGAAGTTTGTAGTTAACAAAAATCAAATATTGTATTAAATACATGTGACAGTAAATGAAAAATTTAGGGGCAATTAGGGGAGAGTCAAATCGGAAATTCATGAATGAGTATAACATATAACTATCTTATGGCAACAATATCTCAATGCTTTAGCATAACCAATATTTATATTACTCTATCATTAGATAACAGTCGCGAGCATTCAACTGATAACTGTGTGCTCTAATCTAAGCCATAAACAGACATCGTTTAAACTTGGGAATTATTAATAGCCATTTATACACACATCGGATGGTATAATTTATATAAATTCTTCCTATCATTTTTTTAACGGTGGGGATGGGTTTACAAAAACAAGGCAACTCTATCTCTATGGCAATCCTTGTCCCTGATAATCCAAGTTGACACACAGCCTCCGCGATCGGCCCCACTGGATAAACAACTGGGCAATCGCCCAATTTGTTAACTAATGTGTGCAGCGACTTTAGATAAATTAGAGAAATGGAGCTTTGTAGAGCGAAATCTTTAACCGACCACTGACTACGAATAGACAAACGATTTAATTGCCCCTGGGCTGACAGGTGTAGCATTCTAGGACCTCAGTGAACATGAGTGATATCGTGTTGAAATGGCTCCTAGGGTAATGCTGGAACTGCCCCCGACCCGTTAAAGCCCTGGCAGGCCTCCAAGTACGTTCGAAGCTCGTCGCCAATTGTATTATTCGCGGTACAAGTTTAAGTTGATATACACCCTTAATCCGTGCAAGATCCTGGCTCTGAACGTTGGCTCCCATAAGGACTAGCGTCAACCCTTACATGGCCTCCCTGCTATGCATAGCTAACCATGGGGATCGCTATGAGTGACTGTACAACCGAGCTAAGATAGCGGCTTGGAGTCGGGACCCTGTAAAATGGAAGCAACAAAAACGAACACACCACAACCACAAGAAGAAAATGACCCGCGGTATGCTGACCCCAGGCAGGTTTTCACCAAAAACTCAAGGCTCCAAAGAAGCCCAGTAGCCAAAGCGAATCCAAGAAATGCAGAGGAAACTCCGAAAACAAGAATGACGGAAAGTGATGCACCGAGCACGCAAGCAGTAATGGCAATGTCGCTAAGACAAGAATACATTCTGAAGTTCCGTGCCGAGGAAGAAGATGGCATTCTAAAATGCCACCAGGCGGTGCGGCGCATCAAAGCGGCTGTGGCGAAGCAGAAGAACATCAGCCTCGATGTAAGAAGTGGCGTCTCCGACCTGGACGAACTGCTGGACGTGTTAGGACACTGCAGGAACTCGTGGAAGAAGCTTGAAGCTGAAGCTGACAAGCAAAAAGCACCTAGGAAGAGTGTGGAAACAGTGGAAACACCCACTCTGCAAAAGAGGCAAGCATCCAGCCCACTGGAGTCGGCGGTGGAAAGAAACTTTGCGGGAGACTACCAAATCTGTGGCAGTGCGTAAAGCCCTTTCAAACCCAGCACTGGAGTTAAGCATTAAAGTTACGAACAGCCGAGAGCAAGTTAGAGCTTTCGTAACGCTCAAACGCCAACTAACAGAAACTTTGCTTAACATAGGCAATATAAAAATAGGGTTCGTTAGAGCTAGGTTGAGAATGTGCCAAAGTATACGGAGACGCTACCGATGCTTTAGGGTAGGTCACTTGCAGTCCAACTGCATAGGACCCGACAGAAATGGTAGAGGCCTCTGCATTAAATAAGGTGAAGGGGCCTCAAAATACTGGTAGAACCACGAAATCGCGGAAAAAAGAAAAGTATGCATTCAGTGTAGACGAAGACTAACAAGAGCATGACGCAGAAGCGATAGCAGCTAAGAATGCGAGAAAGGAGCTATCGGTTGCTATCACACGAAGTAAACACGAAAAGTGGAAAGAGCTTTGCAACGATGTTAACAGGGATCCTTGGGGGCTCGGCTACAAAATTGTAATGAAGAAGCTGAGGAACTACGGAGCAGCAAAAATCGTGGCAGACAAAACAATGGATCATATAGTAAGGACACTATCCAAATCAAACATCAACGAAACGCATGAGCGGGCTCCTGTACTTCACCACTGCTCAGCCCTGCTATTCTCTGAAGAGGATCTTAAGATTGCAGCTCTCTCCATGAAGAATAACAAGGCACCGAGACCAGATAACATACCAGCAGAAATACTAAAGGTGATAGCAACAAGCTGCCAGAGCGACGCAAAGAGGAAGTGCATACTCCCGACCAGTGGTTCTATTAGTAACGCTTGATGTCAAAAACGCATTTAATAGCGTTAGGTGGGCTGACATGCTTGACTCAATGGAGCAGCGTTTCCACATACCGGAATATTTGATGGGTATGGTCAGAGCTACTTGCATGACCGAGAACTCCTATACGCTACAAAGACTGCTATTAAACGGTACAGAGTTACTGGCGGAGCTGCACAGGGTTCGGCCCTAGGACCAGAACTGTGGAATATCAGCTACGACGATATTCTAAGAATAGAAATGTCTGAAGAAACTTTCCTTACTGGATATGCTGACGATATTGCGGCGGTCATCCCCGCGAGAAATACCATAGAGGCCCAAAAAAGGCTTACCCAAGTCATGATCCGCACGCAGACATGGCTCAGTTCGCGAGGCTTGGAACTTGCTACCCATAAAACAGAGTTACTTCTGTTTACGGGGAAGCAGATTCCAAACGAAATTGAGATGCGAGTAAGCGGTAACTTACTAAAGAATAAGAGGATAATAAATTATCTAGGCGTTAGATTAGATAGTAAATTAACTTTCTGGGGGCAGCTTCAGCACACCACGCGAAAAACAGCGGTAGCAACGGGGCTTCTAAGTAGGCTAATGCAAACGTTGACGGACCGACGGCAGGAAAACGAAAGCTTTTAATGGAAACCACAAACGCGATACTACTGTAAGTTAGTGAAGTGTGGGCCGGCATCCCACAAGCTGAAGTCAGGCGAAAACCGATACTATCGGTGCAGAGAAGAGCAGCCTTAAGGATAGCTTCGGCGTACCGTACAGTTTCCGGACCGGCGGTAACACTAATAGCAGCAGTCATACCTATAGACCTGTTTGCGCAAGAGCGCAAGAAGATATGGGAACTCCGCAAAAGCGGACAATTCTCGGTGCAGATGGTGAAAACGGTTCGACGGCAAACAATAGCTTCTTGGGAGACTAGATAGGCAAGCGAAAGGTATGGGAGATGGAAAGCAAAAATTATCCCCGACCTAGAACAGTGGATAAATAGAAAGCACAGTGAAACATCTTTTTATCTGACACAAATGCTCTTTGGACATGGATACTTCCGAAAGTACCTAAATAAGATGGGGAAAACTGCCGAATCCAGCTGTATTAGCTGTGAAAATGCAATGGATGACGCAGCGCACGTTTTTTGACTGCGAAAGGTAGTCAGAAGAACGTATTGACCTGGCAGAAACTGTCGGTGAAGTCAAAGTAGAAACTATTGTACAGCAGATGTGCAATAGCATAGATGCTTGGAAAAGAGTTTGTGACTTCGCCGAAAAGATTCTGCGGCGGAAAAAGTGGGACCTGGACGCAGCAACACGGATGGCAATGCTCAGATAGAGCATATACAAGGGCTCCACCTTGAAGGTTAATGCGGGATATTTCCTGGTTCCAAGGTGGAATGGCAGCACTTAAATGAGGAGCTTTTTTAGTCGGTAAGCATTAAGCCAGTCCGACACACCAGTCAAAGTGACGACATGACTGCCTAATCCAAAAAAAAAAATTATTATTATATTTATTTTTTGACGCCGAATCGAGTACCGTTGCACAGCCAAATTACGGAGGAAAATAACAGGATAAACAATCAATTTGAATTAATGATTATTCAAAAATAATACGGTAATTTTACGTTTTCAGTTTCATCTATCTGCGATATCTATGAGTTGTTTTAAAAATGTTTAACGGAATTGATCTTAAAGGATTTACTCGTTACGATACAATGAAGATGATTTATCAGTATATATATACGGAATACGGAGTATTTTTTTTTTTAAATCACTTTAAAGGACTATCAGATCCAAATAATTTGTCGTTATTCTTAATATATTTTATTGTCCCGTTCAATACCCCAAGTGAATGTTTGTCTGACATAGTATATTCATCCCAGATGATAATTTTACATTGTTTCAGCACTGTGGACATGGACACTGTCTAACACGTCTTGCACGTCTCCTTCTGCCTGTTATAAACATTGTCCTGTTTTCAGCGGGTTCATTCATCATTAATTTATTAAACAGATAAACGCCATATATTATTTTCAATTCAAATTCAACATGAACTTACCAAAGTTTCGTGTTCTGGAGTACATCAATTAAAGATTGCAATTGGTGACGAAATTGATCACTAATTGTAGATTTCGATTTACTTGTACCACGCTGATTCGTTGAAACATTTTGTATTAAATTTGAGCACGTTTGATCCTAAACAAATATTATAATGAGTGATAAGAAAGAGTTTTTCAATATTTCATAATATTCATAATATTTTAAAAAATATTGTATACTGTGTTTCCAAATATTTCGTGTGTTTTAAAAATTTTACTTCAATAGAATTATAATTTTAATTAATTAAAACGTAACATTAATGCTGATTTAAGAGTAGTCGAGACCGCTCAACTAGGAGATATGTTGAGGCCTGTTAATAGCCGGTATTGCGAACATGGCTTTTACACACATATCTTCACGAACATAAGCTGTGCAGCGACTGCATTTCGGCGCAATATGCCTATGATATGGGAAATTACATGTTTAATAACGTTTTACATCCTGAACCTATTGACAATGGAAAATCAGGGTATGATGTGTTTGAGAAAATGTATGTTATAGACAGAAGCAGGCGTGACAGACCCGATAAGCATATATTCTTGATCAGCTGGACAAGCTGAGTTGTTATAGCTCTCTACAGATATTTTTGCACAAATGTCATTCCGATATTTTACTACCCTAAGTAGGATCGCCAGATTATTTAATAACGGATTTTAATTGAAGTGGTAAATATTTTTTTCCCAAAAGTTTTACTTACATTTTTACTAAAATAACATTTAACGTAATAAATCAGACGAAACTCGTTTCGGTGTATTTCTAGTAGTTATTGCTTTACATAAAAAATCTTACCTGGCTTTTAGAAAGATCACAAAGGAATGCATATTCACTGCGGCTCAGATAATCAAACAGTACATCTTGTTGCATATCTCGATTTTTATCAACAAATCCCTCAACTGAATAAATTACATTTCCTGCATAGTGTCTAATACCGAACTCTGTTTCCCAATGGCGACGATCAATACCTTTTATATACATAGGATTGTATTCGAATTCCGCGTGCAGATTATTTAAATACGCTGAATCAGATCCCTTGGGCATATGACATTGTTCAGTCAAAAGTTTAAATATACATCGAGGAGGTTTTTCTATAAGTTCCAAGCATAACGAATTATCCTTAAACTCAATGTGGGTATAATTTATATCTTCTTGTTTATACTAGAAAATAGATAAAAGTAATAAGTTTGTTTAATAATTAACAAAGCGCTAGCGACTGCAAAATACTCATCCGCTATATATATATATATATATACTTATCATATAAAATATTATATAAGTATTTATTTTGTTTTATACTTACAATTGATAGTTCCAAAGCAAAGACGTAATGATTAAAAAACTTGTGCAATTTTTCGTTAGTATAATTAATACAAAGTTGTTCAAATGAGTTCTTTGTAAAATTTTCAAATCCGAAAATATCAAGAACTCCTAAAAATTGTTTGAAATCCTTTCCAGGACTTGTGCAGATGTTTATTTTATTTACAAGCCAAGTAAAAGTCTTTGAATATAGAGCTCTAGCCATCGCATGTCTATTTTCTTTGGCCTTAAATAAAAAGAAAACAGTAATTTTATCATGAGCATTTTTTTAGTGAAGTATATAATTGTAGTTTTTAGACCTGCAATGTTTAATTAAATTAAAAATTAAATTATAGATTAAAATGAACTTATAGATAGAATAGTTTGGATAGATAGATAGAATAGTTTATTTGTGTATTTACATATGTGCTGCTTTCAATATATATGTAAAATAAGCATTTTTGCAATATTCGCCGGGTTTCTTAGCTAGCAGTCTCGACTGACCACTATTGCTTGTTATACCCTGAACCCATTAAACATGGGTAATCAGGGTTTTGTTGCAGCCCAAATGTACATATGTATGGCAGACCCCATAAAGTATATATATTCTTGATCAGGATCACAAGCCGAGTCGATTGAGCCCTGTCCGTCTGTCTGTCTGTCCGTCTGTCCGTATGTTTGAACGCGTGGATCTCAGAACCTATAATAGCTAGAGACTTGAACTTTTTTTTTATAGATTCGTGTATATCACGCGCAGGTCGAGTTTGTTTTAGAAATTCGATAACTCTTCTCGTTCTTTTTTTATCGATTAAAAACGAAATCGATTTTCAGTTTTAAAATTATATCTTCTACATCTTTATAGTTAGAGACTCCAAATCTTGTATTTAGCTTAATGAGACTTTTATACAATTTTGATTTTTGTTAAATTTTGGATGCCACGCCCCCTTCGCCCAAATTTTCAAAACACTTATTTCAAATACTAGAGACTTGTGCTTTTGCAAATACAGGCATATGATTGAAATAATTACGCTGCGCAAGTTTGATTAAGAAAGTCGATCTACAAAAAAAGTTATTAAGCATTTAATTTCCCATAACACGCACATATTGGCGCAGCGAAGTCGCTGAGTAAACTGCGCAGTTAGCAGAGCGTATGCGTGTGCGTGTGTATGTGCGTTGCTTTCAATATACATACATACATATGTATGTATGTACATACTGTATATATTTACATATATATAAAATAAGAGTAACATTGATATAACTTAAATAAAGTCAATATAATATACATATGAATAGATGAAATGCATTATGTTATTAAACGAAATGTTTACCAAACGTTTACGTACACACGCGCGTGGCAACAGCAGCAGAAGCATCTAGAAAATTCGAAGAATTCATAACAACAACAACAAAGACAAATTGGGGATGAATTTTAAGCAGAAGTTCAGCAGCTCAGTAGCAGCAGCTCAGTAGCTCAATAACTGTACTTAGGAATTCGCTATCTCACTCTTATGTATTGCAACGGCTGTGTTGATAGAAACGATGATCGCCGACATTAATTCTCGGGTTCGATTCTCTAAGCTGACGTCAAAACTTTTTTTATGCAAGTTACTTAATCTTTTTTTTTTAATTTTTAAATTTAATTTAAAATTATATACAAACTTTGAAGTGCATTTAAAGCCGCCGATAGGCGGGGTTCAGGGTATTTCCTAGTTGGGCACCTCCGACTAGAGTTTCCTTCCTTTTATATTAAAAATTATTGAATAAAATATGTATTATATTATATTAACACAGAAGTTATTAAACAAGGTATTTGACCAATTACCAAAAGCACGTGGCAGCAACGAAATCTCAATTACGATTGAATTATCAGTTGCTCCAGGATACCAAACCTAAACAATATTAAAAACTTTTTTTAAAGCAAGCCTAACAGTAGCTATTCAGCTATTTAAATAAATCTGTGAAAAAATTCAATAAGATGAACTGTTGTCGTCAAACGAAATTGCTAAATTTGACCGAATAATATAAAATGTTGTTATTCGTTAAAATGATGAGCGTTGATGAATGCATAAAGATACATATACATATACATATACATATACATATACATATACATATACATATACATATACATATACATATACATATACATATACATATACGAATATAATTCAATACTGGATTTTCTTATATTTGCCAGAATTCAGAAAAAAAAATGAAGTAAAAACATTACAGTCGGACGCTACCGACTGCGAAATACTCATTCACACCGCAAACTCCTAGTTCCATAACATTCCAAAAAACCAATTTGCCACACCCCTAATTATTCCTAAATTTTTTATTAAGTGTCATGTGTACTTAACACAATTTTGCTTTTTGATATACACCAATTTCGTACAATTCACTTGAAAATATTAATATAAATTGAATTGAAAATATTAATTTCATTAAAATCCGTTAAATAACACAGAAGTTATTCAACAAAACGTTTAGGTAATTGAGAAATCACGCCACCCTTGGTTCGAGCTTCGGGTGAAGTCGGTTTTTTATATACTTTTTATTTATATTTATTTTTGGTTTGACAAGAAAAGTGGGGGAGTCGGGCTAGAGATAAATTCTGACTCGTACAAGTAGTCGCAGGTTCGAATCTCCGTTTTTCGATATTCGGATCTGATTTACCTCGCCCCCAGTAGCCGTGGATATATCCGCCATAGCTTATTTAACTTAGGATGTAAACGCGAGTATACAATTTAACCAGTATATATTCCAAATTTCAAGTCTCTAGCTTCAATAGCATAGAAATGGTTTGCGTTCATACGGACAGCCGGACAGACAGACACCTGGACAGACAAAACCAATATGTTAATTTAATTTTGCGAATGAGTATAAAAAGATAGAAATACTCAAATCAAAACAAGTAAGAGGGTTCAGTCACGAAACCTCGACCCTTTCGAATAGCCGATATTACAAACATCTTATGATTATAGTATATACAACTGAGCTTAGGCTACAATCTGCCTATGATATGGAAAATTAAATGCTTAATCATTTTTCTGTAGATGGACTTTCTTAATAAAATTTTCACATTATGATTATGACATTCGTATGTACGTATTTATTTGTACTCACTGAATGTATCTCCACAGTAAGTCTCTAGCTTTAACGGTACACATAAAGCCAAGTAAATTTATCGAAATTTATGCTAATAACTAAATGGGATAAGTTATTGAAAAATTAAAAAAAATCGCACCGTGCGAGAAAACATGTGGACAGGTCAGATGGAAAGGAATATAACGACTTCGCTCGTCGAGCTGATCAAGAATATGTATCAAAAATATCAAGATCAAAAATATGTATATACAAAAACATTATACTCTGATTTCCCTTTTTCAATAGGCTCATTTTATAAATAGTGGCGCTGGTTTTATAAAATGCCATTGCTTGTTGCTGTTGCCTAACAATAATGTATCAACCCCAAGTTCTGAGAATGAGGCGTCCTACTGACGCCGAAATATAAAAGTATCGATTTCTCTTGCGTCATGTGAAATCAGCCTATAATAAGAGCCTGTGTAGCGGTTCACAACAATTATATTTACTTTCCAGCAGACGGTAGGATAAATTGTCGTTTCTGATGCAACAACTAACTTTGGCGAATTACCAAGTCGCAAATTTTCAATAAATGACTTGAGAATAATTTAAGGTTACGATATAAAATTCGTAGAGAATATAATTCCAATTGGATTTCTCGGAACCTTTCACTGCATACGAACCCCAAAAGTGTAATTATACAAATGATTTAAGCTACTAGTAATAAGTGAACAAAAAACAAGTAAGGAAACTCTAGTCTGAGGTGCCCGACTACAGTTTGCATAGGCTTAAACAACTTTAAATTAAATTAAATTAACAAGTTCCTTACCCTGAACCCTTCGAATAACCGATATTGAAAGCAAGCTATGATTATTTTATATATATATTGCAAGCAACACATACACACGCATACGCAAGCACACGGACGCAATAATGAGCACACGCTGTGCTAAGTGAGCAGCGGATTGCGCGTTGGCTGCAATATTCCTATGATATGGGAAATTAAATGTTTACTAACTTTTGTTGTAGATGAACTTTCTTAATCTTATAAGAAGAAGAAGTCAGAGACGGACACACAAAAAGTGGGTTAAAGAAATACGTAGAGCCTTCTGACAACCACCTAAAGCTCTTTAATAAAAACATGTATATGTCGAAGCATAAGTAGTTTGAATGTGTTACCGCCCTCCGTTACGGCGCGTGCTAGAAATGTGTGTAAGAAAGACGCATTGAATGTGCATTGGTACGTGTATTTCACAATAAATCGCAATTGTAGTATGAGGGTCATGTTTTGTAGATTGGAAAAGTGCCGTTTTAGCGGGGCGACAGCGTCTGTAGCTGTTGCCGAGCGTGGTTCGGTAAGCACAAGATAATTAGAGAAACGAACAGTCAGTGTGTGATGTTCGGCATCTGAGTGCGATCGAAACTCGCTGCGCTAAAGCAATGTCGAATGAGAATAATATGAGTAACGCTTCAACATATACATTTTTGTAAAACTTTACATTAATGTGCATAAAAAATTTGAACAATGTAATTTTTTTTTTTAAAACGTCAACAGAAATTAAAAACAATGGAGTACAAAGAGAGTTAATTTTAAAATTTTTGTTTTATAAATTGTTTTATTGTTTTTAAACTTAAAAAAGGGTAGATCAAAGTATTTCACCAAAATTGTGCTACGGAAACACGTAGATTTTAGAGCCAGCCTACGTAATTGAACGGCACTTAACTCGTTTCTTTTTTTTCTTGCCAAATATTCGTAGATTTTTTAAGAATTTATATGAAAAAAAAACCTTTTAATATAATAAAATAAAAATGTATTAAAAATATACTTATCCACATTTTAGTTCATTAAAAAATATAACGTTGAACAAAAAAGTATTATTAATCATATTTATTCACTACGAAATAATTGGGCAAGTGTATAATTTAAATAAAGTCAATTTAAAATATAGATAATATGCTGAAAATCTATTAACTTATTTAACAAAACATATGGCCAAAAAGCAGAAAATTCTAATACTAATGTTCATAAACAAATTAAATTGGGGATGAATTTTGATTTAATACTTTACTTAAGACTTCGCTATTTGACACTTAAGTAGTTCAACGGCGGTGTTGTAGAATGTCGCTCGCCGGCACGGAAACCAAGGTTCTATTCTCTAGTATGTCATCAACAATTTTTTTTAAACCTGAAACCTATCCGTCCGTCTGTCTGTATAAACGCAAGGATATCGTAAACCACAAAAGCTACAGATGTGAAATTTGACATGTATACTCGTGAACACCATACGCAGTATGAGTTTTTTTTTTCGATAACTCATCCAATTTCTGATTTATCGATACATTTCGATAAATTGACTTTGATTTATGTATACCAATATTGCTGGAGACTTCAAAATTACTGTGCAGATAGGTGTAGTGAATGCGGACATTTTATAGTTATTGGATTTTTGCCATGCCCCTTCGTCTAAAATTTGCATAAAACGTATTTCAAATACTAGAGACTTGCGCTTTAGATTAAGAGAATCCATCTACAAAAAAGTTATTAAATATTGAATTTCCCAAATCATAGGCAAATTTCCCAAGCCCAAGCGCACTACCTGCTCAGTTAGCAGAGTACGTGCTCATTATCTCGTCCGAGTTCGTGCGTATGTGTTGCTTGCAATATATATATGTTAAATAATCATAGCATTCTTGCAATAGCGGCTATTCGAAGAGTTCAGGGTATTTCCTTACTTGTTTTAATTTAATTTAAAGTTTACCAAGTCTATGCGAACTGTAAAACGCATTTAAAAACGATTGGCGCGGTTTTTCCTAGTGGGACACCTCCGACTAGAGTTTCCTTACTTGTTTTTTTTTTTCATATGAGTATACCGTTTTGTTTATTATCGATAAATTTGGATACATTTCTACTTTTTATTATTTTATTTATTTGTTTCATTGTCACTCACTCACGACTTATGGTTCTTTTGTGGATACGGTCGACCGTTCGTCTGCCAACATATTTGAACGTGTCGATCTCAGAACCTATGTAGCCATATAACACATAAACAGGATAAGTACAACAAATGTTTTCAGCACAAAAATTATAGTGATCGAAAGTATTTCAAATTCAAACTTACCTCATGAAACTTTAATGGAATTTCCGTTATGTTCCCTCGTACGTTTATTTGTCGAAGTAATAGAACCATTTTAAGCTCATTGGTGCTGAGACCCAGCATTTTAGACAATATGGCAATAATTTCTTGATCATGTTCCGATAAATCACATCGTTCACCATCTATATCCATAAATTCGATATTGCCTAACCATAGTATAGAGCTTAAAACTCTAAAAATGCAATCTATATCTGATTGTGCAATTTGCAATACTGTAAGTGCCATTGTCAATTCATTAAATTTTCTTGATTCTAAGAGTGTGTCTAAAGAAATATCTTCAGAAGTATTCAAATATCTGTAGAATTCTGGAGGTCTTAAGTACAACATTTCCTTCATTTCTTTGTTTATTTGTCCTTGTGCTACTAATTGATACATAACGTGGTAGTTTCGTTCTCCTGGACCTTGGAATGTTATTCGTGATTGCTCAAGTAAATAATCTTGTATCACACAACCTTCAATGGTGTGTTTCTTGTTGAAGCACACCTGCATAAATTTTCCAAACCTAGAACTATTATCATTGCGAATCGTTTTAGCATTACCTAAAAAAAAAAATGAATAGATATTAAAAAAAAAGAAATGAAGCTAAAACTTTGAAATGGTAAAATCTGCTTATGTAAGTTACGTATCCAAATGCTTTGTAAGAATATGTCTTGTGTATATTTATATTTTTACTCAGTATCGTGACAGAAAAAGTAGGATTGACAGACGGCCTACAGGATATATGTTCTTGATCAGGGGTTAGTGAGTCGAAATGTCTACTCTTCTTCTTCAGTTCATTTTTGCGGTCAAGTAATATAAACTCATGTGCCAATTTGGGCGATGTAGCTCAACAAGTGTAGAAGATAGTTTTTACTTGGATTCACTAATATAAATTTACTTAGATAAACAAGCTTTATCAATTGAATAGTCAACCGTAGTATTTGCGCAGAAATGGTCATACTTACAGCAAGACGAACATTGCATAAAAACGACTTATGCATATCACTTTCATAAAAAAAAGTATAAATATAAGAATAAGTATAAGTAATAAATAAGTATTAAAAAAGTTTTTAAATTAAATTTTAAATTAAGTTTTAAACAATTAGTTTAAATTACCGAATGCTTCCAATATCGTATTCGCTTCCAAAATTTGTTGCTGGATCCAAGTTGAAACATTAGATGTTATTGCACATAAATATTGTAAAACAAATTTGGTTGACTCTGTTTTTCCTGCTCCAGATTCTCCAGAAATAAGACAGGACTAAAAAGATAATATGCTATATAAGTAACAAACTAATTTTTAATTTGAGTACCAGTCTTTCTTAACAATAATTTGATTCGTCTAAAATAGAAGTTTTTTTTATTTATATATGAAAATATTTACATGTGATTAACTAGGATAAAATAAGAGAATTAATAATTAAATTAAAATTAATAATTAAATATTCATGGTCCTATTCTTTAATTTTAATTTAATTAACTACAGCTACTTTACGATTATATAAAAAGCTTTGGAGTACTCTAACTAGACAAAATATAATATTATTTATTCCTTAGAATTTAACACACGCGAAAGTATGTACTATCAACCGGCAAACTGAACAAATTCGATTTAAACAGTTACTCTTGGGGATCGGATTAATCAATACATGCGTAATGATTACACCTATGAATAACGTTTAATGATACAATTTAAAGTTTGAGACTTTTCAAATTAATCATATTTAATATTTGCTACGAACACTGCTTACCTGATTAATTTTTTCGTCAACAATGCTTCTATAGGCGGCTTCAGCTAATGCGAAAACATGTGGGTCCAATGACCCCATTTTGGACATGTGATATTGTTGAACATAATCCTTTAAAAAAAATTTCAGTTAATTAAATTAATTTACGTTTACAAGTTAAATTTAAATTTAAATATTTAAATTATAATTTATAAAAAATACATTTCAGTTAAAATTAAACTTGATTAAGGATAAGAATAATTTTTCGAATGTATATATATATAAAGCTTAAAAAAACATAGATATTGAGTGCATTTACACGGATAGACGGCCGGGGAGCAAGATTTTTACTTTCGCACATCAAATTAAATAACAACAAGTAAGAACTTTGCAGTTGGGCGCAACCGACTGCGAAATACTCATTCACACCGCAAGCTCTCAGTTCCATAACATTCCAAGAAATCATTTTGCCATACCCCTAATTATTCCTAAATTTTGTATTAAGTGTCATGTGTATTTAATACAATTTTGGTTTTTGCTATACACAAATTTCTTATAAGTGCATAAGTATAAGAGCGCAGTAGCTGGTCAGAGCGTAGCAGAGCGCGTGCTCATATTACGTTCGTGTGCGTGCGTATGTTGTTATCTCGCTATTAGTGCAACGGCTGTGTTGGTAGAAGCGCCGATCGCCGATATGAAGTTTCGTGTTCGATTCTCTAAGCTGCCATCAAAACTTTTTTTTATTCAAGTTACTTATTTAATTTTTTTTTTAATTTTTTAATTTAATTTAAAATTATATGCAAACTTTAAAGTGTATTTAAAACAGCCGATAGGCGAGTGTGTGTTTTAATAGAACTTTCTGTGGAATAATATCTTCGTCTTCTGACTGTCACACAACCGCAAACATCAATATAATACACATTCTCTGCGACTGCCCCGCAATCTCTAACCTGCATACCCAAATCTTCCAAAACACCTGCCCCCTATCAATCCTAGCAAACCCAACCGAGATTAACATCCGCAAGATAATTGAGTTTCTTAAAAAATCTAAAACATACCCCCTACTATGAAAAAGATTAAATAAAAACAATATGAAATGTAAATATAGAAATAATGCTATTATAAAATAAAATCTGTATATACTAATTTAATAATAATCTATAATCACAATAAACACCATCCAGCCGAAGGCCCCTGCTGCCAGTGCTTAGCCTTAGTTAGAGTTAATTTTATATTAATTGTAACTTCTTAATAAATAAATAAATAAAACTTGCAATGTTTATTTCATTATTGTCGTCTTCTGTTTATAATGACCTATCTATGTTTAAAAAATCTATAACATAATCTATTTCAAATTTTGAAAGTATACTTAAGTTAAACAAGTAAAAACGTTGCAGTCGGACGCTACCGACTGCGAAATATTCATTCACACTGTAAGCTCCCAATTCCATAACATTCCAAGAAACCAATTTACCAATTTGCCACACCCGATTATCTCCTTATTATAGTCATTCATAAAGTGAAATGAGTATATTAGGTTTGTGCAATGTCCGTCTTGCTGTCCGTCCGTCTGTCCGTATGAACGGTAACCATTTCTATTCTATTGAAGCTAGTGACTTGAAATTTGGAATACATACTCAAGTATAGATAGTATAGTCAGATAAATTGTCAAGATTTTCCCGATACGCCCACTACAGGCGTGGCAAATTGGAAAATTAATTTTCCTCTATGTCAGAAATACTACTTGTAGCAGTCCTAGAGATTTGAGATTTGGAATGTATACTCGCGTTGACATCCCAAGTTGAATAAGCTTTGGCGGATATATCTACGCCCATTTGGGGCGTGGAAAATCGGGTGAAACTCTATCTTCTACAGTTTTAGAGCTAGAACGACCAAATTTGGCACGTGAGAAACTGTTATGATCCTATAAAGATCAACTAATATATTATATATCCACGCCCACTGGGGGCATGGCAAATCGGATCTGAATATATATCAATTTTGCATCTTCTGTTATATTTTGAACACTATTGATGGTAGAAACTTGAGACTTGGCACATACACTTGTATTAACGTCTCAAGTTCAAAAAGCTATGGCGGATATATATTTTTGACATATAAACACAAAATTTATTGACTTTTTGGGCTTTTACCACCCTAATATTATAAATGTAAAAAAATATATTTTACAACAAAAAAACGTTTTACGTAATAGAACAGAATAGTAAATCTCTCCTGCGAAAGAAATCGACCATTCTACTATAGGTTTTTCTAATGCAAAACAAGTAACGAAGCTCTAGTCGAGACCGCTCGACTCCAAGATACCCTGAACCTTTCGATATTGCAAGTAGGCTATGATTATTTTACGTATTGCAAGCAACATATACACGCACATTTAACACATATGTGCACATATCTGCACAGTAAATTTTAAAATTCTAACTTTAATGGTACACATAAATCAAAGTTAATTGATCGATAATTTTGAAAAGGGATGAGTTATCGAAAAAAAAAAAAAACTCGTACTGCGTGTGGTATTCACGAGTATACATGTCAAATTCCAGATCTTTAGCTTTTGTGGTTTACGAGATTCATATTGCTATATTCATAGAGACGGACGAACGGATGGACAGATGGGCAGGGCTATATCGACTCACAAAAACATTATACTCTGATTTCCCATTTTTAATGGTTGAGGGTCAGACACAGACTGATAAAATTGACCATTGATTCCAGATAATACACCAAAAAATGAGACGTGTTACAGTGGCACTTGAAGATAAGCTAAAATACGCCTCTAATCGTGACATAAAAGGACCGATAAGGGGTCCGAGTGCATGGATTTCTTCTGTTGTCATTGCGTTGAAGAAAAGCGGTGAAATAAGGCTACGCGTCGATATATGATATACGAGAACGAGCCAACCTTCGAAATGTTATATAATAATATTCGAAAATCCCAAGCCAAGAACTTTGCAGAGTTGACCAGGTTACTAATTACGTAAAGCTGAAGAATTGGCTGGCTCGTATTCGAGATCTCTTAAATTTTGATCCAGACAGATGCACTGATATTACTGCAGGCGCGAGTCCGGTGGTATGTGGCGGGTGCTTTGCTACAATGTGATGAGAGCAATGAATTTTTCATCAGCTTCGCAAGCAAGAGATTATCGGGAATAGAAAGTCGTTAGTCGCAAACCGAAAACGAAAGTCTGATCCTAATTTGGGCTATTAAGAAGTTGATCTATTGTGTTGCTGGTTTGGAATTTGAACTCGTCATAGATCGCCACAGGAGACGATTTGCAAACCAACGTCAACGCCCCATCCAGAATCGAACGTTAAATTTAAGGTGTCATTCTAAAAATGAAGATTGCGTCGACTCAATATTAAGACTTTGTAAAATCCATATAATTTGAAAGTTATTACCCGTTTCGAGCTAAGATAACAACAATCAGTAGCATTCTATTGCGTGATTCCCGTATAGTGATACCAGAGGTGATGTTCATCAACATGTGAAAATGTGCAGAAGATGTTTAGTAGTGTTACAGCCAGCAGTGAAGCTAATGACATTACTTGGATTACGACTGCCCGTATTGGCAACAAGCAAGGTAAAGTGGAAAACAAAGAATCGTTTGTTCGGCAAACGACTTAAGATTGCAGCGTTAAACAAATCCAATTTTAAATATAATCTGCAAACAAAAACGTTGCATTTTTTATACAAACGAGTATGAATTCGTTGAAAGAAATGGAAATGAAGTGAAGCTTTTTAGAAATGGGAGGAAAATAAAACGGAATTTGAGCCGAAGATATCGTTGAATGAGGGACCGCACAATAACGCACCCGTTAAAGCTAATTCTCAACGCGCAATCTCCGGCAATTTAAGGTCTGAAATGTGGCCTTTAAAATAGGGAATCAAGCTATTCCATATGATTGAGTACGAGGAAGACACTTTAGTTAAAAACCCAAAATGCGAAAAGGTTGATCTGAAAATACTTGAGAAGCAGTAAGTCCACATCGTAAAAATTGCTAACAGGAGATAGCTTTGTTACCTATCTTAGAAATAATCGAACTGCATCCTGAATGCTCAACAAAGGATAGCTAAAATGAACATCATAATGTCGCAGAAGGTAGAGCCAGAAAATGCTGCGAGATACTGTCCACTTTTCCTCAAAGTAATCTACCACAGCAATACATGAATTCCCACCCCACTACACAAGATTTTAATAAGTAACTGAGTGGACGGTGTCACTTGTACTTCGCAACGCAAACGTAAAAGAAAAAGCTCAACAGCAAACGCGATACAACCAAACATCAATCCGAAAAGCTAAGAAAACAAACAAAAACACACCACAAACAGTCATCTTGTGACCAAAAATAACGAATTTAAGTACAATCAGTAAGAAGACTCTAGTCAAGAGAGTGCCGAACCCAGCGAAGAACGTTTATTCCGCGCATTCTACCCATCTTATTTGTATATATGTTCATTGCTAGCAAACAAGCGCACGCATAACTTAGACATAAGTTAAATAAAATTAATATAATATAATATATATTAATATAATATATATACCAAGCGCACGTGCCAGAAACAGAAGAAGCATCTAGAATATTCTAAGAATTCTTAAATAAATTTAAATTGGGGAATTTGATAAATTTTAAGCTATTACTTTACTTACGAATTTTGACACTCATGTAGTGCAACCGCGGTGACACGGAAACCCGGGATCTATTCTCAAGGCCACCGTAAAAATTCTCTTTATACCCTTAAATTAATCCCATTAAATGGGAAAGATATAGTTTTAAAACTGAAAATCGATTTTCGTTTTTAATCGATAAAAAATAAACGAGAAGAGTTATCAAAAAACAAATCTACAATAAAATTTAAGTCTCTAGGTTGTGAAATCTACGCGTTCACACATACGGACAGACGGACAGACGGAAAGGGCTCATTTCACTCGGCTTGTCTTCCTGATCAAGGATATACATACTTTATGGGGTCTGTCACCCCTCCTTCTGCCTGTTACATACATTTGGGCTGCAACAAAACAATTATGCCCTGAGCAAGTTTAAGCACCCTACAATGTTTGGAAAGGGTGCTAACACCCAAAATGAAAATACGAAGGCTAAAAAGAGACAAGGTTTTGAACGAATGACGGGTCAGAGACGTCAAACGATGACCAAGATCAGGACTATTATAGGGCAGCTAAAGACGCCCTATAATAAGAAGCTCAGGATGAAGCTAACAACGACTTGGTGCATTTTTGAGAGAGTGCTCCCGGCTGCCGTTCATCGAACGACACTCGGCTAGGGGAAAATTAAAGATATTGATTGACACCGGAGTGGCCAAAAACTACATCAAGCAAGTAATGTAGTCCCGGTCAGCTCACCTTTCACTGTTAGTTACATCCATGGTTCTGTAGTGTGTTATATGCAAAATTGTAGTGTATACAATATGTAAAGTGGTCATATGCCCTAATTAAACGTTAGAGTATCAAGCGCATAAACATAGAGACACTTTGTCGCTTTGTTTACATAACATAACCACCGCCAAGTGCTGTAATATGATCAGCCGCTTATATGTGGACTGGCCTGCAGCGTGAGATCCGCAGCGTAAGCACTATGACGTTCTGACCATTCGGTCCTAAGCGTATGTCAATGTATATGCCTTCTGCATGTGCATATAATAATATATGTATACAAATACATATGACACGCTATATACTCCCGTTCTGCCGCTGCTTTGAGCGACAGAACTATATACTCTCTTATGTACTTTAGGCTAAGTCAATTTTGAATAAAGAAAGACCGATTCATTATGTATGAAGACGTCAAAGACACAAGTCTTTTATTGTAATCATTACATGGCGACCGTGACCGTGATCGCTTGCTCTGCCGCCGCAACACCACGTCAGACGCGTTAGCGCACCACGACCGCAGCGCAGCTGGCCAAAAAGAGTATTTGGCAATCGATTGCAACAATGTGTGTCCAAGGTCTCCAAGGCAGCGATATTGTGCTTAAACAAGATACCAATTAACAAGTGCATATTCAATAAGTGCAGTGCATAAAATACACAAAGAACATTTTAAATGGAACAAAAATACATTGGCAGCGATTGAATTTGTCAATAAGCGAAGCGAGTGCGTCGATATCTGACAAATCTTTGTCACTGTGAAAACCATGCCCTCGAAATTTTTGCATATACCAAAAGATTCAATTGTGACGCCAGCCATTGGGATTAAGGTAACACCAGCGGCGGTGACCGCAGCGTCAGCAACTGGAACCATAGGCCCCGGAGATCTACAACTACAACAACAACACGTGATATAAAGCAAACAACTTCCAAAGTCATCGCAGCCAGCGATGCCAGCCCAAGTCTCTCGCTAACCGCACAAAAACGTCGCGAGCTGCAGCTGCGTGCCGAAGAACAGTGCTATGAACATCATTCAACGAGAGCTTCATCCAAGCGACAGATCCGCCCTTAAGGCGTGTGACTGCGCTGCTCAGCACATCGAAGCCAGCGACGCCAGCGAATGCACCTGCACGAGAAAACAGCAACGGACTGATCAACAAGCGTGAAAGGCAAGCCGCCTTTTACGCCTACGAAGGAGCATCAGCGTAGCCAACCGGCGACGACCAGCTGATGCAGCAACGTGGACGCCCTGAAGGCAGTAGGACCGATAGCGCTACAAAGAGCGCCCACCAAAATAATAAATTAAAAAACTATGCGCTGCGTCGCACACTTTTTATTGAATGTACTGCGATGCATATTTTTTTTTTATAATTATAACAAACTATGTATAATTGTGCGGCATTAAAGCTGTCCAATTAGAGTGTGGCCTGAAAACCACACGCAAAAATAAGTAGGGATATATGTAAAAAAAAAAAAAAAAAAAAAAAAAAAACACAAAAGGAACCCCGAAGCCTACATATTGAACATTTTCAAAATGCAAAAGTCGATAACAAAAAATAAGCCATAAATGTACTATGAACAATTTTGGATTTTTTTTTCTTTTTGTTAGATTGCTTAGTACCGTATGACGGTATTATAGGTTTCGACTTGCTAACGCAAGTAGAAGCAACCATAGATACCAAGAATGATACAATCAATCATGGATCTGTATCTGAGAAGCTACTGCACCATTATTGTGACAACGTCAATTTCACTAACGTGAATGACATTGTCGTACCGGACGCCGCAAAAACTGAATTTACCATAATTAAACAAGTAAGGAAACTCTAGTCGGAGGTGCCCGACTAGGAAATACCCTGAACCCCGCCTATCGGCGGCTTTAAATGCACTTCAAAGTTTATATATAATTTTAAATTAAATTAAAAAATTAAAAAAAAAACGATTAAGTAACTTGCATAACAAAAATTTTGACTTCAGCTTAGGGAATCGAACCCGAGACTTTATGTCGGCGATCATCGCTTCTACCAACACAGCCGTTGCAGTACATGAGAGTGGGATAGCGAATTCCTAAGTAAAGTTATTGAGCTACTGAGCTACTGCTACTGAGCTGCTGAACTTCTGCTTAAAATTCATCCCCAATTTGTCTTTGTTGTTGTTGTTATGAATTCTTCGAATTTTCTAGAGCTTCTTGGTAAACGTTTCGTTTAATAACATAATGCATTTCATCTATTCATATGTATGTATATTATATTGACTTTATTTAAGTTATATCAATGTTACTCTTATTTTATATATATGTAAATATATACAGTATGTACATCCATACATATGTATGTATGTATATTGAAAGCAACGCACATACACACGCACACGCATACGCTCTGCTAACTGCGCAGTTTACTCAGCGACTGCGCTGCGCCAATATGTGCGTGTTATGGGAAATTAAATGCTTAATAACTTTTTTTGTAGATCGACTTTCTTAATCAAACTTGCGTAGCGTAATTATTTCAATCATATGCGTGTATGTGCAAAAGCACAAGTCTCTAGTATTTGAAATAAGTGTTTTGAATATTTGGGCGAAGGAGCGTGGCATCCAAAATTTAATAAAAATCAAAATTGTATAAAAGTCCCATTAAGCTAAATACAATTTGGAGTCTCTAACTATCAAGATATAGAAGATATAATTTTAAAACTGAAAATCGATTTCGTTTTTAATCGATAAAAAAAGAACGAGAAGAGTTATCGAATTTCTAAAACAAACTCGACCTGCGCGTGATATACACGAATCTATAAAAAAAAAGTTCAAGTCTCTAGCTATTATAGGTTCTGAGATCCACGCGTTCAAACATACGGACAGGGCTCAATCGACTCGGGGTCTGCCACGCCTCCTTCTGCCTGTTACATACATTTGGGCTGCAACAAAACCATTATACCCTGATTACCCATTTTTAATGGGTTCAGGGTATAACAAAAGCATTTACGACTCAACGAGGCGTTGCCGTTGAATACTTCTGTTGTGGCTACGATCCGTACAGAAGGCGATAAATCTGTCTATTCAAAGTTATATCCGTATCAATGATTTCGTCAAAAAGAAATTATAGATTTGCTGGATAATGGCATCATCAGAGTTGTTGACAAAAAAGAATTCGATGAAAAAGGAAATAGAAATAAGCGACCGGTTATTGACTGTAGGAAACTAAATGAAAAAACCGTGGCTAATAAATATCCAATGCCAAACATTTCCATGATACTATCAAACTTGGGTAAGACCAAGTACTTTACAATATTAGATCTAAAGTCCGGCTACCATCAAATTTATTTAGTATAACCGCATCGGGAGAAGACAGCTTGCTCCGTTAATGGCGGAAAGTATGAATTATGAATGAACCGTTCGGATTGAAGAATGCGGGAAGCATATTCCAAATACCGATATTTTCCGTGCTGTGTGATTGGCAAAACTTACTATGTCTACGTAGACGTGATAATCTTTTCCGAAACCGAAAAAGACCATATAAAGCATATAAATTAGGTTCTAAATAGCCTATGCGATGCCAACATGAAGGTTTCAAGGAAAAAAACCCATTTTTTTTAAAACAAATCATAGAATATATATGAACTCAGGTCATTCTTAGGTTTGGCCAGTTATTATAGATATTTTGTGAAGGATTTAGCCGCAGTTGCAAAATCATTAATGAACTTTGCTGAAAAGGGGAAAATGGCATCATCCAGCACATATCAAGGAAGGAAACCATAAAATCTAAATACATTCGAGAAACTAAGAAATATCTTAGCTACAGAGGATGTTATCCTCAGATAACCTACCAATAGCGCCGTTCCACTACATGAGTGTGAGATAGCGAATTCCTAAGTAAAGTTATTGAGCTACTGAGCTGCTGCACTTCTGCTGAAAATTCATCCCCAATTTATTTTTGTTGTTGTTATGAATTTTTAGAATTTTATAGATGCTTCTGATGCTGCTAATAACATAATAGATTTCATATATACATATGTATATTATATTGACTTTATATTATATCAATGTTATTCTTATTCTATGTATATGTAAATATATATGTATGTATATTTCAAGCAACGCATACATACACACGCACACACATACGATCTGCTAACTGCGCAGTTTAATCAGCGACTGCGCTGGGCCAATAAGTGCATGTTATGGGAAATTAAATGCTTAATAACTTTTTTTGTAGACCGACTTTCGTAATCAAACTTGCGCAGCGTAATTATATCATTCATATGCGTGTATGTGCAAAAGCACAAGTCTCTAGTATTTGAAATACGTAATTTGGAAAGGGGCGTGGCATCCAAAATTTAACAAAAATCAAAATTGTATAAAGGTCCCATTAAACTAAATACAAGATTTGGAGTCTCTAACTATAAAGATATAGTTTTAAAACTGAAAATCGATTTTCGTTTTTAATCGATAAAAAAAATAAACGAGAAGAGTTATCGAAAAACAAATCTACAAAAAAATTCAAGTCTCTGCTCTAGGTTGTGAAATCCACGCGTTCACACATACGGACAGACGGACAGATAGACAGATAGACGGACAGACGGAAAGGGCTCATTCCACTCGGCTTATCTTCCTGATCAAGGATATACATACTTTATGGGGTCTGTCACCCCTCCTTCTGCCTGTTACATACATTTGGGCTGCAACAAAACAATTATGCCCTGATTATCCATTTTTAATGTATACGGAATCTGCTATGACCAAGTTTAAGCACCCTACACTGTTTGGAAAGGGTGCTAACACCCAAACTTACTATGTCTACGTAGACGTGATAATCTTTTCCGAAACCGAAAAAGACCATATAAAGCATATAAATTAGGTTCTAAATAGCCTATGCGATGCCAACATGAAGGTTTCAAGGAAAAAAACCCATTTTTTTTTTAAACAAATCATAGAATATATATCTTCATCGTGACTTTGGGTGGGGCGAAAACAGACTCGGAAAAGGTTAAAGTTAGACAAGAATATTCAGAACCAAAAACTCTGTATGAATTCAGGTCATTCTTAGGTTTGGCCAGTTATTATAAATATTTTGTGAAGGATTTAGCCGCAGTTGCAAAATCATTAATGAACTTTGCTGAAAGGGGAAAATGGCATCATCCAGCACATATCAAGGAAGGAAACCATAAAATCTGAATACATTCGAGAAACTAAGAAATATCTTAGCTACAGAGGATGTTATCCTCAGATAACCTGACTTCAAGAAGCCATTTAATCTGACGACAGATGCTTCTGCCTACGGCAGTTGTCGCAAGACAACAGACCCATCATAATGATTTCGAGATCGCTGAAAGAAAAATATTGACGAACATAAAGCGAAAGTCCACTACAAACCTAGCAACCATGTAGCAGACGCGCTTTCACGTCAAAATGTGAACGCTATGGAAAGTGCAAGAGTATCTGATGCATCAACAATTCATAGCCAATTATCCCTAACATATAGAATAGAAGCTACGACGAAACCTTTGAATTGTTTCAGAAACCAGGTGGAACTCCACAGGAATCAAGGTTTCTTCAAAAACGAGACTTTATACTATTCGGTGAAAAAACACGCCAACATGTCGTAAACGCCCAGCTACTGTACAGTATTTCTTATGGCCAAGTGGAACGATTCTACAGCACATTATGCTGGATGTCGAAATAAACCTAAACGTAACCTTGGAATACAAACAATAGAAATAATAAACTCCTCAACTGACGAATTCTGGAAGGTATTAGAATTAAAAATTGAAAAGTTCCAAAAGGTACAACTGGATAGAAACAACCCACACGGACAAAATTGGGTATATTCGAGGTAGGAGAAAAATAAAATTAGATGCAACTGATTGGCTTTACACCAATATTGAAAGGAATTAAATCATCCTGTAGGTATAGATGATGAATATTTTAGAATGAGAAATACAATTGAGAAGATCATTTATAAAAAGGGAGAAAAGTAGACGGCCCAAATGACTACCCTGAGGAACACCCGAAGAGACAAATATGACCTTCGAAATAGATGTTCTCAACAGAACTCTTTGGGTTCTATCCTTTAAATAGGAAGCTAACCAAGACAGAAGTTTAGGAGAAAATCCCAATTAGTCAAGCTTTTGAAGCAAGATGTCATGCTGAACAGAGTCAAATGCCTTACTGAAGCCAGTGTATATAACATCTGTTTGCATTTTATTTAAAAAGCTTTCATTGACTAGGGATGAGAATTCTAATAAGTTCGTAGAGGTTGATCGATTCTGAGCAAAACCATGATGCGATGGTGAAATAATAGATTTACAAAAGTGTTGCAAGTTAGAAGTTATAATTTGTTCAAATAACTTCGGAATAGCAGAAAGCTTCGCAATGCCTCTATAATTTGAAATATCAGATCTTCCTCCTTTTTTATACAGAGGAATAATAAATGATTCTTTCCAAATTCAATGGAATACCGAGGTATCAAGGGACAAATTATCTTCATCTTGATCTGAGGCTGTATCAAAAAACTAAGTTTCTTTCCATCTTTTCCGCAGCTATCTATTATTTATCAAAATGTTCGAGGCCTTAATTTTAAATTAAAAAATCTATTTCTGCATAGCTGTAGTGTCCAATCTCAACTTATAACCCTCACTGAAACGTGGTTAAGCCAAAATGTTTATAATAGTGAGGTTTTTTCAAATAATTTCACTATTTATAGACTTGATCGCGCGTCTCGTAGAGGGGGTGGTGTTTTAATAGCTGTTAAATCCCATTTCCTCTCTGAATCTTTTACATTCTCATCAATTCACAATGTTGAGATTATTGGAGTTAAAATAACTTTTCAGTCTTTTCTCTATACGTTTCTTGTTCATATATCCCTCCCTCTTCCGATTTACAAGTTTATAGTCATCATATATCTTGTATTAAAGAAATGTATGAATATATTCAAGATAATGACTTATTTCTTTTGTTGGGTGATTTTAATATACCTAACACTTCTTGGGCCTCATTTCCTAATTCGAATTATCTTATTCCAACAATTGATCATTATTTTTTTGATGAATTGTTTAATCTTTCTATGTATCAGATGAACTCAATTTCTAATCATTTAAATCGTTCTCTTGATCTTATTTTTACTAATGACGACGCCAGCATTAATGTTTTAAGATCATCCCCGTTTTGTATACCTGAGGATTTATATCATCCAACATTAGAGGTTTTAATACCTATTTACTGTCCATCAATTCTTACGCCCTCGTCATCTAAAAAGCGGCGTTGTTTTAATAAATGTAATTTTGTTTTGCTTAATGATCTCATTAATGCAACAGATTGGACTCCTTTATATGAGGCAGTTGATGTAAACTTAGCAGTTTCAACATTCTACAATACTTTAAATGCTATTCTAGACAAGTGTGTTCCTATGTGTCTTCCCAAATCTCTTTCTAATAAACCTCCCTGGTTCACTTCGACTCTTTCAACTCTAAACAAGTAAGGAAACTCTAGTCGGAGGTGCCCGACTAGGAAATACCCTGAACCCCGCCTATCGGCGGCTTTAAATGCACTTCAAAGTTTATATATAATTATTTTAAATTAAATTAAAAAATTAAAAAAAAAAAAAAAAAGATTAAGTAACTTGCATAAAAAAAGTTTTGACGTCAGCTTAGAGAATCGAACCCGAGACTTTATGTCGGCGATCATCGTTTCTATCAACACAGCCGTTGCAATACATAAGAGTGAGATAGCGAATTCCTAAGTACAGTTATTGAGCTACTGAGCTGCTGCTACTGAGCTGCTGAACTTCTGCTTAAAATTCATCCCCAATTTGTCTTTGTTGTTGTTGTTATGAATTCTTCGAATTTTCTAGAGCTTCTGCTGCTGTTGCCACGCGCGTGTGTATGTACGTAAACGTTTGGTAAACGTTTCGTTTAATAACATAATGCATTTCATCTATTCATATGTATGTACATACATATGTATGTATATTATATTGACTTTATTTAAGTTATATCAATGTTACTCTTATTTTATATATATGTAAATATATACAGTATGTACATGTGTACATACATATGTATGTATATTGCAAGCAACGCATACATACACACGCACACGCATACGCTCTGCTAACTGCGCAGTTTACTCAGCGACTTCGCTGCGCCAATATGTGCGTGTTATGGAAAATTAAATGTTTAATAACTTTTTTTGTAGATCAAATTTCTTAATCAAACTTGCGCAGCGTAATTATATCATTCATATGCGTGTATATGCAAAAGCACAAGTCTGTAGTATTTGAAATAAGTGGTTTGAAAATTTGGGCGAAGGGGGCGTGGCATCCAAAATTTAACAAAAATCAAAATTGTATAAAAGTCCCATTAAGCTAAATACAAGATTTGGAGTTTCTAACTATAAAGATGTAGAAGATATAATTTTAAAACTGAAAATCGATTTCGTTTTTAATCGATAAAAAAAGAACGAGAAGAGTTATCGAATTTCTAAAACAAACTCGACCTGCGCGTGATATACACGAATCTATAAAAAAAAAGTTCAAGTCTCTAGCTATTATAGGTTCTGAGATCCACGCGTTCAAACATACGGACAGACGGACAGACAGACAGACGGACAGGGCTCAATCGACTCGGCTTGTCGTCCTGATCAAGAATATATATACTTTATGGGGTCTGCCACGCCTCCTTCTGCCTGTTACATACATTTGGGCTGCAACAAAACCATTATACCCTGATTACCCATTTTTAATGGGTTCAGGGTATAAAAATTGTAAATCTAAATGTTTTAAAAAGTTCAAAAAGTCGGGTTCGATCGTTGATTGGTCTAAATACTCCTTAGCTAAGGCCAATTTCAATATTTTAAACTCT
Organism: Drosophila fulvimacula; assembly: GCA_035045555.1. NCBI lineage: Eukaryota > Metazoa > Arthropoda > Insecta > Diptera > Drosophilidae > Drosophila > Drosophila fulvimacula. The sequence continues at coordinate 323,100 of JAWNOX010000008.1, read as the reverse complement.
CGTTGTTATGAGAATTACCTTATACGCTGTAAAAGGCAGTTTGCTCGTGATCCCAAAAGATTCATTTGTAAATTTGAAGCGTAAATCTTCTGGGTTTCCATCCTCGTTTTTCCTAGGTTGTGACAGTACTTGCAATGATCAAGATACCTCAGATCTATTTGTAAAGTTCTTCCAATCCACTTATCCAACTGCCATTTCAGAAACCAATTCATTTCCAATTTTAAATTCTAAAATTAATGGAAATGCCACTATCGTTTCTAATATTTCTCCTGTATCTTTCTTAATTCTTTATCCGCTATGCGTACGTTGAAATCGTCGTTCTCTCCGGGGCGGATGGTATTCCTAGTTGTGTGATTAAAGAATGCAGTGCTTCTTTGTGGTCACCTTTATTAAAACTGTTTAATTTGTCTCTTGATACCTCGGTATTTCCTTCAATTGGGAAAGAATCATTTATTATTCCTCTGTATAAAAAAGGAGGAAGATCTGATATTTCAAATTACAGAGGCATTGCATAGCTTTCTGCTATTCCGAAGTTATTTGAAAAAATTATAACTTCTAATTTACAGCACTTTTGTAAATCCATTATTTCACCATTGCAGCTTGGTTTTGTTCAGAATCGATCAACCTCTACGAACTTATTAGAATTTTCATCCCTAGTCAATGAAAGCTTTTTAAAGAAAATGCAAACAGATGTTATATACACTGATTTCAGTAAGGCATTTGACTCTGTTCAGCATGACATCTTGCTTCAAAAGCTTGACCAATTGGGATTTTCTCCTAAACTTCTGTCTTGGATTGCTTCCTATTTAAAGGGTAGAACCCAAAAAGTTCTGTTGAGAACATCTATTTCGAAGGTCATATTTGTCTCTTCGGGTGTTCCTCAGGGTAGTCACTTGGGCCCTCTACTTTTCTCCCTATTTATAAATGACCTTCCCAGCTGTATTTCTTACTCTAGGATATTTATGTATGCAGATGATGTAAAACTCTGTCTCTCATACAATAATTCAATAGATCATCTACGCCTACAGGATGATCTAATATCCTTTCAAAATTGGTGTAAAGCTAATCAGTTGCATCTAAATTGTTCTAAGTGTCTGACAATGACTTTCTGTCGTACCAGTCCATTTTTTGCTGATTACACAATCAACAATGTGTCCTTGCAACGTATTTCTACAATCAAAGATCTCGGTGTGCTCTTTGACCGTAAACTTAGATTCAATACCCATATTCTAACCATCGTTAATGAAGAAAAAAGTGTACTTGGTTTTATTAAACGATGGTCTAAAGAGTTTATTGATCCGTTTGTCACTAAACTTCTTTTTGTCTCGCTGGTACGTCCTATTTTAGAATATTGTTCTATTATATGGTCGCCACAGCAGAAATTGTATCAGGACCGTATTGAATCGGTTCAGAAGCAATTTCTTCTTTTTGCCTTGCGCAATCTAAACTGGGATGGTAACCTTCGTCTACCGTCTTATCGTAGTAGGCTTCTTCTTTTGGATCTTCCATCGTTAATCAATCGTAGAATAGTCTTGGGTATTACTTTTCTACATAAGTTGATTAACGGTAGTATTGATTCGCCTTCTCTTCTATTTCAAGTCAACTTCCTAGTTCCTTCCCGTGCTTCTCGTCACTTCTGTCCTCTTTATTTACCTATATGTAACTGTAACTATTCCTTGTACAGTGCGTTTCGTGTTCTATGTACTAAGTACAATAATTATTTTCATGTATTTAGTTCTGAACTCTCTCTTTCCTTAATAAAATCTTCTCTTTTAGCATATTTCAGAGAAATCACACACACACCACAGTTGTGAGAATGCACCTATGCAATTCTCCTTACTTGTGTAGTGATTTCTCTTATCGTATTTTACTTTTTAAGATTTTTATTTTTTCTTATATTTTTATAACCTTTTTTTAACTTCTTCTATTTTGCTTAGTTTCAATGATATCACTAACCATATCTGGCTGTGATTTGGGGCATAGCTCGTCGGTCCGGCAAATAAAAAATCCCCATCGGGTTGGTGATATCATTGCTATATATTGTTAGTATTAGGCTTTTTCTCTTTCCTGTTCTGTTTATAATTTTAATTTTGTAATTTATAATTTGACTCACGAATGTAGTCAATTTTCTTCATATAAATAAAATAAAAATAAAATAAAATAAAATTAAACAGTTTTAATAAAGGTGATCTCATAGAAGCACTCCAATCTTTAATCACACAACTAGGAATACCATCCGCTCCCGGAGAGAACGACGATTTCAACGTACGCATAATAGATAAAAGAAAAACAGCAGAAATAATAGAAACAATAATGACATTTACATTCATTCTACAATTCAAAGTTGGATATGAATTGGTTTCTGGAATGGCAGAGAACGACGATTTTAACGTACGCATAGCGGAGAAAAGAGAAACAAGGGAAATATTAAAAACAATAATTAGAAATTTCCAATTTTAGAATTTAAAATTGGAAATGAATTGGTTTGTGGAATGGCAGCTGAGTAAGTGGAAGAAATTTCCAAATAGATCTGAGGCATCTTGATCAGTACACGTTTTGTCCAAACCTAGGAAAAACGAGGAGGGAAACCCAGAAGATTTACGCTTCAAATTTACAAATAAATAAAATGTTTTGTGATCACGAGCAAACAGCCTTTTACACCGTATGAGGTGATTCTCATTACAACGAGGATTTCAAATATTGAAATTGACCTTCACTAAGAAGTATTTAGACCAGTCAACGACCGAACCCGACTTTATAAACTTTTTAAAACATTAAGATTTTATATTTAATAATTTATATTTTTTAAAGTTCGTTTGGTGACCGACTTTCTTAATCAAACTTGCGCAGCGTAATTTTATCATTCATATGTGTGTATGTGCAAAAGCACAAGTCTCTAGTATTTGAAATACGCGACTTAGAAATTTTGGGCGAAGGGGGCGTGGCATTCAAAATTTAACAAAAATCAAAATTGTTAAAAGTCCCATTAAACTAAATACAAGATTTGGGGTCTCTAACTATAAAGATGTAGAAGATATAATTTTAAAACTGAAAATCGATTTTCGCTTTTAATCGATAAAAAAAGAACGAAAAGAATTGTCGAATTTTTAAAAGAAACTCGATCTGCGCGTGATATACACGTATCTACAAAAAAAATTTATATATTCTGATATCGACGCGTTCACACATACGGACAGACGGACAAACGGACAGGGCTCATTCGACTCGGCTTGTCGTCCTGATCAAGAATATATATACTTTATGGGTGCCGCGCCTCCTTCTGCCTGTTACATACATTTGGGCTGCAACAAAACAATTTACCCTGATTAGCCATTTTTAATGGGTTCAGGGTATAAAAATGTTACATATATACTCGTGAATATCATACGCAGAACAAGTTTTTTTTTGTTTTAAATAAATTGACTTTAATTTATGTGTTACGTTTAAGCTAGAAACTTCAAATTTACTACCCACTTTGGTGTAGTGTATACAAACATTTTGTAGTTTTTGGATTTTGGACGCCCGCTTCGCCCCAAAGTTCCGAAACACGTATTTCAAATATTAGAGAATATGGTTTGGTAAATACACAAATATGAATGTCATAATCACACTGTGAATGTTTAATTAAGAAAGTTCATTTGTAATATGTTTTTTTTTTTTAATTTGAGGAGGACCGTAAATTTCAAATCTAGCATTGACGATATACGAAAAACGATGTCAATTTATCGAAATTGATCGCAAATTACTTCGAATTTTTTAAACAAATGGGTACTGCGTATGGTATACAAGAATATACATTCCAAATTTCAGATCTATAGCTTTTGCGGATTAAAACGGATGAACGGACAGGGCTATACCGACTTAGCGCGTCGAGCTAATCAAGAATATATACTTTATAGAGACTGCCACGCCAATTTCCACCTGCTTCATACAGGGTTCAGTATAATAAACGGTTTAACAATAAGCTATGCTCCTTTATATAAATACATCTGATTATAAACTTTAAAAGCACAACTAATTTACTGTTTATTCATTTAATTTTAAAATATGCTTACCTTATTAAAAATGTTAATACACTTGTATGGATTTACTGCTATTAATATCGTTCCAGAGTATGTCTTAATTAAATGTTAACTGTTACCAATTTTAAAGGAAATTGCGATGGTCGAAATTTGATTGTAACGTGTCTGTGTACATTACTTGTACATTATGAACAGCAGTCATTTTGATAAGAAAAAAAGCAGTGGAAATTCGAAGTCAATTTATCTAAAAATGAATTATAAAACGGGATAAATGATTGGCGCTACCGACTTTGTATTTAGTTTCGTGCGTATTTGATACAATAAGGATTTTTGCTATCTACCAATTTCTAAAATTTCACTTATAAATATTAAAATACACTCTAAAAATGCGAAAATCACAGGACATTTTTAAATAAGTCAAGTCCAAAATGGGGCGAAAATAATTTCTGGCCGATCGTCCAATTTTGAAGCTATAGAATAGCTATAGCTTATTGAAATTGGGATGTTAATACAAGTATATAAGTTAACACACAAAGTTACATCTCAACGGAATCTATATAGTACGGCGTCAACGATAGCGGCGCTAGAATCTAGCGACAGTGGTGGCGCCAACGATAGCTGCACTAGAATCTAGCGACAGAGTCGGCGCCAACGGTAGCAGCGTCAGCAACTACAGCGGCAAAGGCAAGAACAACAACCGCAATGGTCAACAACGACAACAACAACAACCACATCGACACAAACAACAACAAGAATCGCAATGGCACTGGCACTGGCGGCGACAGCGGCGGCACCAACAGCGCCAGCAGTAGCACCGACGCAGTAACGTCAGCCTATAAAATGACATTGTATTCTTAGCATAAGTTCAGTTCTACTTTAATAATGAAACGAGCCTGTTGGCTTAAAAATTATAAAATCGATTCTTATTAATCGGCGCCCAAACAGGGACATCCTAGTAAAGGATCGTGTGCAAATTATAGATCGTGCCTTAAATAGCCCCGCGTTGTGCGAGACCAGAATCAGAATTTTACGGCAGAAGCACTGACCGACGTACCAGTAGTAGTCCCTTGTTCAGGTGAGCCGGAGAAATTGCCAGACTTGGCAAAATTGATTAAAGAATTATCTGGAAATCGTACCGAGTTTGGCTCATGGAAGAAAAATGTGTCACGTATTATGAGCTTGTACGAGGGTAGAGAAAATACACAAGCCATAACGCTAGCAATTCGTAACAAAGTTATCGGTGAAGCTGACGTAGTCCTGGAATCGTATAATACGCCTCTGACTTGGAAGGCTATTTCAAAGTGCTTAATAGATCATTTCGCTGATAAGGGTGATTTGAAAATACTAGAACACCAACTATTTTCGCTCACTCAAGGTAAACTGTCCATTGCTGAATACTTAATAGAATTCAGCTGATACTATCAGCTCTCTTTGATACTTAATAAAATCACTGTCCAAGAATTGAGTTATCGAGAAAAGGCTTTGGACACTTTTGTACGAGGACTGAATGGATATTTACCTACACTGTTGGCAATCAAAGGGCTTCGAGATCTCAGCTATGCTCTACACTTGTGCGAGCTGGTAGAGAACCAAGAACAACGAAATACCTTTACTCCAAAGTTCCGACAAACACCTCCAACATTGCCACCTAGACAGTCCTCCGCTCCTAGGTTCACATCTTATAGACAACAGTTACCAAATCCACCAACTAACTGGCAAGCCTTTAACCCCAGACTTTACTATAATCCGCATCCAATGGGAACCCCAGTGAATAACTGGAAAATATCCGACCCCCGTTAAAATAGTGGTAGACCAACATACACTCAGCATCCCATATCATTTCATCCACCGCCACGCCGAGTAGCTCCTAAACCAGAAACCAAACCTGTACCAATGGAAGTAGATGGATCACTTCGCTCTGGTCGTAGCAATTATATGAATATGCCTCCGAATATTGGTCCCGTAGAAAAGCGACCCCTTTCTCCAAACGGGCCGCAACCCAAGTTCCAAAGACAGTTTCATCTTGCCGCGGGAACATCCGATCAAGCAAATGAAGAAGTTGTACAATTACATTAGTCCCGAAGAACAGATCATCGTTACCATATTTTAAGTGCGCAACCCCAGAAGGCACTACCCTTAACTTTCTCATTTACACAGACTCATGCCAAACTATATACAACCCCACTTAATCCAAAATCCCAAGATAAACAAAAAGAAACTCCTCGTTAATTCTGTCGGTGGACAAACCGTAATAACTTAACACACTCACATCGCTTTATTTGGTCGTAGAGACTTTCCTTTAAAGTTTTTCTTATTAGCAAATATAAAAACTTTTCACGGTATCCTTGGTAACGATGCCTCATGCAAAAACATCCCAACCTTTTCGCAGACCCAGAAGAAAAACTGACTTACCCTACTAGGGTGAAAGGGGAAATTTGAACATCATCGGATATTCCGGTGTATAATACATATATATCAGAAGCAGAAAAACAGATGCAACAATTGCTACAAGACGGCAATATCAGACCTTCACGGTCACCTTACAACGCACCTGTATGGATAGTACCGAAAAAAACGACGCTTCTGGATAGAGAAAGTTCAGAGTAGTAATAGACTACCGGAAACTTAATTCGATAACAACTTCGGATAGATAGCCTATCCCCGAGATCGGTGAGATAATCGCACAATTGGGCGATAATAAATACTTCTCCGTACGAGATCTCAAGAACGGATTTCATCAAATTCCTTTGAAAGAAGGGGATATGGACAAAACCGCCTTTGCAATAAACGGTTGAAAATTCGAGTTTACTCGACTGACTATCGGCCTTAAGAATTCCTCTTCCATTTTCCAAAGAGCGTTTGATGATATCCTAAGGGATCACGTAGGTAAAATATGCTACGTGTACATCGACGACATTATCGTCTTTAGTCGGTCCAAAAATGAACACGCTAGATAATGAGAGAGCGCTTAATTCAGCAGTCATCAAGTTCTTACTACAAGCGCAGTTTCAAGCGGAAGTATACGTGACACCACCGTATAACTGCACTAGCAACGGTCAGGTCGAGAGATTCCACTCAACTTTGACTGAAATTATGAGATGCTTGAAAACTGACGAAGGTTCATTAAACTTCGAAGATTCGATCTATAAAGCCGTACAAGAATATAATGCCTCAGTACATTCAACCACTAAAACTAAAGCAATAGATGTTTTTTTCGGAAAAAATCAATAACAGATCCGAAAAAATTACAAGCCAAAGAGACGAAATCACTAAAAAATTAAAAGACAAACAAGAACAGGACTTGGATCATCACAAAAAAATGAAGACACCCATCAGAAACTACCAAATCGGTGAAACAGTCTACGTTAGGATAGACACGCGACTAGGGTCCAAATTAACACTAAAATTCAGAGAAGAAATAGTATTAGAAGACAGGAACACCACAATAAAAACACAGTCAGGGAAAATTGTCCATAAAAATAACTTAAAAACAAAATGCTCATTATTTAACATACAATTAATTAGAAAATAAATAAATCAAATTGTAAAGGCCATTGCAATAAACAATAGACTTAGGTAATAACATCATGCATCGCCAAGCAAACACCAAGCTAACCGAAAACTACAAACACAACCCAGGCAGATCTACACATCGCCACCGGGGACGGCAGCATCTTAAAGAGGAAGGAGTTAACACACAAAGTTACATCTCAACGGAATCTAGCGACAGGGACAGCGTCAACGATAGCGGCACTAGAATCTAGCGACAGTGGTGGCGCCAACGGTAGCAGCGTCAGCAACAACAGCGGCAAAGACAATAACAACAACCACATCGACACCAACAACAATAAGAATCGCAACGGCACTGGCACTGGCGGCACCGACGACAACAACAACAACAACAGTAAGAATCGAAACGGCACTGGCGGCGACAGCGGCGGCACCAACAACGACAGCAGCAGCACCGACGCAGCAACGTCAGCCTATAAAATGACATTGTATTCTTAGCATAAGTTCAGTTCTAGTTTAATAATGAAACGAGCCTGTTGGCTTAAAAATTATAAAATCGATTCTTATTAATTGATATATCAAGTCATAATGTAATTAATGTTATTCAAAATATATTACAAAATTGTTATAGTCAGATCCGATTTGCCACACCCACAGTAGGCGTAAATATATCCGCCTTAGCTTATTGAACTTGGGATGTCAACGCGTGTATATAATTCAAATCAAACTCTCTAGAATTAAGATAGAGGAAAAAATTCATTTTCCAATTTTCCACGCCCCTAGTGGGCATCGGAAAATTCTTGACACGAGAGTATGTACGAGTATATATTCCAAATTTAAAGTTTCAGGCTTCAACAAACGGACGGACAGAAAGATGCATATTGTTCAAAACCAATATACTCATTTCACTTTGTGACCGAGTATAAAAAACTATCAATCGTAGTAGAGGACGTTCAAGTCAAATTATATAAGTATGCAATACTTAATAAGCTAAAGGCAAAAGAGATATACAAAGCTGAATGTATAAGTTATCGAATTCAAAAGAAAATTGTGGTCGATAATCGATAGGTACTCTACCTGAACCCTGCGAAGAACCAAATATTCAACAACGAACGACGTTTACATATATTAAAAGCAACATATACAGACACACTCGTCTAAGCACAATTGTCTACGGTACATAATCCTGTCTCATTTTTATACCGTGAAAAGCAATGGGATATCAATATATAATAGTTTTGTGATAATGTAAGTAATACGCAGGTAACACATGTGGTCGGAACGCTCGTGTGTCCTTATGTACAATTCTGGCATAAAAATTAAATAAAGGATGCATTCAATTTTTAAAAGGATACATATATTATATCTTTACAGTAACGAAGCCTTAGATTACGGTTAATTCCATTTTCATCTATTTCGATTATTGATGTCATGTCAGCAATAAAATTATTTGAATTTGTCGCCATTATTTCTGGAAAATAAAACAAAGTTTTAATTATCAGTTTTTGTATAAAATTCAAGACCAAAAGTTAAATTACAATCTCTGTATTTTTTGTAATATGTAAATATTATTTTGGAGGAAAAGCAAACAAAAGGCAGCGCGAAGGTGATGGCTGTCAGTGCAGCGTTGAAAAGCAGTATATCGTAGTGGCTATCACAAATATGTAATCCCGATATAAATTGGACCGAGTTTAAAGAACTTTTCGTCCAATAGCTATGTTTTTGGCAATGTTATGTTATAAGTTTCCAGACCGACGGATAATATCTATCCAATTATGCTAGTTGCATAGTCACATCACTCATTAATAACCATCAGCAATAAAATGCAACCTATATACTTCAAGTATGGTGAAGTTGGTCACATTTCAACCCATTTCAGTTGGCCGAAAATGGCAAATGGTCAACATTTTATGTTAGTTTAAGAACAAAAGTAAAAGATAACAAGTAAAAACGTGGCAGTCGAGCGTTGCCGACTGCGAAATACTCATTCACACCCTCGCACCCAGCTTCAAAACGTTCCAAGATACAAATTTACCAAATTGACATACCCCTAATTATCCCAAAATTCTTTATTTTGTGTCAAGTGTATTTAATACAATTTTGGTTTTTGCTATACAGCAATTCAGATAAAAATATAATTAAATTACTTAATAAAATTTCATTAAAATCCGTTAACTAACACAAAAGTTATTGAACAAAATGTTTGGGTAATTGACAAATGTGCTTGGTTGCACACCAAACATTTTCTTATGTTCTGAGAAATAACAAATACAATAGAATTCAGCGTGAGTCATAAGTAAATTAAGTTACTTGGTTACTATAAGGTTCAGTGGCGTTGCTAATAGAAGTGACGCACGCCGATCATGAAACCCTTGGTTCCAGCCTCGGGTGAGTTGGTATTTTATACACATTTTATTTATAAATTTTATTGGTTTGACAAGCACAGCGGTGGCGTCGTGGTAGGATGACGAATTGTACCTCGTGTAAGTGGGCGGAGGTTAGAATCTCGGATTTTCTATATCGGCTTTTCTTTTATTTATTTATTTTTGTGTTATAAAATATATTTTTTTGTACATTTATAATATTTGGCAACTCACTTAAGATGGTAAAAGCCCAAAAAGTCAATAGATTGTGTGTTTATAGCTCAAGAAAGTGGTTTAATTCTATTTGCCACGCCCCCAGTGGTCGTAGACATATAATTTTTGGCCAATCCATGACAGGGGTGTAGTATAACGCAACTGTGCATTTTGAACGCTTACATTAAAAAATGCGAAAATTACAGGGTATTTTTGAATAGGTCACGCCCCAAAAGGAGCACAAAAATAATTTTTAGCCAATCGATAAAGGAGACAACCTACCAATCCAATTTTGAAGCTTATAGCACTAAAACTGTAGGAGATATAAGCTCGTGCGGTTTGCCACGGCCGCAGTGGGCGTATATATATTCGCCATAGCTTATTGAACTTGGGACGTTAATACAATCATCAATGGTGTTCAAAATATAACAGAAGATGCAAAATTGCTATATAATCATATAATTATGTATATAATTTTTTGGCCGATCTTTATAGGATCATAACAGTTGCTCACGTGCCAAATGTGGTCGTTCTAGCTCTCAAACTGTAGAAGATACAGTTTCACCCGATTTGAAACGCCCTCAAATGAGCGTAGATATATCCGCCATAGCTTAATCGACTTGGGCTGTCAGCTGTCAATCCAAATCTCAACTTTCTAGGACTCCTACAAGTAGTATTTCTGACATAGAGGAAAATTCATTTTCCAATTTGCCACACCCCTAGTGGGAGTATCGGGAAAATTTTGACACTATCTGACGAGAGTATACACAAGTATATATTCCAAATTTCATGTCTCTGGCTTCAATAGCATAGCAATGGTTTGTGTTCATACGGACAGACGGACAGACAAACACTGCAGAAACCCAATATACTCATTTCACTTTCTGAATGAGTATAAACTAATTAAGGAAGCTCTAGTCGAGACTTCTCGACTAAAAGATACCCTGAACCCTTCGAATAGCCGATATTGGAAGCATGCTATGATTATTTTACATATATGTATATTTCGAAGGGGGCGTGGCATCCAAAATCCAAAAACTACAAATTGTCCGCATTCACTACAACTATCTGTACAGTAAATTTGAAGTCTCTAGCTTTAATGGGTCACATAAATGAAAGCAAATTTATCGACATTTATCGAAAATTCAGAAATGGGATGAGTTATCGAACAAAAAATAAGCAAACTTGTATTGCGTATAGTATTCACGAGTATACACGTCAAATTTCAGACCTCTAGCTTTTGTGGTTTGCGATATCCTTGCGTTCATACAGACGGACGAACGGACAGACGGACAGGGCTATATCGACTCAGCTCGTTGAGCTGATCAAGAATATATACTTTATGGGGTCCGCGACGTCTCCTTCTGCCTGTTACATACATTTTCACAAAAACATTATACCCTGATTTCCCATTTTCAAAGAGTTCAGGGTACAAAAATAACTTGCATAAAAAAAACCTTTGACGGCGATTTTGAAAGAGTCGAAGTGAACCAGGGAACCATAGGAACACACTTTTCTAGAATAGAATTTAAAATACTGTAGAAGGTTGAAGCTGTCAAATTTACATCAACTGCGTCATATAAAGGAGACCAATCTGTTGCATTAATGAGATCATTAAGCAAAACAACGACGCTTTTTAGAAGATGAGTACGTAAAAAATTGTGGGCTATAAATAGGTATTAAAACCTCTAGTGTTGCATGATATAAATCCTTGGGTATACAAAAAGGGGATGATCTTAAAACATTAATGCTGGCGTCATCATTAGTAAAAACAAGATCAAGAGAACGATTCAAATGATTAAAAATTAAGTTCATCTGATACATAAAAAGGTTAAAGAATTCATCAAAAATAAGTAAGGAAGCTCTAGTCGAGACTGCTCGACTAAGAGATACCCTGAACCCTTCGAATAGGCATTATTGGAAGCATGCTATGATTATTTTACATATATATTGAAAGCACCACATACACACACATACGCACGCACACGAACGTAATATGAGCACGCTAGTTATGAAACCAAATACACATATATAAGATAATGCTGATAAAGAGTCAGCATAACTGTGCAAGAAGTATTTACAAAAGAGAGCGACTTAAGCTTTTACCTATTATCGCTCTTTTTATTTTAATTCTTTGAGTCATTATATTTGTAACGATTGAAGTGACCGCATGCAAGCTGAAGAATATATGTATATACATACACATATTGTCTAAGTACAGTTCACGTGTTTTAATAAAAATATTCATGCTTTATAAAAACTTAATTGGCGCAGCCGTTATCGAACAATCACCAAACAAAGTAGCATATTAACTAAAGTTAATACGCAAACACAAAGTTACAACCAAAAATAAACAATTCGTATCAAACGGACTGAACACAAAGTGATAAAGAAGCATATTAACTAAAGTTAATACGCAAACACAAAGTCACAATCAAAAATAAACAATTTGTATTAAAAAGAGTCACAATTCATGCACTCAAGGAAACATAAGTTCGACGAAAACCGGAGAATCGAGGTCGACATAAAGGAGGAAGAGCTAAACCAATTAAGATCGGTCGTACTCCAACAGGAGGCGAACCTGAACTTACCGAGACAAGAACTACTACAAAACCACCAACAACAACAACAACGACGACGACAACAACAACAACAACAAGAACAACAACAACCAATCCAATGGCTAACAAACAAAGACATCATCCAACAGTTCCGTCAATTACGACAATTGGATGACCAACATGACGTGTTGGCTTTCGTAAAATCCGTCGATTTATAATGATGCTATGCCAAGGGAACGAGCTACTAATCCAGTTCGGCACCAGCATCGTCGCCAACGAGAAAGTGTCGGGAGCAGCAGCAAGCTTCGTCAGACAGCTAGGAACAGATCCAAGCTGGAAAGAAATTAAAACCAAACTAATGGAACAGATGCGACCCAGGACGACATATGAAGACGTATTCGACAGATGCAGATTCATTAGAGTAAGTAATCTAAGAGAATTATTCGATGAATTCGAAAGAGCTAAGTGTGAGATAAATAAAATTTACATGTTTGACGAAAATAAACCAGAAATGTACGAAAATAATAAAGTTGTTAGGGATCTAACAAACATATTAATAAATAAAATTGATACACCATTTAGAATTCATATCGATCAGGGTATTTCCATGCATGCTTTACAAACAAAATATTTTTATATTAAAGCACTGGACGATCCCAGAGTAATAACACTTAGATATAGGAAAATCGTTACTAACACTAATAAAAAACAAAGAAACACTAACACCAACACTCACACCAATACTTATACCAATAATAACGCAAACCAAAACAATCAAGCAAACAATAACAACAATAATGCTAACACTAAACCGAACCCGGTAAACGAACTACCATAACGCCGGACCACCTCAGAACAGTCAAACAAACCAACACCCGCATATAGGTTATACAGCCAATAGGTCACAACCCGACCAAAGCCAAAATTTCAGACCAAACTATAACAACAGGGGTAATAATTCAAAACAGACTAGAATGTCTCATATGAGTGTAGATACACAGAAAAACGATCCCATACCCATGGAGATAGGAACCCTAGAAGAAAACCAATCAGAGGGAGAAGAGGAGATAAATTTTTTAACACCAATGCCTAGGGCAACACTACCCGTAATAATGTGGACAATAGGGAAAGAAAGAATAAGGTGCTTGGTCGACACAGGTGCAACGACAAGCATCCTTAAATCAAAAACCTTAGAACACCAATACCCTAAAGCCGAACTTACCAAGCCATGCTGCTATAAAACCCTTAATGGCACTAATAGAATAAAACATACCATAACCACATCATTCCCAAAAGAAATACCACACTCAGGAACTCTGCAGTGGAAACTTATAGATTTTTCAAATAAAAACTACTCGGCAATAATAGGCCAAAACTTCTTAGAAGCCTTTAAAGCTCAAATTAATGAAACAGAACGATACATAGAACTGCTCGACAGATTTAGATTATAAATACCCGGAGTTGATGCACAACGCTTGTGCCCTCCAACCAGTAAACACATTTACTACTATTTACGAAACGGCTTTAACCTGACACATTTGAATGACGAGGAGCGCCAGGCTGTCGAGGCGTTGCTTATAGAGTCAAACGATTTGCTTTTTCGAGAGGGAGACGTTTTGTCAGCAACAAACCAGATTCACCACGAAATTATTACCACAGTGGATAGACCCTTATATTCCAAAATATATAGATATACCCAAATTCACGAAGAGGAAATAAATAGGCAGATAAAAGAAATGCTCGAGCAGAATATAGTGAAGGAAAGCAATTCACCTTATAACAGTCCCTTATGGGTCGTCGAGAAAAAACTTGACAATTCAGGGATAAAAAAGTACAGAATCGTCATCGATTACCGAAAGTTAAACGAATTCACGGTCGACGACAGATACCCAATTCCCGTCTACATGTCGTCTACATGGACGACATACTAGTTTTCAGCACGTCTCTCCAAGAACACATGACCATCTTGAGAAAGATTTTCAGAACTCTAAAAGCAGCAAATCTGAAAATTCAAGTAAATAAGTGCGACTTTCTTAAGAAAGAAACGCAATTTCTAGGTCACATCCTAACTACTCACGGCATAAAGCCAAACCCAGATAAGGTGAAAATCATCCAAGCTCTAAAATTGCCCAGAGCTCCTAAGCAAATAAAATCTTTTCTTGGGATGACAGGATTTTACAGAAAATTCGTCAGGAATTACGCAAAAATAGCATACCCTATGTCAAAATACCTTAAAAAGAATCTAATGTTCAACACAAACGACGAAAGTTACATAGCAGCATTCGAAAAACTAAAAACATTAGTAACAAATAGTCCAGTCTTACGATACCCCAATTTCTCAAAAAAAAATTCACGGTTACTACCGATGCCAGCAATTTCGCAGTAGGGGCAGTACTCTCCCAAGAAGGCCACCCAATCGCTTATGCATCTCGAACGCTAAATCACCACGATTGCAACTATTCAACTATAGAAAAAGAACTCTTAGCCATAGTATGGGCCGTGAAATACTTCCGACCGTACATCTATGGTAGAGAATTCGACCTCGAAAGCGATCACCAACCATTAAAATGGCTGATGGCCAAATATACGGGTAAAGACATAAGCCCAAGACTACAAGACTCGTTAACTTAGGAGAATATAACTTCCACATAGAATACATAAAAGGAAAAAATAATAACATTGCAGACTTCCTAGTAGAATCAGAGAGGATGAAATAAACCTCATGGAGACCGAATCGACCGATGAGGACGACAACGAGTCTTTAGTCGTTCAAACAGTCCACTCTCAAGAGGAGGACCAGGGCTTCGACATACCCATTTTAGATATAGTAGTCAACAGATTCAAAGTACAATTAATCTTTGCAGAAAGAAAAGCCGAAACCCTCGTACAAGTGTTTGACAAAAAGAGAATTTACATTACCGAAAAAGACCTAAAAGATAACCAAGCAATAAACATTCTCAGAAGGGAAATAACAACAGGAAAGATAGGAGTCTTCTCATACTTAAGCGACCATGCATTTTACCAATTACAGAAAATAATAGCGAAAGAATACACTTCCAACCCCAAAGTGAAGTTTGTTAAATGCACCAGGTTTGCTAGAGATATTGAGTCCGAAGACGAGTTGCACACCCAAATAGCTCTGTTTCATAAAAATGAGAGTGGCCATTGTGGGATCGTCGCGCCCTATCGAAGCTCAAGCTCGAAATCTTCCACCCTAATCTCAAAATCCATATCAACAAAATAATAAATAATTGTGAAGTTTGTAGCGGTGGGAAATATGACAGAAAACCCATCAAAAACAAATTTTACCTAACAGAAACTACAAAAACATGCAACGAAATAGTCCATGTAGATACTTATGTAAATTCCAAACAGTTTTTCAAAACATGCCACATGCTTACCACTGACCGACAAAAACAGCACAACAATAGTCGAACACATCCAACAATTCTTATCAATAAAAGGGAAAATTCGAAGGTTTGTCTTTGACAACGAATTCAATAATCTAAGCATTAGGGAATTTTTACAGAAAGAAGCCATAAAATACCATTCAACAAAACCAAATAGTCACACTGGTAATAGCGATGTCGAAAGACTCAACAATACACTAACAGAGAAAATCCGTACACTAAATTTAGAAGAGAAAAGACCCATTATAGAGCAAATGGCCAAAGCAGTGTACTTTTACAACAACACATACCATAGCACTATAAAAACTACACCATTTGATGTACAAAACTACAAAGTAGATCATCAGGAATTATACAACAAAATGCTAGCACAAAAAACCAAAAGAATAGCAAAAATAAATGAAAATAGAGAGGCCTACACAGAAAATAGACCAGTAGGATTTATAAAAAACAACAAAAATTTAAGACATAAAGAAACACCAAAGTTCAGAAAGGCAGATCTAAAAAATATACATACAACAAACATTAAAAGACCCACCAAATTTTCAGATAATACCAATAATCTTCATCATGTGCCTCCTGGCAAGGCTAACAACAGCAATGATCAATTTGACCCCAATCCGGACTGAAGCAGGATTCGTATTACTAGCAGAAAGCACGGTAGAACTGGTGAGCGAGTCTAAGATGATTCTACACATAATAAACCCAAAAGAACTATTAGAATTAACTAATATAATTCAAAATAATACAAGAATCTTGGTTAAGCAAAATAGACACAGACTAGATGTAGAAATAGAAACCATTAAAATCAAAATAAGATCAATCACACCAAGCCCAATAGTAAGACAGAAACGTGGTTTCGTTAAGGCGGTAGGAAAAGTTCAGAAATGGCTCACAGGCGTTATGGACGACGATGACAGAGAAACAATCATGAACCATCTTCTTAATAACCAAGAAAACGAACATAACATAATAAGCAACATTAACGAACAATTATTAAACAAAGCGTTCGGTCAATTGACAATATTTTATTAAAATGTGAAATTTGGCGTGTATACTCGTGAATACTATACGCAAGTCGAGTGTGTTTTTTTTTTCGATAACTAATCCCGTTTCCTAATCGATGAATTGAATACAAACATTATGTATTTTTTTTTATTATGGATGCATTTCGCCTTAAATTTGGAGAAAACCTATTTCAAATACTTGAGACTTGTGCTTTTACAAATACATACACATACATAACTTTCACACTGTGAAAGTTGGATTAAAACAGTCCATTTACAAACAAAGTTATTGGACATTTAATTTCCCATTTCAAAGGCATATTGCAGTCAAACCGCAGTCGCTGCGTAGTTAGCAGAGCGCATGCGTCCGTGTGCTTTCTCGACTGAAGCTTTCTTACTTGTTCTTACCAAAATATTTTTAATTTTATATTTATGATATTTTTCAAATCAATAAAGGTTGGCAAAGTTTAAAAAGGTATTCAATTGTTAGTTTAGGTAATTTCCCCGACTTCTGTTATATTTTGAACACTATTGATGCTAGAGACTTGGTATGTATACGACAGCGGATGTGGCAAACCGCACGAGTTTAAACCTTCAAAATTAGATGGTAGGTTTCTGGTGGCCTTGCCTTGCTTTGTAATGCCTTGTAATTCAATTTTTGTGATAGGAGAAAACTACTGTTTGTGAGCTATAAACAATTTAATGAGTTTTTGCCATTTTACCATTTTAATTGATTTGGTAAATATTATAAATGTAAAAACAAAAATATTTTAGTACAAAAAAATGAAGAAATAAAAGAAAACCCGACATTGCCAAACCCTCCGTTTACATTTACGAGTCAGAATTAATTTCCTCTACCAAGACGCCATCACTTCGCACTGAATGGCATTGCTCCTCACAGAAGGTCACAGCACGTAGTGTCAAAGCTTGTCATACCAATAATAAATAAAATAAAACGTGTATTGAAACAGACGTCGCCAAGGTTCGAACCAAAGGTGCCTATGATCGGCGCGCATCAATTTTATTATCAACGGCACTAAATTTTATAGCGACAGAGTAACTTAATTAGCAGCTGATGATTTAAGCTGAATTCTACTGCATTTTTTATTTCTTAGAACAGGAAAATGTTCGAGGTGCAGCCAAGCACATATGTGAATTGGCTAAAAGTTTTGTTGGATAACTTCTGTGTTATTGGATTTTAATGAAATTTTCAGCATATTGATTATATTTTCAACTGAATTGTGTGAAATTTATTATAAATGCAAAGCAAAAGAATTTGTATATGTGTATATATGTATGTATTGTAAAAGTATGTATAAATTCAGTTTTATTACAAATTGTTTTAATCAATGAAAGGCTACTTGGAAATACATCGTCTTTTTTTCATTTCTTGTTTCTTATTTTAAATGGGTTCAGGGTATAAAATCTCATTTGTAAATAAATAATTGTGTAATATAAACTACTTACAATTAACTTATTATTAAAACTTTAATTACTTGAATGATTTTTTTACAGGTATATTCGATGTATAAAACCAAATTCCCTTAAACAAGCCGATATTTACAATGAATCGTTGGTACTTGATCAACTGCGGTATCTTGGAATCTTAGATATAATTCGAATAAGACGGGAAGGCTTTCCTGTTCATCTGACTTTTTCAGAATTTATATCAAAATACAAAAGCTTGATAAGAAACAAAACGTACTCTGATAGCCGTAACGACATACTGCTTGTATTAAGAGAACTAAAAGTGCCTGAAACCGAATGGCAAATTGGTAAAACGAAAATTTTTTTAAGAAGTTCTGCAAATGAGCCTTCGGAGAATGAAAGAATAAGTGTACGATGTGCTAACTCTATAATTATACAGAAAAACTGGAGACGTCATTTAAATAATAAGTATTATACAAATGTTAAGAAATCTATACTTATTATACAGCACGCGTACAGAGGTTGGAAATTACGAATTAAATTTTTAAGAATTCGTCGCAGTGTAATAATAATACAAAGTCGATTACGAGGCGTGTTTGCTAGAGAGGTAAGCCCACATATTTACATAATATAATAATATACATCGAATATTTAAATTAAACTCATTCCAACAGACATCATTCTGATCAGATGGTTAAACTTTTGAAATTATTTAAAATCATACTTTTGAAATTATTTAATTGATATCGTTTAAAAATTTTAGTTAGTCTGCTATAGAAATTGATTCGGGAAATGAATTATGCCTGGATTTCATTCCTTTAGTAAAATGCCAATATATTCATATATATGCACTGTATTCCAATTTAAATTGAAAGCATAAAATATAAATAAAATCATAATTGTATAAATTATACACACAACTAAGTTCAAATCATTGCAAAGACATGGGTCTAATGGTTTTTTTACGTACTATAAATATAATTTTTAAACTGCTCGATTTTTCAAGCTGTTAGTGATCGTGGATATAAAATTTTCGACCCACCTTTAAAGGTGGGATACATAGATACATAGGTAAATTAAATATTAGGGTGTGTTTGTGAGTCTTCTTAAATCTTTTTCCTGAACCCATTGAAAATGGGAAATCAGGGTGTAATGTTTTTGTGAAAATATATGTAACAGGCAGAAGGCGACGTCGTAGACCCCATAGTATATATTCTTGATCTGCTCGGCGAGCTGAGTCGATATAGTCCTGTCCGCACATAAACACATATACAACAGAAGTTCTTAAACATTTAATTTCCCATATCATAGGCATATTGCAGCCCAAGCGCATTCGCTGCTCATTTAGCACAGCGCTTGATCATTATTGCGTATATGCGTGAGTATGTGTTGCATGCAATATATATGTAAAATAATCATAGCATGCATGCAATATAGGCTATTTGAAGGGTTTAGGGTATCTCCTATTCGAGCGGTCTCGACTAGAACTTTTGTAATACTTCAGTATTCCCTTTAATTTTTAAAGAATCATTTAATATACCTCTGTAAAAAGGAAGGAAGGAAGATCTGATAATTCAAATTACAGAGGTATTGCGAAGCTGCTATTTCGAAATTATTTGAAAACATTATAACTTCTAATTTACAACACTTTTGTAAATCTATTATTTCACCATCGCAGCATGATTTTGTTCAGAATCTATCAATCTATCTAGAATTTTCATCCCTAATCAATCAAAGCTTTTTAAATAAAATGCAATCAGATGTTATATAACTGATTTCAGTAAGGCATTCGACTCTTCAGCATGATATTTTTTTTTTTTTAAATTTTGACCAATTGAGATTTTCCCCTAAGCTTCTGTGTTGGATAGCTTCCTATTTAAAGGATAGAACCGAAAGTGCTCTGTTGAGAACATCTATTTCGAAGGTCATATTTGTCTCTTCCGGTTGTTCCTCAGGGTAGTCATTTGGGTCCTCTACTTTTCTCCTTTCTTATAAATGACCTTCCCAGTTGTATTTCTAATTTAAAAATATTCATGTATGGAGATGACGTAACTAGAGAGTCTATGCCTACAAGATGATCTAAATTCTTTTCAATATTGGTGTAAGTCTAAGCAATTTCTTTCAAATTGCTCTAAGTGTAGGACAATAACCTTTACTCGAACTAATCCATATATTGCTGATTATACAATCAACAATGAGTCCTTGCAACGTATTTCTACAATCCCAGATCTTAGTCTAAAGAGTTTAGTGATCCGTTTGTCACCAAACTTCTTTTTGCCTCAATTATCTGGTGGCCACAGCAAAAATTGCATCAGGATCGAATTGAATCGGTTCAGAAACCGTTTTGTTGCTTACCGTCCTGTCATATTACGCCTTCTTATAGATCTTCCATCGTTAATCAATCGTGGAATAGTCTTGGGGATTGCTTTCTTACACAATTAATTAATTATGATTTAATTTATAATATAAATATTTTTAATTTCTTCTATCATTCAATGATATTACTAATCATTTGGCTGTGATTCGGGGCATAGCTCGCCGGCCTATCAAATTAAACACTCATCGGGTTAGTGATATCGTTGATAAATATTGTTATTGTTAGGCTTTTACATTATTACTTTGAGGTGACTCATGTTTTGTCAAATGATTACAAATTAAGTTCATCTGATACATAAAAAGGTTAAAGAATTCATCAAAAATAAGTAAGGAAGCTCTAGTCGAGACTGCTCGACTAAGAGATACCCTGAACCCTTCGAATAGGCATTATTGGAAGCATGCTATGATTATTTTACATATATATTGAAAGCACCACATACACACACATACGCACGCACACAAACGTAATATGACCACGCACTCGGCTAACTGAGTAGCGACTGCCCTTGGGCTGCAATATGCCTATGATATGTGAAACTAAATGTTTAATAACGTTTTTTCTAGATGGACTTTCTTAATCAAATTCTCACAATGTGATTTTGGCATTCTTGTGTATATTTGCCAGAGCACAAGTCTCCAGTATTTGAAAAACGGGTTTTGCAAATTATGGGCGAAGGGGGCGTGGCATACAAAATCCAAAAATTACAAATTGTCCGCATTCACTACACCCATCTTCACAGTAAATTTGAAGTCTCTAGCTTTAATGGGTCACATAAATGAAAGCAAGTTTATAGACATTTATCGATAATTCGGAAATGGGATGAGTTATCAAAACAAAAACAAACTCGCACAGCGTTTGGTATTCACGAGTATATATGTCAAATTTCAGATCTCTAGCTTTTGTGGTTTACGAGATCAGCGCGTTCATACAGACGGACGGACGGACGAACGGACAGACGGACAAGGCAGATTAGAGAATCTAACCCGGGTCTTCATGTCGGCGATCGCCGCTTTTACCAAAACCGCCGTTGCACTGGGTGTGAGATAACGAATTCCTAAGTAAAGTTATTGAGCTACTGATTATGTATGTATATTACAAGCAACACATACATACACACGTACACACATACGCTCTGCTAACTGCGCTGTTTAATCAGCGACTGCGCTGGGCTAATAAGTGCATGTTATGGGAAATTAAATGCCTAATAATTTTTTTTGTAGACCGACTTTCGTAATCAAACTTGCGCAGCGTAATTATATCATTCAAATGCGTGTATGTGCAAAAACACAAGTCTCTAGTATTTGAAATACGTAATTTGCAAAGTGGCGTGGCATCCAAAATTTAACAAAAATCAAAATTGTATAAAGGTCCCATTAAACTAAATACAAGATTTGGAGTCTCTAACTATAAAGATATAGTTTTAAAACTGAAAATCGATTTTCGTTTTTAATCGATAAAAAAATAAACGAGAAGAGTTATCGAAAAACAAATCTACAAAAAAAATCAAGTCTCTAGGTTGTGAAATCCACGCGTTCACACATACGGACAGACGGACAGATAGACAGATAGACGGACAGACGGAAAGGGCTCATTTCACTCGGCTTGTCTTCCTGATCAAGGATATACATACTTTATGGGGTCTGTCACCCCTCCTTCTGCCTGTTACATACATTTGGGCTGCAACAAAACAATTATGCCCTGAGCAAGTTTAAGCACCCTACAATGTTTGGAAAGGGTGCTAACACCCAAAATGAAAATACGAAGGCTAAAAAGAGACAAGGTTTTGAACGAATGACGGGTCAGAGACGTCAAACGATGACCAAGATCAGGACTATTATAGGGCAGCTAAAGACGCCCTATAATAAGAAGCTCAGGATGAAGCTAACAACGACTTGGTGCATTTTTGAGAGAGTGCTCCCGGCTGCCGTTCATCGAACGACACTCGGCTAGGGGTAAATTAAAGATATTGATTGACACCGGAGTGGCCAAAAACTACATCAAGCAAGTTATGTAGTCCCGGTCAGCTCACCTTTCACTGTTAGTTACATCCATGGTTCTAACAAAAAAAAGCCATAAATGTACTATGAACATTTTTGGGAAATCAGCTGCATTTTTTTTTTGTTAGATTGCTTAGTACCGTATGACGGTATTATAGGTTTCGACTTGCTAACGCAAGTAGGAGCAACCATAGATACCAAGAATGATACAATCAATCATGGATCTGTATCTGAGAAGCTACTGCACCATTATTGTGACAACGTCAATTTCACTAACGTGAATGACATTGTCGTACCGGACGCCGTAAAAGCTGAATTTACCATAATTAAACAAAAGCATTTACGACTCAACGAGGCGTTGCCGTTGAATACTGCTGTTGTGGCTACGATCCGTACAGAAGGCGATAAGCCTGTCTATTCAAAGTTATATCCGTATCAATGATTTCGTCAAAAAGAAATGAAAGATTTGCTGGATAATGGCATCATCAGAGTTGTTGACAAAAAAGGATTCGATGAAAAAGGAAATAGAAATAAGCGACCGGTGATTGACTGTAGGAAACTAAATGAAAAAACCGTGGCTAATAAATATCCAATGCCAAACATTTCCATGATACTATCAATATTAGATCTAAAGTCCGGCTACCATCAAATTTATTTAGTATAACCGCATCGGGAGAAGACAGCTTGCTCCGTTAATGGCGGAAAGTATGAATTATGAATGAACCGTTCGGATTGAAGAATGCGGGAAGCATATTCCAAATACCGATATTTTCCGTGCTGTGTGATTGGCAAAACTTACTATGTCTACGTAGACGTGATAATCTTTTCCGAAACCGAAAAAGACCATATAAAGCATATAAATTAGGTTCTAAATAGCCTATGCGATGCCAACATGAAGGTTTCAAGGAAAAAAACCCATTTTTTTTAAAACAAATCATAGAATATATATGAACTCAGGTCATTCTTAGGTTTGGCCAGTTATTATAGATATTTTGTGAAGGATTTAGCCGCAGTTGCAAAATCATTAATGAACTTTGCTGAAAAGGGGAAAATGGCATCATCCAGCACATATCAAGGAAGGAAACCATAAAATCTAAATACATTCGAGAAACTAAGAAATATCTTAGCTACAGAGGATGTTATCCTCAGATAACCTACCAATAGCGCCGTTCCACTACATGAGTGTGAGATAGCGAATTCCTAAGTAAAGTTATTGAGCTACTGAGCTGCTGCACTTCTGCTGAAAATTCATCCCCAATTTATTTTTGTTGTTGTTATGAATTTTTAGAATTTTATAGATGCTTCTGATGCTGCTAATAACATAATAGATTTCATATATACATATGTATATTATATTGACTTTATATTATATCAATGTTATTCTTATTCTATGTATATGTAAATATATATGTATGTATATTTCAAGCAACGCATACATACACACGCACACACATACGATCTGCTAACTGCGCAGTTTAATTAGCGACTGCGCTGGGCCAATAAGTGCATGTTATGGGAAATTAAATGCTTAATAATTTTTTTTGTAGACCGACTTTCGTAATCAAATCTTTATGTCGGCAAGCACAAGTCTCTAGTATTTGAAATATGTGATTTGGAAATTTGGGCGAAGGGGGCGTGGCATCCAAAATTTAGCAAAAATCAAAATTGAGTCTTTAACTATAAAGATGTAGAATATATAATTTTAAAACTGAAAATCGATTTTGGTTTTTAATCGATAAAAAAAACGAAGAGTTATCGAAATATAGCTATTATAGGTTCTGAAATCCACGTGTTCACACATACGGACAGACGGATAGATAGACAGACGGATAGGGCTCAAGGTTCCGCTGCATGAAGTAAGCTGTGAGCCACTGTAAGTACATACATACATATGTATACTGTCTGTTTCTGTTATTAAATGACCATTATGTCCTCTTTTCCCATTTTCAATGGTTTCAGGACATACAAATTGATACTGAAACAATTACAATAAAGTATGGTTCACAATTTAAATCAAATAATATGACATTGCATTATGAATGTGTGCAAATTTTGTGCACAAGATATGTTGATGTATCGACATGTATGTACATATACAAACACACATACATACATACATACGTATTTCCCACAAAAATGTGTTACAGGAATTCTAAAACAAAAATTTCTATTTTCATTTCTTTAAGGTTTATTTCGCTTCCTCATTATTGATTGAATAACTTTAACATAACTTTTAATATATCTTAATAATACAGCTAACTAAAATTTAAACATTTTGAATAACATATTTTAACTGAATTTTTATGTTATGAATTTAAATATTTACATATGTACTTACATACATATGTATGTGCATATGTATCTATTTTGATACTTTGATCCTTTGTCACAAGAATAACATACATACAATGTATGTATTTACATAAATTTAAAGAATTTCCATTCTTATTATATGTACATACATACATATGTAGTTGTGACAATTTGTTAAATCCGATTTCTTTCTTTTTCCGATTTCAAGTAGCTAATACAAATTTTTGATCCGGTTAAATTTATAAGCTGTTCTGCAAAATTCATATTATTTCGGTATAAATATACAGTGGCTCACAGCTTAATTTGAGTTTTGTAAAGTTTAAACATAGAATTCAATATTTAATTAATGTACATTTATGTGCAGGGTGATATACATATGTATGTATGTATGTATGCATATATGTAACGACTTATAAACATACCTAATATGTATGATTCAGTCACAGTCAGATGTAAAATAAGTGAGTAAATTAATAATATACATACATACGTACATATGTTTATGTACATACATACATATGTATGTATGTTTACTTCAACCTTCAGCAATCAACAAATGGCATACGCACAAACATGCATGCAATAGCATCTACATACATACATACATATGTACAAATGACACAGGTTTTATATTGCATACATATGTACGTATGTATGTATATACATAAATACATACATGTATGTTTTTCTTATATGATAAAATACGCCTTTTGGTTTTACTCCCAAATTAAGTTTAAGTTTAATAAAAAATGACCGTGTATTACGAATGATTAATGACCATTTTAGTGTATACACATGTATACAAAATATGTGAATATACGTACTATGATATTAATGATAACTGCGTAAAGTGTATACATATGTATGTATATAAATTATGTTCAAATGTATTTAGAATTGAATGTACAACTCGGATTATATTATTAAATACCGACGGATTTATATTTTTCAATAATATTTTCTTAGAATAAAGAGCATATTTAAATTCGACACGACTTTTATTAACTATTAAATGTTTTCAACTTATCTTTATTTCTAATCCGTATATATGGATATTGGTTTAATGTCAAAATACTTACAGGAAAAAATCCTTGCAGTGCAGCCATTTTAGCTCTTTTCTAGCTAGATCTGATGCATTTCAATATCACTAAAGAAGATATTTCATCATACGGGTTGCAATTTAGGTTTAAAAATATTTATATAACCTTTTTTAGCTTTCATTTATCTTTCAATAGATCTTTACATTTTTATATTTTGAACCCATTAAAATAGGAAAACCAATGGTCATAATAGTTTTGTTGCAGACCTCAAGGTGATCTGCCTGTTCCCTTGTCAATCTATATGAGCGCTGATCTTTTAAACCATAAAATATTTACATAGATCTCAAATTTAACATGTATACTAGTGTATACCATACGCAGTACGAATTTATTTTTTTTGATAATTCATCCCATTTCCCTATTATAGATCAATTTCGATACATTGACTTTTATTCATTTCTGCCGTCAAAGTTAGATACTTCAAATTTTCTATGAAGATACTTGTAGCGAATGCAAGGATGTCGAAGTTGTTGGAAATAAACCAAATTTAAAAAAAAAAGGCAAACAATTTTAATCCGAGTACACCCACGTTACTCGTAAGATAATCAAATAAATAAATAAAATACGAACAATCTTCGATTGTATTGAAAAAATTAAAAAATAATGTTATTCAAACCCACAAAAAAAAAGTAAGGACACTCTAGTCGGAGGTGCCCGAATAAGAAATAGCCTTAGCCCCGCCTATCGGCGATTTTAAATGCACTTTGCAGTTTGCATAGAATTATATAATTTTCAGGAGCAAAGCGAGCCAATGGATGTTGACTGGATGTAAATTGGATGTAAATTTATATAAAAATAATGCCAATCCTAATCAATCACAGGCACAGGTCTATAAGCGGGCGAAAAGTGACACAGGCCGATACACGAATCCAACGTAACAGCGGATCAACAATTTGACCGAGGAAAATACAAATAAAACAGATTAAGCTAACCAATAACGAAAACACAGAAATTGAAATACTTCCGTGTTATGATGACGTACGTGACTTTGCTAACTTACATATTTTAGGGGAGAGTCCCAGCTCTCGTATTGGGCTCAAATAGCTTCAGCGCAGATTCTCCCTTTTTAAAGTACATTAACAGATTTAGTTAATTAAAAATGAAATGTAAAATTAAAATTTTTGGAATAATGTCGGAGATTTTTATACTAAATTATTTAACTATTTTCGATGGTATAATCCTCCTTAACCTGCTAAAACAGTTAATTTATTTATTTATATACAAAAAATTGACTATAATCCTGAGTCAAATTACAAAATTAAAAAATTAAAATTATAAAAAGAATAGGGAAAAGAAAAACCCTAATACTAACAATATATAGCACTGATATCATCAACCCGATGGGGGTGTTCTATTTGCCGGACCGGCGAGGTATGCCCCAAATCACAGCCAGGTTTAGTGAGTGATATCATTGAAACTAAGCAAGATAAAAGACGTTAAAAAAAGGTAATAAAAATATAAGAAAAATAAAATCTTAAAAAGTAAAATACAATAAGAGAAATCACAACACAATTGCCAGGTGCATTCTCACTATTGGGGTGTGTGTGTGATTTCTCTGGAATATGCTAAAAGAGAAGATTTTATGAAGGAAGGGAGAGTTCAGAACTAAATACATGAGAATAAGTATTGTACTTAGTGCATAGAACACGAAACGCACTGTGCAAAGAATAGTTACAGTTACATGTAGGTAAATAAAGAGGACAAAAGTGACGAGAAGCACGGGAAGGAATTAGGAAATTGACTTGAAATAGAAGAGAAGGCGAATCTTATGTAGAAAAGTAATACCCAAGAAAATTCTACGATTGATTAACGATGAAAGATTCAAAAGAATAAGCCTACTACGATAAGACGGTAGACGAAGGATACCATCCCAGTTTAGATTGCGCAAGGCAAAAAGAAGAAATTGCTTCTGAACCGATTCAATACGGTCCTGATACAATTTCTGCTGTGGCGACCATATAATAGAACAATATTCTAAAATAGGGCGTACCAGCGAGACAAAAAGAAGTTTAGTGACAAACGGATCATTAAGCGCTTTGGACCATCGTTTAATAAAACCAAGTACACTTTTAGTTTCATTAACGATAGTTAGAATATGGGCGTTGAATCTAAGTTTACAGTCAAAGAGCACACCGAGATCTTTGATTGTAGAAATACGTTGCAAGAACACATTGTTGATTGTGTAATCAGCAAAAAATGGAGTGGTACGACAGAAAGTCATTGTCATACACTTAGAACAATTTAGATGCAACTGATTAGCTTTACACCAATTTTGAAAGGAAATTAGATCATCCTGTAGGCGTAGATGATCTATTGAGTTCTTGTATGAGAGACAGAGTTTTACGTCATCTGCATACATGAATATTCTAGAGTAAGAAATACAGCTGGAAGGGTCATTTATAAATAGGGGTAAAACAGTATCACTTCAACCTCTCAAGAGATAAGACTTGCTGCATCAAATATAAAAACAAAAGCAAAACCCCGCTACGCAAACGCAAAGCTTATCAGCAAACGCGCGACTAACAAAAATCAACCGCAAAAGCAAACAGAAATAAAAGCAAACACACACCATAAACAGTTACACCGGGCAATAGCCCAAAAACAACAACCATGAACGAACCACCCGATAGAAGCAAAACCTACAAAACACAACTAAATGAGCCAAAATACATTGTACTAAAACGGAACGACAACGAATCATTCGAAAAAGTGTCACCGTTTATCATAAAAAAAACCATAGACTATGCATGCGGAGGAGAAGTTGAAACATGTAAAAAAACAAGAGACGGCTCCCTACTTATTAAAACTAAAAACAAACTGCAAGCACTGAAACTAATTGCGCTAAAAAATATGAATAATCTCGATATCACTGCAACAGAACACAAGACTTTAAACACAACCAAAGGCGTAATATATTGCAATGAACTACGAAACATAGCTGAAAGTGAAATACTGCAAGAATTAAAACCACAGAACGTAATCGAAGTGCGCAAAATTCTAAAAAAAAACAAACAAACAACACAAACCAAGAACAAACCTCACTTGTCGAAACTGGTCTCATAACAATTATATTTTCAACTCACAAACTACCCGAATTAATAAAAATTGGCTACGAAACCGTCCGTGTACGACCATATATCCCACTCCCGCTGCGGTGCAAAAATTGTCTCCGCTTTGGACACCCTACCGCTATCTGCAAGAGCTCCGAAATATGCAAAAACTGCTCAGAAGCAAAACATACAAATGAAGGCGAACTCTGCAAAAATACGCAAAGCTGCCTCAACTGCAAAAATAACCCCCAAATTGACCACCAACATAGCCCGCTCGACCGTAAATGCCCCACCTTCCTCAAACAACAAGAGCTAACTGCAATAAAAACCACCGAAAAAGTTGATAACAAAACCGCACTTGATATATATCACAACAGGCACAATCAACAGTTGAGAAACAGCTATGCTAAAACTCTTGCACAACCAACGCCAAACACATCAACACCAACACAAAATTCAACCAATACACAATGCTCACATGCACAAATCATTAATACGTAGCAAGCAGCAAGCACTCCATCTACGATCTCCCCCCTGGAGAAAGTATTTACAGATATAAAAAAAAGGTATCAAACTAACTCCAGTGTAACAGAAGATATGGAAACAGATAGTAACCCTCCCCACACGGAAAACAAATCATATCTATCACAGTCAACTGAAGATCTGAAACTAAGAATATTTACCAAAGATAAATCTAGCCCTCTAACAACTAACTTTAAGCCCTCTAAACCAAAAACAAAATCAAAGCCCACAAACAAAAACCTTCATAAAAACAATAGTGATAGCGAATCTATCTAAATCAAAACAAGTAAATAGAAACAAACTTTATACCAAACTCATACTCTATACTTTAACCTTTAACTCAAAACAAATCCAAATACTCAACCCAAGACCCCAAATCATAAAAATATAGCAATGCTTAAAATAATACAATGGAACATGAAAGGATACAGAAACAACTATAACGAACTGCTAATTATAATCAAAAAATACTCACCACACATAGTATGTCTCCAAGAAACCCACTTTTACAATACATTTATCCCCACCCCTGTCCCAATAAACTTTCAAATTTACACCAATACAGCTTCCAACCGATTTTTTAGAACATAAGACACATAGAAACGCTAGGAATCGAAATTATGTCTAATAGGAAAATTAACATTATTTCTGTATATATCCCTCCCACCAAAACATTTTCACCTAATGACTTAACCGAACACTTTGTACCACGCACTAACAGCACCAACCAAATTATCCTAGGTGATTTCAACAGCAAACATCACACCTGGGGATCAGCCCAAGATAACCGGAGAAGACGTACCCTATCAAAGTTCCAATCTCACTATACTTAATGGCGGATCACCAACACACTTCTCCACTCACAACACCTTCACACATATTGACATCTCAGTATGCTCCCCTCAATTAACTCCCTTCACCAATTGGAAAATAATCAATGACCTTCATGGCAGCGATCATTTTCCAATTTTATTATCCTTGTTCCCAGAGCCCCAATCCGACAACTTCTCCCGTCCCCTCTTCAAAATAAAAAAAGCCAACTGGCCATTATTCACCAAGCTAACTAACGACCTAAACGAACTTATACCTAGAACCTCTAACATTAACAAAGAAGCTGCAATAATTAATAAAATAATCCTACAATCCGCTCACCATAGTATACCACAAACAACCCCTTCCCACAACAAAAACACCCCCTGGTGGAATAAAACATTGACCAAACTTAGGTCCAACAAATTTATAACTTGGCGAAACTTCAAACGCAATAGCACCACTGACAACCTTCTCAACTACAAAAGAGCTAACGCCCTCTTCCGGAGAGAGCTTAAAATATCCAAATCTAAAGCTACCACAGACTTCACATCCAAAATAGAACCCAACACCCCCTCCGACAAAATCTGGACTAATATCCGACGGCTCTGCGGGCTTAACCCTACCAAAGCCATTCACTGCATTACAGATACAACCAACAACTCACTATCAACAGACACAAACCACATAGCCCTCTTGTTTGCCCAACATTGGTCCGACTGCTCCAACGACCAAAATTTTAGCAATAGCTTCATTACCAGCAAATATGCTGACAACTCTATCAATTACTTACCCAGTCCTAGAGCACAAGCAATAGAATCTGACATCACACTAATTGAACTACTAGCAGCGTTACACACCCTCAAAGGTACAACTCCCGGCCTAAACAGAATCTCTTATCCTATGATAAAAAATACCTCTTACGCCCTTAAAGCCAGAATTACAAACCTCTTCAATACTATATTCAACAACACCATCCCACAATCCTATAAAACCAGCCTTGTCATTCCTATAATAAAACCCAAATCCAACAAAACACTCATAACCAGTTATAGACCCATCTCCCTTAACTGCTGCATATCCAAAACCTTAGAAAAAATAATAGCCAGGCGCCTTTGGTGGTTGGTATCGAAAAACAACTACATCCATCCCAACCAAACAGGCTTCAAATACGGCAAATCCGTTACAGACGGTCTGCTCTTTGCAGACCACCTGATAACGAAGTCGCTAAGAAGCAAAAAGCACGCCTCTATCATTGCCCTTGATTTCTCAAGAGCCTTCGACAGAGTCGGTGTCCACCCAATAATAGACCAATTAAACCGCTGGAAAGTTGGACCAAAAATCATACAGTTTATACGGAATTTCATGGCAAACCGGAAAACTGTAGTTAAAGTAAAAAATGTCAAAAGTAATCCCTATCCTCTTCAAAACGGCATTCCCCAGGGATCGCCAATATCCGTCATCCTTTTCCTAATCGCCTACAACAGACTCTCCCACTTAATCAGCGTACAAAAAGAAATCCATTTCACCGCCTACGCCGACGACTTTTACCTTATCATCCCTCTTAGCAAACAAAAAAATCAATCCTGCAACCTCGGCCAACTCTTTTCCAACATATGTGAGTGGTGTTCATATTCAGGAGCATCACTATCAGTAGAAAAGTCTCAACACCTTCATGTGTGCCGCAAGCAAAACTGCATCTGCAGCATATCATGCAACAACACCCCTATTCCCTCAGTTACCAAATTGAAGATCTTAGGACTCACCATTAACAATAAATATAGAGGGGACGCGCACATCAAACAAATTCTGCCAGCCTTAAACAACAAACTTAACATCATTAAATGCCTAGGAAGCTCTAAGCTAAACTGCTAAAACTCACCGCTCCACAGATACACTAAACAGAAGGACAGCCAAAAAAGGAACAAATTGACGTCAACAATAAAAAAAACCATAGCATTATGTAAAGAAACCACCGTTCCGTACCTTCCCCTCCCAAGCAAAACCACCACACCCCTATGGCTATTCCCCCCCTCTGTCATCAATACCACACTACATAGACAGTGCAAATCCAACACACCACCAAGCACATTCAGACAACAATTTCTTGAAATCAAAGAGAAATACAACAACCATAAATTCATATACACAGACGGCTCTCTACAAAACAACACAGCCACTTTCCATCCTATCAGCTGAAACCATAGCCATTCTCGATGCAATAAATCTGATCAAAAACAGACTTGGAAAGTATATAATTTGCTCCGACTCCCTCGCATCCATAAAATCCATTCGCAATATTAACAACAATAGCCTTTATCCCACAACTATTAGAACCCTGCTTACTCAATCTGACTCAAAAATAAAACTTCTTTGGATCCCTAGCCACTGCGGCATTAAAGGGAACGAGTTAGCCGACAGTGCAGCCAAAGACACATTTTATATGCCCCTTCACTATACCCCTAACTTTAACACTACAGACATAAACAAACTCCTCAAAAACGAACTCTCAAAAAAACTTAAATTGAACATAGAGCTCTGCAACCGATGGTCCCAGAGATTAAATACAAACCCATCCAACACGTGAAACTACCTAAAAAATATAGACCCAAAAAGCATCACACGCAGTGATCAAATAAAATTTCTAAGGCTAAGACTAGGCCACACAAGAATCACACAACAGCACTATAACAACCCTAACAACACCCTTCCTTGCCCCAACTGTCACACAACCGCAAACATCAATATAATACACATTCTCTGCGACTGCCCCGCAATCTCTAACCTGCATACCCAAATCTTCCAAAACACCTGCCCCCTATCAATCCTAGCAAACCCAACCGAGATTAACATCCTCAAGATAATTGAGTTTCTTTAAAAATCTAAAACATACCACCTACTATGAAAAAGATTAAATAAAAACAATATGAAATGTAAATATAGAAATAATGCTATTATAAAATAAAATCTGTATATACTAATTTAATAATAATCTATAATCACAATAAACACCATCCAGCCGAAGGCCCCTGCTGCCAGTGTTTAGCCTTAGTTAGAGTTAATTTTATATTAATTGTAACTTCTTAAATAAAAAAATAAAATAGGGGTAAAAGTGGAGGGCCCAAGTGACTACCCTGAGGAGCAACCGTTAAATAGGAAGCAATCCAAAACAGAAGTTTAGGAGGAAATCCCAATTGGTCAAGCTTTTGAAGCAAGATATCATGCTGAACAGAGTCAAATGCCTTACTGAAATCAGTGTATATAACATCTGTTTGCATTTTCTTTAAAAAGCTTTCATTGACTAGGGATGAAAATTCTAATAAGTTTGTACAGGTTGATCGATTCTGAACAAAACCATGCTGCGATGGTGAAATAATAGATTTACAAAAGTGTTGCAAATTAGAAGTTATAATTTTTTCAAATAACTTCGGAATAGCAGAAAGCTTGGCAATGCCTCTGTAATTTGAAATATCAGATCTTCTCCCTTTTTTATACAGAGGAATAATAAATGATTCTTTCCAAATTGAAGGAAATACCGAGGTATAAAGAGACAAATTAAACAGTTTTAATAAAGGTGACTACAAAGAAGCACTGCATTCTTTAATCACACAACTAGGAATACCATCCGCCCCGGAGAGAACGACGATTTCAACGCACGCATAGCGGATAAAAGAGAGACAGGAGAAATATTAGAAACCATAATAGCATTTCCATTAATTTCAGAATTTAAAATTGGAAATGAATTGGTTTCTGGAATGGCAGTTGAATAAGTGGATTGGAAGAAATTTTCAAATAGATCTGAGGCATCTTGATCATTGCAAGTACTGTCACAACCTAGGAAAAACGAGGATGGAAACCCAGAAGATTTACGCTTCAAATTTACAAATGAATAAAATCTTTTGGGATCACGAGCAACCTGCCTTTTACAGCGTATAACGTAATTCTCATAATAACGAGAATTTAAAATATTGAAATTGGCCTTAGCTAAGGCTTATCAGAAAAAGACTTAAGAAGACACATAGGAACACTATTGCCTAGAATAGCATTTAAAGTACTGTAGAATGTTGAAACTGCAAAGTTTACGTCAACTGCCTCATATAAAGGAGGCCAATCTGTTGGTCTGTTGTTGAGATCATTAAACAGAACAAAATTACATTTATTAAAACAACGACGTTTTTTAGATGATGAGGGTGAAAAAATTGGTGGACAGTAAATAGGTACTAAAACCTCTAGTGTTTTATGATATAAATCCTCAGGTATACAAAAGGGGGATGATCTTAAAACATTAATGCTGGTGTCATCATTAGTAAAAACAAGATCAAGAGAACGATTTAAATGATTGGAAATTGAGTTAATCTGATACATAGAAAGGTTAAACAATTCATCAAAAAAATAATGATCGATTGTTTGAATATGATAATTCGAATTGGGAAATGAGGCCTAAGAAGTGTTAGGTATATTAAAATCACCCAACACAAGAAATAAGTCATTATCTTGAACATATTCATACATTTCTTTAATACAAGATATATGATGACTATAAACTTGTAAATCGGAAGAGGGAGGGCTATATGAACAAGTAACGTATAGAGAACAAGACTGAAAAGTTATTTTAAATCCAATAATCTCAACATTGTGAATTGATGAGAAGGTAAAAGATTCAGAGAGAAAGTGGAATTTAACAGCAATAAAAACACCACTCCCTCTACGAGACAAGCGATCAAGTCTGTAAATAGTGAAATTATTTGAAAGAACCTCACTATTATAAACATTTTGGCTTAACCATGTTTCAGTGAGGGCTATAAGTTCAGATTGGACTCTACAGCTATGTAGAAATAGATTTTTTAATTTAGAATTAAGGCCTCGAACATTTTGATAAATAATAGATTTTAATAAATAATTGAAGAGCAAAATGCAAATATTTGTTATAAGCCCGGAAAAGAAAAACTATGTGGCCGATGTGTGCGTCATCATATTAATGCATTAGAAAATGATACAATCTCGAATATGGCTGACAACGGGGAAAGCCGATCGACTAAGAGATACCCTGAAACTCTGGAATAGCCGATATTGCAAACAGGCTATGATTATTTTACATATATATTGCAAGCAACACATACATATACACACATACGCATGAATACGGGCGCAATGATGAGGACTCACTCTGGTAACCGAGCAGTGATTATCTATGATATGGAAATTTAAAACTTTAATAACTTTTGTTGTAGATGGAGTTTCTTAATCAAATTCAAATCACAGTGTCATTACGCATTCGCATGTATGTGTGTGTTTGCCAAAGCTCAATTTATCGATGAGCTATCGAAAAAAAAGTACTACGTATGGTACTCAGTACATATCAAATTTCAGACTTTAGGTAAGAAGAAAATATAAGTTAATTAAAAATAAAAATAAAAATAAAATAAAAATTGAAAAAGAAAAGTAATAATTTTAACAAGTAAGGAAACTCTAGTCGGAGGTGGCCAACTAATAAATACCCTAAACCCCGCCTATCGGCGATTTTAAATGCACTTCACAGCTTGCATAGAATTATATAATTTTAGTTTAAATAAAAAAAAAAATAAGTAACTTACATAAAAAAAATGTTAACGGCAGCTTAGAGAATCGAACGCGGGTCTTCATGTCGGCGATCGTCGCTTCTACCAACACCGCCGTTGCGCTACATAAGTGTGAGATAGCGAATTCCTAACTAAAGATTTTGAACTACTGAGCTACTGCTACTGAGCTGCTGAACTTCTGCTGAAAATTCCCCAATTATTTTATTTATATATTTATTGTTAATTATACAAAAAAAAAAAATAATAATAATGTAATAATTAATCGGAAAGGAGTGCTAGCTACTAAGGCCATCGACTCGATAGTTCACTTATATTTTATTGAGTAATTTTTTTACGTCTAAGAATTTGATTAATAATTTTATGTTATTAAGAATGGGTGAGGTAAGAAGGGAAGTGGGTTGGATTTGACCAAATAAACTAATCCTTGTATTGTTTAAATGCGGGCAGGTGTCCAATATGTGTTTCGTTGATAATTCTCCCCCGGATTTTGGGTATCTGGGTTGGGCTTTTCCATTTAGCAGATGGTCGTGAGTTACGGCGGTGTGACCAGTTCTGAGGCGGGTGATGATATTGCAATGTCTTCTGTGCAATGAAGCTGGATATCGTACGGGTTTCTTGCTTGGGTTAAATTGTTTAAACCAAAGAACGTAACTGTCTCATTGAGTCATTTCCTTCCTTCTTAGTATCTCTTTAATGTTACGCCATAAGTTTTCTCTGATACCAGGGATGACTGTTAGACAAGGAGATTGTCCTGCCTGTTTGGCCGCTGCATCTGCAAGCCCGTTACCTTTTATGCCCATGTGACCAGGAGCCCAAAGGACTTTTTTTTGGTATCGTATTTTATTCAAAGATGTCGAATTATTATTAACGGCATTGAGGGTAGAAAGACTGTCGCTGCATATTATGAATTTACCCTTAAGTTCAAGAGCGTGCTTAATGGCTTTTATGACCGAAACAGCTTCGACAGAGAATATTCAAAAGTATGCAGGAAGCATTCCTGATGAGACGTGGGTTCCAGATTGGCTGACGACTGCGAAGCTCGTAGAGTCAATTGTTTTCGATCCGTCACTGTGAAGCTAACTCCAGTTGGGGAATTATCCCGTTCCGGCAGCTAGCATTTGCTGAAATACACTTTTGGGTGTTTTTGATTTTTTTAATAAGTTGAGTGGTTGATGTTTTAAAAAAAAACTGAAACATTTAATTTGTTGACATCCTCTCATAATTTTTTGGTTGTGGAAAGTGGGCTTATGTTAGAGGTAAAATTGCTAAAAGAATCTTTTCTCTTTTAAACAAGGCTCTCGCTTTTTTGTACGCTACTAAATTGGTACAGTTATGAGAGGTTTTATAGCCTTGCCAGAGAATCTGCTTTTGTTGTCTTAAATCGTGGAGACTTGGGCTGAACCAAACAGGTTTTCTTATCTGTTTTTGGGATTACTTTGAGGAATGGCTACGTTGGCTGCTGCTTTTATGGTTTTCGGAATTCTGGCAACGAAGAGGTTCTGGTCAACGCAAATTGAAAGTGAATTTTAAAAATCGATTGGAAGCTATTCCAGTTGGCGTGGTCAGTTTTGAACTTAATTATAGGTGGGAGTTTTTCCGGTTTTAAACGTGTCCGAAGGTCAATAGTAATAGGGAAATGATCGCTTCCGTGTAAACTGACGTCTTCCTGCAACTCGTGCTAGCCGAAGACTATCATCCCCAATTTATTTTTGTTGATGTTATGAATTATTAGACTTTTCTAGATGCTTATGCCGCTGCCAATATGGCCAATATATGCATGTTATGGGAAATTAAATGCTTAATAACTTTTTTTGTAGACCGACTTTCTTAATCAAACTTGCGGAGCGTAATTATATCATTCATATGCGTGTATGCGCAAAAACACAAGTCTCTAGTATTTGAAGTACGTGGGGCGTGGCGTACACAATTTAACAAAAATCCAAATTGTATAAAGGTCCCCATTAAACTAAATACAAAATTTGGAGTCTCTAACTATAAAGATGTAGAAGATATAATTTTAAAACTGAAAATTGATTGTCGTTTTTAATCCATAAAAAAACGAGCAGAGTTATCGAAATAAAAAAACTCGATCTGCGCGTTATCTACACGAATCTACAAAAAAGTAAGGAAACTCTAGTCGGAGGTACCCGACTAGGAAATACCCTAAACCGCGCCTATCGGCGATTTTAAATGCACTTCGCAGTTTGCATAGAATTATATAATTTTAAATTAAATTAAAAAAATAAACAATAAGTAACTTGCATAAAAAAAATGTTGACGGTAGCTTAGAGAATCGAGCCCGGCCCTTCATGTCGGTCGTCGATTCTACCAACACCGCCGTTGAACTACTTCAACTTTCTTAATCAAACTTGCGCAGCGTAATTATATCATTCATATGCGTGTATGTGCAAAAGCACAAGTCTCTAGTATTTGAAATAAGTGTTTTGAAAATTTGGGCGAAGGGGATGTGGTATCCAAAATTTAACAAAAATGTATAAAGGTTCCATTAAGCTATATACAAGATTTGGAGTCTCTAACTATAAAGATGTAGAAGATATAATTTTTAAAGTGAAAATTCATGTTCGTTTTTAATCGATAAACAAAAAAACGAGAAGAGTTATCGAATTTCTAAAACAAATTCGACCTGCGCGTGATATACTCGAATCTATAAATAAAAATTCAAACATACGGTCAGATGGACGACAGACAGAGGGATAGATCTCAATCGAATGGGCTTGACGTCCTGATTAAGAATATATATACTTGAGGTCCGCCACGCCTCCTTCTGCCTGTTACATACATTTTCACAAAAACATTATACTCTGATTTCCATTTTCAATGGGTTCAGGGTATAAAAAATATCGGATGGTCATAGACTGCCGAAAACTTAACAAAGCCTCAATAGCCGATAAATACAACAAATTCTTTTCAGTCCTTGATTTTAAGAGCGGATTCCATCATATTTCATTAAAAAAATTAGATATTCCAAAAATAGCTTCCTCTGTCAATAACGGAAAATACGAGTTTACTCGACTCCTTTCACATTGGAAAAATCTGCTACATTTACATTGACGATATAATAGTCTTCGGCAAAGACACGGAATCCAACACATCAACCTACAGACAATATTCCAAACTCTGCAAGAGGTTGGAATATAAAATGCAAATTGGACAAATGCGAGTTTTACAAAACAGGGCCGAGTTTCTAGGGTTCATTATATCCGACAAGGGTACGCCTTCTAAAGCGGAAGAAAATTATGCCAATAACCAAAAGGGAATGCTACCAATAGTTTGGGCTTTAAAATCTTTATTTATTTTTATTAATTCAATAGCAGACACTCAAAATAGTGTCGAAAGTTCAGCGGAACACTTA
The DNA here is from genome assembly GCA_035045555.1 of Drosophila fulvimacula. Lineage (NCBI taxonomy): Eukaryota > Metazoa > Arthropoda > Insecta > Diptera > Drosophilidae > Drosophila > Drosophila fulvimacula. The sequence continues at coordinate 283,465 of JAWNOX010000008.1, read as the reverse complement.
ATTCAGAGCATTGAAGTTCCTATTAATGCCTTCAAAAACCAAATTTTAATTAAAAAAGATAATTCAGTTAACTACAAGTCCGACATTCCATTCCTAACTTACCATAGACACACCGTCAACCAACCAAACTACATAGGCAACGAATTACAGACTATCTTTAAAAAACACCTAAATCCCTCCGTAATAAATGGACTCCTAACATCCGAGGACGTCATGGGTCTAATACAGAAAATTTATCCGTCACACTCCCGAAACTACAAGATCAGGTTCACATCTATGCAAGTAAGAGACCTTCAGACCGAAATCGCACGAGACGAAAAAATACTAAAGGAACACAACAGGGCACATCGCGACACGATAGAAAACAAACAACAGATTTCTGAAAAGTTCTATTTTCCGAAGATGAAGCAGAGCACAGCAAATATAATCAGTGTTAACAGCAATAGATAAATTTTCAAAATTGGAAATTTGAAAGATCATAAAGTCAAGTGCAACACAGGATATAAAAAAAACCCCTACATGACAATTTATTCTATTATGGCGTACAAAAGTGCGTTGTAATGGACAATGAAAAATCACTTAATTCCGAATCAATAACATTTATGTTACGAGATCAATTAAATATTCAAATTTATAAAGTCCCTCCATATAAGAGTTCAGTCAATGGGTAAATTGAAAGATTCAACTGCACGTTGTCCAAAATAATGCGATGTTTAAAAGTAAAACAAGAATAGAGGGATTTTAAAGAACTATTTGACCAAGCAATTTATGAATACCATTCTACAATAGACTTAGTAACCAACAAAAAACCCCTAGACGTATTTTTCGGTAGAAATATAACCACTACCCCTGAATTGTACGAGAAGACTAGACAAGAGAACATTGAAAATATTAAAAGCAAACAATCCATCGTGCCTCGTGGAAATCATTAATTACACGAACAAACTATACCTATCAGCAAAGGAATTGGAAAACTTCAAACTTCTACCACAACCATCGCGCACGTAATAGATTTAGGGCAAATAGAGAAAGCGCTTGATAAATTAGAATACTTTGCCGAGAACGAATTAAAAACTAATAATTTGTATCCTACTTTACGTCATGAAATAACCCAAACATTTACTACATTCAACGCAATAACATCCTCTTTTGATCACAAACATGTGAGGTCCTTAAATTTGATAGGATCAGCTTGGAAGTACGTGGCAGGCAGTCCTGACCATGATGATTTGATACTACTAGCAGAAGAGATAGATGCGTTCAAATAGACAGACGGGCAAACAGCGCTATGGCAACTCAGCATGTCGAACTTATCAGGAATATATACTTTATGCGGTCTGCCACGCCGTCTTATGGCTGTTACATACATTTTCACAAAAACATTATACATACCATGATCTCCCATTTTCAATGTGTTCAGTGTTCAATGTGTAAAATCCTAAACATAATTTTGATGTTATTCGAAAATGTGACAACGCCTTTACCTCCATCATACTGTGCCAAACAACTTTGCTGGTAAGAACTCCGAAATTTAAGATAAAAATTAAGAAGTAAGAGTGCTCTAGTCCAGACCGCTCGTCTAGGAGTAGTTACCCAGAATCCGTCATTCCTAGTATTCTTCGCTTCTTTTATATATGTGTACATTACTAGCAATACAGACGCACATATACGAACGCACACACTCTTCTAATTGCAATATGCATATTTTATGGGAAATTAATTGTTTAATTGATTCAATCATACATATACACTTGCGATAAAAACTATGCGTACAGGCATAATTATTTCGCACTGGGTATTTCGATAGTGAATAATTACGGTAAATAATACTTTTTTTCCTCCGTTGATATAATATAATATATATAATATATAAATAAAGTCAATATAATACATAGAAAATTTTAGAAATTTCGAAGAATTCATAACAACAAACTTAAGTTGGGGATGAATTTTAAGTAGTGAGCAGCTCAGTAACAGTAGCACTAGCTCACTAGCTTAGAGCAGCTCAGTACTTTACTTCGGAACTCCCTATGCTACACTGAAGAGGTGCGGCGGCGGAGCTGGTAGAAGCGCCGCTCGGCGTCACGGAGACACAGGTTCAATTCTCAAAATCGCCGTCAAAAGTTTTTTTTATGCAAATTATTTTTTTGGACCCATTAAAAATGGTTTTGTTGCAGCTAAAATGTATGTAAAAGGCAGAAGGAGGCGTGGCAGACCCCATAAAGTATATATATTCTTGATCAGGATGACAAGCCGAGTCGATTGAGCCCTGTCCGTCTGTCTGTCTGTCTGTCCGTCCGTCTGTCTGTCCGTCCGTCTGTCTGTATGTGTGAACGCGTCGATCTCAGAACATATAGGAGATAGAAGATATAGAGATAGGTTCGTGTATGTCATGCACAGATCGAGTTTGTTTTAAAAATTCGATAATTTTTCTTGTTCTTTTTTTATCGATTAAAAACGAAAATCGATTTTTCGTTTTAAAATGATTTGTTTTACATCCAAATGTTGTATTTAGTTTAATGGGACATTTATACAATTTTTAGTTTATTTTGATTCTCCGCTAAATACAGTGATTGCTCCATCACTGCTAGTTCCCCCCCTCCATTCACGTATCGTATCCTAACTTATCAACGCCTTCTTCACCCTGTCAAGAATTATCAATTCCCATATCATATGATTCAGTTGAAGACACTTAAAAGGCCAAAATTTTGGCCACCCCATGTAGTTGTACATGAATTCAAACCTAAGATTCGGAATAGAATTTCTCCAGTGTCTTTAAAACCTTCATATGAGGCTGATCAAAAATCTAATTTCCTTACAATCTTTTCCGCAGCTATCTATTATTTATCAAAATGTTCTAAATTTAAAAATCTATTTCTGCATAGCTGTAGTGTCCAAACTGAACTTATAGCCCTCACTGAAACATGGTTAAACCAAAATGTTTATAATAGTGAGGTTATTTCAAATAATTTCACTATTTATAGACTTGATCGCTTGTCTCGTAGTCGGGGTGGTGTTTTAATAGCTGTTAAATTCCATTTTCTCTCTGAATCTTTTACCTTCTCATCAATTCACAATGTTGAGATTGTTGGATAACTCTTCAATCTTTTTCCCTATACGTTACTTGTTCATATATCCCTCCCTCTTCCGATTTACAAGTTTATAGTCATCATATACATATATTGTATTAAAGAAATGTATGAATATGTTCAAGATAATGACATATTTCTTGTGTTGGGTGATTTTAATATACCTAACACTTCTTGGGCCTCATCTCCCAATTCGAATTATCTTATTCCAACAATTGATCATTATTTTTTGATGAATTGTTTAACCTTTCTATGTATCAGATTAACTCAATTTCTAATCATTTAAATCGTTCTCTTGATCTTGTTTTTACTACTGATGACACCAGCATCAATCTTTTAAGATCATCCCTTTTTGTATACCTTAGGATTTATATCATCCAACACTGGAGCTTTTAATACCTATTTACTGTCCACCAATTTTTACCCCCTCATCATCTAAAAAGCGTCGTTGTTTTAATAAATGCAATTTTGTTTTTCTTAATGATCTCATTAATGCAACAGATTCGTCTCCTTTATATGAGGCAGTTGATGTAAACTTCGTAGTTTTGTGGAAATAAAACAAACGACTTTTGTTTGTCGTGACAAACAACATATTCTTCATACATAATGGTCTGTCTTTATTCGATATTGACTTAGCCTAAAGTACATAAGAGAGTATATAGTTCTGTCGCTCAAAGCAGCGGCAGTATATAGCATGGCATATGTATTTGTATATATTGTTATATGTACATGCAGAAGGCATGACTGCAGGCCAGTCTAGGATGATCATGTTATAGCACTTGGCGGTGGTTATATTACGTAAACAAAGCGGCAAAGTGTCTCTATGTTTATGCGCTTGATACTCTAACATTTAGTTAGGGACCACTTTACATATTGTATACACTACGATACGATGGACATATGCTTATTTGGCATATAACATACTATACATCCCTTTTTAGAGAAATAACGTAATATTATTATGTAGTTATTTAATATTATATTGTATAACTATTAGAGTTATATTTAATTTATATAATACAATATGTGTTTTTATGTTTGTATTATTATTATTTTTTCTTCTTCTTTTTTTTGAACGAACATATTCATTGAATGTCCTATGACTTTGTTCTATTGAACCTAACGTTTGGCGATGATGTGCAGTAGACGTTATGTTGTCTATCTTTAAATATTTGCACAAGTCAGTTTTTCCTGAATTCTTATATTCTGTTCCCATGTCCGTAATGAACGTCTACATTGGACCGTACTTTAGAATGCAGTTTTCAAATATAGCTTTGGAAACGGTTGTTGCACTTTCATTTGGAATTGGAATGGTTACTAAATACTTAGTTAAATCGCATATTAGCATAACTGCATATTCATTACCATTCTCTGAGCGTGCTAGTGGACCTATAGTATCTACTATCACTCTGTCAAAAGCTATAGTTGGTGTTTCAGTTATAATAATTGGAATCTTTATATGAGTTATTATTTTGGATGTATGGCATTTTTGACATTTACGTACGTACTCTTTGATATGACGAGTCATATTTTTCCAGTAGTAATGTCGTTTTATTTTAGCTAGCGTTCTTGTAATGCCATTATGACCTCCTTGAGTTGGATCGTCATGAAATTTAGACTATATCGCTTCTTGATCTTTTTTATTTTCTATTAGGGTCACCGGCTTGAGTAGCGCTACTCTTAAAATATTCAATATTTTATTACCTATAATTTTTAAAGATTGTGCCACTTTGTGCCACTTTGAGTTGGCTGATATTAAGTATACCGGCTTGCATATCAAGCCTTTGGAAGAACTGACCCAAGTCAAGATTTCCATTGGTGTACAAATCGCTAACATCAATTCTTGCTATTATTTTTCTTCCATGTTTCAAAAAACATATCTGATTTTTTATTTGCAAGGTCACTACTTTTCGTACTTCGTCATTACTAATGACTTCATATACGTTGGGCTTAGAAGCATTGGCAAATCTTTGATCTTTTCCTGCGCAGGATTTTTTCTGTCTATACTGTTGCCTGGTAGTGACTTTCAGGACCTTTGTATGTATATCTTTTAAATCGGATATTGAAATCCTTGATAATGCATCTGCTACGAAATTGTCTTTTCCCTACTATCGCACATTCAGAATATCTTATGGGGTCTATTCGTTTCCCGAACTACTTTCTGCAGTTCGTACATTTGCATTATTTTGGGGGTTATGGCCTCTGTTCGAGTAACCACGGCCTCTAAATTTTCCTCTATTTTGGCCTCTATTTTTCCCTCTGTTATTATTATTATAATTGTCATGGTAATTACCTCTATTTTGGTAATTACCTCTGTTTGATTTTTTGTAATCGCGTCCATTTTGAAATGTATTAAAAGTTAATAAGAATCATCCTAAAGTCGTGAGTGATAATTCGAGAAAAAAACACAAAGCCTGAACGAAGGGCAAACTCGTAATTTAGTAATTGGAACGAAATTTAAAAATTTGATACATATACGTATATAAATGTTCCACTTTACACAAAAATTAAGGATAGATTTTTTGAACTTCTAAATGATTAACAATGATCTCCTACCTAGTTTATTCGTATGTTTTCACGGGCCATACTCTAGCGGACAATGCAGTTATCGGTTCCGCTTTATAAAGTTTTTCTTATGTTTAAATGTAATTAATATAATTAGGTTTTCGAAATGATCAACAGTGATCTCCAACCTAGTTTTTCTGCAGCTGCGGTGCTGCCTCTTTCCACCGGCCTCGAGCCTGTGGACTGGGTACCTGGTAGTTGTTGTCATTGTGGTGCCTGCTGCTGTCTTCGACAAGGTGTCGTAACTCCTTTGCACACTATGTTGCTTTCTTTGACCTTGTTGTTGTCTTGGACCTTGTTGCTTCCTTGGAGCTTGTTTCTTGTTGAAAGGATTGGTGTTTGCACCATTTGGCTTTGCATAATATTTGCTAGGAATTTGCTTTTTAGTAAAAGGATTTCTCGAGTTGTCTTTATTGGCATCTTCAGCCGGCTTTGGTGGTACCTCTTTTCGAACTTCTTCTGTTTGGCTGCTCACGGCATTGGCCAGCTGCGCTACAGCCGCGGTGCGCTAACATCTCTGATGTGATGTTGCGGCGGTAGCGAAGCCGATCAGTTGGCTAGTTGACTAGCCAGCCACACTGTCACGGTCGCCATGTAGAAATAATACAAACGATTTCTGTTTGTCGTGACGTCTTCATACATAATGGTCTGTCTTTATTTGAAATTGACTTACCCTAAGGTACATAAGATCCGCGTGGATTTCAGAACCTATAATAGCTAGAGACTTGAATTTTTTTTATAGATTCGTAAATATCACGCGCAGGTCGAGTTTATTTTAGAAATTCGATAACTCTTCTCGTTTTTTTATCGATTAAAAACGAAATCGATTTTCAGTTTTAAAATTATATCTTCTATATCTTTTGGATGCCACGCCCCCTTCCCCCAAATTTTCAAAACACTTATTTTAAATACTTATTTAAATACTTATTTTAAACACTAGGACTTGTGCTTTTGCACATATACGCATATGAATGAATGAATATATATATATATATATATATATACAGTTTGACACGAAAGTGTTTTCACAGCGAAAAATTTTCATATTTTTTTACTTTAAGGCTTAAAAAAAAGACAATGGTTAAGATTTCAATAATTTTTTTTAATTATAGCTAGTAATTTAAACAATTATCTTTTAAAATTAATAACAAAAAGTTTAAAACTTATTCATGTTCCTGAGATAAACAACATTAACTAAAAAATGAATTAATTTCTGGTGACACGAAAGTGTTTGCACAAACGTTAATTCTATTTTCTACTTAATCCGTTATTCGCGTTTACCGTAATACTCGGAACTTTGAGTATGCAGCTTTGTTGCTGATGCCATATTTTGACTAATGTCATCACTTTTCGTTTGAGTTGATGAAAATTAGACACACATTTGAGAAAATTTAAAATGCCTGGAAAACGTTTATCATTTGATATGATTCAGTTGGTTTATTATAACCATTCCATTGGGAAAACGGTCCCGCAGATTGCAGAAATGTTCGCAATCTAAAGGAGAACTGTTTACAATATTATAAGTCGCGCTGAAAATGAGGGAAGACTGCAGCCGAAGCCTCCAATTGGACGACCTCGCGCCTTAAATGATAGGGCAGAGCGGATTATGACCCGGAAAATTAATAATAACCCCACAATTTCGATTTAAATTATATTTATTCTTAATCAGTTCGACGAGCTGAGTCGATATAGCCCTGTCCGTCTGTCCATCTAAATATGGCATGTAGACTCGTGAATACCACACGCAGTACGAGTTTGTATTATTTTTTTCGATAACTCATCCCATGTCCAAATTATTGATACATTTCGATAAAGTGACTTTAATTTATATTTCCCATTAAAGCCAGATACTTCAAATATACTGTGCAGTGTAGTCAATACATTTTGGACGGACGACCACATTGATTCTAACATACACCCCCTTCGCCAAAAATATCCAAATCACGCTTTTCAAATACTACAGACTTGTGCTTTTGCACATACACACATATGAATGATTTAATTACGCTGCGCAAGTTTGATTAAGAAAGTCGGTCTACAAAAAAAGTTATTAAGCATTTAATTTCCCATAACATGCACATATTGGCGCAGCGCAGTCGCTGAGTAAACTGCGCAGTTAGCAGAGCGCATGCGTGTGCGTGTGTATGTATGCGTTGCTTGCTATATACATGTACATATGTATGTATGTACGTACTGTATATAATTACATATATATAAAATAAGAATAACTTTGATATAATTTAAAAAAAGTCAATATAATATACATATGTATGTATGTATAGATCAAATATATTATGTTATTAAGCAAAACGTTTACCAAACGTTTACGTACACACGCACGTGCTAACACCAGCAGAAGCATCTGGAAAATTCTAAGAATTCATAACAACAACAACAAAGACATATTGGGGATGAATTTTAAGCAGAAGTTCACCAGCTCAGTAGCAGTAGCTCAGTAGCTCAGTAGCTCAATAACTTTACTTAGGAATTCGCTATCTCGCTCTCATGTAGTACAACAGATGTGTTGGTAGAAGCGCCGATCGCCGAAATGCAGACCCGGGTTCGATTCTGTAAGCTGCCGTCAACAATTTTTGTATGCAAGTTACACTTATTTTTTTTTTTTTTTTTTAAATTTTTTAATTTAATTTAAATTTATATGCAAACTTTGAAGTGCATTTAAAACCGCTGATAGGCGGGGCTTAGGGTATTTCCTAGTCGGGCACCTCCGACTAGAGCTTCCTTACTTGTCTCTAGATGGATTTTCTTAATCACAGTGTGATTATGGCATTCATATGTGTCTATTTGCCAAAGCACAAGTGTCTAGTATTTGAAATACGGGTTTTATAAATTGTGGGCGAAGGGGGCATGGGATCCAAAATCAAAAAACTACAAAATGTCCGCATTTACTACACCTATCTGCACAAAATTTGAAGTCTCTAGCTTTAATGGTACACATAAATGAAAGTAAATTTATCGAAATTTATCGATAATTCGGAAACGGGATGAGTTATCGAAAAAATAAATAATAAATAAAAACTCGTACTGCGTATGGTATTCACGAGTGTACATATCAATTTCAGATCTCTAGCTTTTGTGGTTTACGAGATCAGCGTGTTCATACAAACGGACGGACGGTCGGACAGACGGACAGGGCGCAATCGACTCGGCTTGGTGTTCTGATCAAGAATAAATATACTTTATGGGCTCTGCTATGCCTCCTTCTGCCTATTACATACATTTGGGCTGAAACAAAACCATTATACCCTAATTACCCATTTTTAATGTGTTCAGGGTATAAAAAATAAAATAACGTTCCAAAGGGGAATATTTTCATTTACTTTTATTTTTATTTAATTTTTTTCATCGGCTACTCGATATTTCGTATTAGGTTCTCACTGTCTTATGGCCCATACTGGCAAATCTTTCATATAGAGCTTAGTAAGCAATACAATAACTAGTGTGCCATACAGTATCTGCCATACAGCATCAATGAAATAACACAGCGGTACTGCCAAAATCATACATGATCTAATGCTACACTACATTGGAGTCAACCAACACATCTCTGACGTCTCTTTCAACGCCGTCTTGAATACTCATATTCTCTTATTCACTATTGACGTCTCTTTCAATGCCGTGTCGAATATTCATATTCTCTGATTCACTATTAACGTCTCTTTCAACGCCGTCTTGAATATTCATATCCTCCGATTCACCATTGGCGTCTCTTTCAACGTCGTCTTCATCGGAATACAGGTACAAGTCAAAGGGAATACCTTTCACTGGCATAGATCTTATTGACTCATGCGAATACTTATATGATCGACCAATACATGTCCGCCAACTTTAGGTCTTACATATTTTGATTTGTTTTTGTCGAATCTTATTTTATGGTAACAACCATTTTTTTTTTCATATTTTCTTTGGCCACTTTTCATAAACGACTCACATCTACCCTATTCTCGCTCTTACGTACATGTAGCATGCCCAAAGGCCTAACTTCCTTTCCAATTAGTAGCTCTAAAGAACTAGATTTAGTAGATTTGATGTAAACCTTATGGCCAGTTGTATTTCGGTCACAGCATCCTGCCATAAGCGCAGGACTACTTTCTATGGCTGTTAGCATTCATTTCAATACACTGCAATTATTCTGACTTAACGGCATTTATACAACTTTCACCATTTATACAATTAGTGTTTACTAGATAAAGAAATTTTGTAAATGCATTGATTTGGACACTAAAGTATTCCTTCCCGCTTATCTTTCCTGTAATATCGATATGAGCCATATGCCCTGGAGTATCGGTGGCCTCGTTAATTTACAAGTTACGCAGTTGTCTCGAATTTGCGGACATACTTAGACATATTTGCATAAGGTCCATTTTGTTTCTGAATGCTTTCAATGAATTGCAATCTGTGTAAACAATAAAATGTCGACCCTGCAAGTAATGGCGAAAATGCTTCATTGCCATGAATAGTGACAAAGTTTTCAGTTCATAGGAATGGTCACGGGTTTCTGGGGAAGAAGCTCGGTTAGTAAAATATTCGACGTGTGGCCTATTACCAATTCTCTGGAGCAACATTGCACCATAGAGAGAGAAAGAGAGAGTTCTAACTTTGTGAGAGTAAGATGTATTTTTGTTTGCGCTCCGTACTTTTGATTTTTTCTGTTCTTTAATTTGTGTTATATTTACACATTATTTGTATACTGGTAATTATTGCATTTTTGGTTTGATACTGCCGTGATTTGTGCTTATAAACATTGTGTTTTTGCTTTTATTTACAAAGTTTTGTGAGCGTCGGTAATTTTATCTAAATTGCAATTTTCGTTTTAGTAGTTCTTTCGTTTTTATACCCTGAACCCATTAAAAATGGGTAATCGGGGTATAATGGTTTTGTTGCAGCCCAAATGTATGTAACAGGCAGAAGGAGGCGTGGCAGACCCCGTAAAGTATATATATTCTTGATCAGGACGACAAGCCGAGTCGATTGAGCCCCGTCCGTCTGTCTGTCTGTCTGCCTGTCCGTCTGTCCGTATGTTTGAACGCGTGGATCTCAGAACCTATAATAGTGTATATCACGCGCAGGTCGAGTTTGTTTTAGAAATTCGATAACTCTTCTCGTTCTTTTTTCATCGATTAAAAACGAAATCGATTTTCAGTTTTAAAATTATATCTTCTATATCTTGATAGAGACTCCAAATCTTGTATTTACCTTAATGGGACTTTTATACAATTTTGATTTTTGTTAAATTTTGGATGCCACGCCCCCTTCGCCCAAATTTTCAAAACACTTATTTTAAATACTAGGACTTGTGCTTTTGCACAAATACGCATATGAATGATATATCTTCATCATATCATATTTTTTTACTTTAAGGCTTAAAAAAAATACAATGGTTAAGATTTCAATAATTTTTTTAATTATAGCTAGTAATTTAAACAATTATCTTTTAAAATTAATAACAAAAAGTTTAAAACTTATTCATGTTGCTGAGATATGCGTATGCGTGTGCGTGTGTATGTATGCGTTGCTTGCAATATACATACATATGTATGTACACATGTACATACTGTATATATTTACATATGTATATATAAAATAAGAGTGACATTGATATAACTTAAATAAAGTCAATATAATGTACATATGAATGGATGAAATGCAGTAATAATATAATTAAACGAAACGTTTACCAAACGTTTACGTACTCACGCGCGTGGCAACAGCAGCAGAAGCATCTAGAAACTTCGAAGAATTCATAACAACAACAACAAAGACAAATTGGGGATGAATTTTCAGCAGAAGTTCAGCAGCTCAGTAGCAGCAGCTCAGTAGCTCAATAACTGTACTTAGGAATTCGCTATCTCACTCTTATGTACTGCAATGGCTGTGTTGGTAGAAGCGATGATCGCCGACATAAAGTTTCGGGTTCGATTCTCTAAGCTGACGTCAAAACTTTTTTAATGCAAGTTACTTAATCTTTTTGTTTTTTTTTTTAATTTTTTAATTTAATTTAAAATTATATATAAACTTTGAAGTGCATTTAAAGCCGCCGATAGGCGGGGTTCAGGGTATTTCCTAGTCGGGCACCTCCGACTAGAGTTTCCTTACTTGTTCTTCTTTGCTTTCTGTTTTTTTTTACACGGGTTAGAGTGTGTGCTCGCTGTCGCTCGCTCACGCTCTATTTTCTGTTTCTTCATCAACTGTTTGTCTTTTGATCTCTGTATTAGATGAGTGTTGTTCTTTGGGATTTTTGTTTCTCCCAACACAGTTAATCCTCTTTTTGTCTTTTATTTTTTCTTACCTTAATCTGTTTTTATTTTTATTTTGATTTTCTCCTCTACTTGCCAATATGATGTGCTGTAAGCAATCATGTACATTTTGGCAAGTCACTGATTCTGCACAAATGAAATTTGTTGGTTGCTGGTTGTGCGAGAATCTAATGCACATTAAATGTGCTGACGTGACTGTGACTGTGACTGTGTGTGTGTGTGTCATGGCTGTTCCCAAAAGTGGGTGTGGTGGATTACGCTGGTCTTGCCCGGATTGTTTGGAAAAATAATTACATTTTTCCAAGATGTATAATTCAGTACGGGTTCAGTACTCAAATCTAAGTCAATTTTCAAAACACCTTGAAGAGGAACTGAAAGCTGGAGAAGAAATATTGAATCAGTATAATTTTGATTCTCCGCTAAATACAGTGATTGCTCCATCACTGCTAGTTCCCCCTCCATTCGAGTATCGTCCCCTAACTTATCAACCCCTTCTTCACCTTGTCAAGAATTATCAATAACCATATCAGATGTTGCAATTCTCATATCAGATGATGCAATTCTCAAATCAGATGATTAAAGTTTCTCCGAGCGTTGCTCAAACTAAAAACAACACTCAGACACCGTCTCCTACTCCTATATTACCCTATTTATCTGTTGTGTCTCCTCGAAAGGAAGTTTTCTAATCTAGGGTTTCGTCAGATACGAAATGTGAGGCTGTGTCTGCTTTTATTGAAAGTAAAATTTCGTCTAAAGTTTTTATCTCGAAGTTTAATTTTGTGGCTCCTTGTGAAATTGCTTCATTAATAGTAGTCATGGCTGTTCCCAAAAGTGGGTGTGGTGGATTACGCTGGTCTTGCCCGGATTGTTTGGAAAAATAATTACATTTTTCCAAGATGTATAATTCAGTACGGGTTCAGTACTCAAATCTAAGTCAATTTTCAAAACACCTTGAAGAGGAACTGAAAGCTGGAGAAGAAATATTGAATCAGTATAATTTTGATTCTCCGCTAAATACAGTGATTGCTCCATCACTGCTAGTTCCCCCTCCATTCGAGTATCGTCTCCTAACTTATCAACCCCTTCTTCACCTTGTCAAGAATTATCAATAACCATATCAGATGTTGCAATTCTCATATCAGATGATGCAATTCTCAAATCAGATGATTAAAGTTTCTCCGAGCGTTGCTCAAACTAAAAACAACACTCAGACACCGTCTCCAACTCCTATATTACCCTATTTATCTGTTGTGTCTCCTCGAAAGGAAGTTTTCTAATCTAGGGTTTCGTCAGATACGAAATGTGAGGCTGTGTCTGCTTTTATTGAAAGTAAAATTTCGTCTAAAGTTTTTATCTCGAAGTTTAATTTTATGGCTCCTTGTGAAATTGCTTCATTTAAAATCAATGTACGAAATGAATTTTTCGATACTGTATGCGAACCAAATTTTTGGCCACCCCATTTAGTTGTACATGGATTCAAACCTAAGATTTGGAATAGAATTTCTCCAGTGCCTTTAAATCCCGTTTCGGTGCTACCTTTATCAGAGTCTGTATCAAACAACTAAGATTCTTTCCATCTTTTCCGCAGCTATCTATTATTTATCAAAATTTTCGAGGCCTTAATTCTAAATTAAAAAATCTATTTCTCCATAGCTTTAGTGTCCAATCTGAACTTATAGCCCTCACTGAAACATGGCTAAGCCAAAATGTTTAATAGTAATAGTTTAATAGTAGGGTTCTTTCAAATAATTTCACTATTTATAGACTTCATCGCTTGTCTCGTAGAGGGGGTGGTGTTTTAATAGCGGTTAAATCCCATTTCCTCTCTGAATCTTTTTTATTCTCATCAATTCACAATGTTGAGATTATTGGTGTTAAAATAACTTTTCAGTCTTGTTCCCTATACGTTACTTGTTCATATATCCCTGCCTCTTCCGATTTACAAGTTTATAGTCATCATATATCTTGTATTAAAGAAATGTATGAATATGTTCAAGATAATGACTTATTTCTTGTGTTGGGTGATTTTAATATACCTAACACTTCTTGGGCCTCATCTCCCAATTCGAATTATCTTATTCCAACAATTGATCATTATTTTTTGATGAATTGTTTAACCTTTCTATGTATCAGATTAATTCAATTTCTAATCATTTAAATCGTTCTCTTGATCTTGTTTTTACTAATGATGACACCAGCATTAATGTTTTAAGATCATCGCCCTTTTGTATACCTGTAAAAGACAGTTTGCTCGTGATCCCAAAAGATTTTATTCATTTGTAAATTTGAAGCGTAAATCTTCTGGATTTCCATCCTCGTTTTTCAAGGTTGTGACAAAACTTGTAATGATCAAGATACCTAAGATCTATTTGAAAATTTCTTCCAATCCACTTATTCAACTGCCATTCCAGAAGCAATTTCATTTTAAATTCTAAATTGAATGGAAATGCCATTATCGTTTCTAATATTTCTCATGTCTCTCTTTTATCCGATGAGTACGTTGAAATCGTCGTTCTCTCCGGGGCGGATGGTATTCCTAGTTGTGTGATTAAAGAATGCAGTGCTTCTTTGTGGTCACCTTTATTAAAACTATTTAATTTGTCCCTTTATATCTCGGTATTTCCTTCAATTTGGAAATAATCATTTATTATTGCCCTTTATAAAAAAGAAGGAAGATCTGATAGGTATAGAGGCATTGCCAAGCTTTCTGCTATTCCGAAGTTATTTGAAAAAATTATAGCTTCTAATTTGCAACACTTTTGTAAATCTATTATTTCACCATCGCAGAATGGTTTAGTTAAGAATCGTTCAACTTCTACGAACTTATTAGAATTTTCATCCCTAGTCAGTGAAAGCTTTTTAAATAAAATGCAAACAGATGTTATATACACTGATTTCAGTAAGGCATTTGACTCTGTTCAGCATGATATTTTGCTTCAAAAGCTTGACCAATTGGGATTTTCTCCTAAACTTCTGATATGGATTGCTTCCTATTTAAAGGGTCCCTAAGAGTTCTGTTGAGAACATCTATTTCGAAGGCCATATTTGTCTCTGCGGATGTTCCTCCGGGTAGTCACTTGAGCCCTCTACTTTTCTCCCTTTATATAAATGACCTTCCCAGTTGTATTTCTTGCTCTAAAATATTCATGTATGCAGATGACGTAAAACTCTGTCTCTCATACAAGAACTTCATCTTCGCCTACAGAATGATCTAATTTCCTTTCAAAATTGGTGTAAAGCCAATCAGTTGCATCTAAATTGTTCCAAGTGTATGACAATGACTTTCAGTCGTACCACTCCATTTTTTGCTGATTATACAATCAACAATGTGTCCGTGCAACGTATTTCTACAATCAAAGATCTCGGGGTGCTCTTTGACTTAGATTCAATACCCATATTCTAAGACCGTTAAACTACAACTTCTTTTTGTCTCGCTGGTACGCCATATTTTAGAATATTGTTCTATTATATGGTCGCCACAGCAAAAATTGTATCAGGACCGTATTGAATGGGTTCAGAAACAATTTCTTCTTTTTGCCTTGCGCACATAAGTTGATTAACTGTAGTATTGATTCGCCTTTTCTCTTATTTCAAATCAATTTATTACTTCCTTCCCGTGCTTTTCGTCACATTTGTAAGTTGTCCTCTTTATTTACTTCTATGTACCTGTAACTATTCTGTGCACAGTGCGTTTCGTGTTCTATTTTCTAATTACAATAATTTTAATGTTTTTAGTTCTGAAATCCCTCTTTCCTCAATAAAATCCTCTCTTCCAGCGTATTTCAGATAAATCACACACAGACCCCAGTGGGAATGCACCTCTCATTTCTCCCTACTTGTGTAAGAGAAATCTCTTATTTTATTTTACTTTTCTATTATTTTATTTTAATTATATTTTTATTTATTTCTTTTTAACTTCTATCTTGCTTAGTTTCAATGATATCACACACCATACTTGGCTGTGATTCGGGGCACAGCTCGCCGGTCCGGCAAGCAAAACACCCCATCGGGTTGTTGATATCGTTGTTATATATTGTTATTATTAGGCTTTTTCATTTAACTGTTCTTTTTAATTTTATAATTTTTTAATTCTTTAATATAAAATAAAATAAAATAACCATCCATACTTTCATTGGTGTGTAATTCGATTATATGCTGAGGATTAAAGATTATTAGCACAGGTTCATTTGTCAAGGTTTTTATGACTTTTTGGAGAATTTCCTCGTATTCCAGTCTCCCTTCAAATATTCTATTCTTACATGTAAGGATATGAAGGGTTTCCATAATTTGAGAAATGGTTGCCGAATTGCCGAAAATATGAAGCCAGATTAATAAATTGTCTAACCTGGGTAACCGACTGTGGAGCTGGCAAATCAACTAGAGCTTGTATTTTTCTTGTGGCGAATCTCACCATTTCTTATTTCAAACCCAGATATTCCACTCTTGACATAATATGTGAGCATTTTGCTACGTTATAAGAAAATCCAGACTGAGATAAAACTTTTTTAGAACCTTGTTCAATCTTTCAAAAGCTTCTTCCTTGCCTTCAGACACAATCATAATGTCTTTCATATAAACGACAACAAAAGAGTAGGAAAGTTCGCCCAAAGCTTTTATGATAGCACGCTGGAAAACTGATGGTGCATTTTTAAGCCCGAAAGGCATGGTCAAAAACTCATACTTCCCTCTGGGGTAACGAGTACAGTGAGTTCAATTGGATTTGGGTGAACAAGTATTGGATGAAACCCACTTGCCATATCGAAGCATGATAAATACCTGGCACCCTGTAGTCTACTTGTCTGCAACGGTATTCGAATTTAATTCCCGTTATTCGACGCAGAGTCGGTTGCACAAGTAAAATGGGGCTGGCAAAGAGAGAACAGCTAGGTCGAACAATATTGCAGTCAATTAATTGCTTGATAATGTTTCTTACTATTTCACTTTCATCTAAGACCAGCCAATATGGTCGTCTTTGTACTGTTTTGTTTGGATCAGCTTAGCGTATTTATAATTTACCTGTTTTAACTAGTGCTTTTGGAATACCATCTATGAACGAGCTGGAATATTTATTTAGAATGTTCAACAAATAAGATCTATCTTCACCACACAGCTCGGTCTTATGTTGGCCAAGTCGAATACATTATCAGGCCTCGTTAAAGCAATCAAAGACTTCGATTTAAAAAGTTTCACATTGTCATTTGTTATTGTAGCACAAAAACCATTAAACGAAATTTCACGACGAATTATGATGACGTAGTTCAAACAATTATTTATAGTTAGAATAGTTATTTATATTAACTTCAGACAAAATTTGCATTGTACTGGTTACTGTATGATTCCCAATTTCCTTTACACTCAGCTCCTGAGTTAAAGTAAAATGGACACGACTCACCGAATTGAGTTAAGGTACTAATTGTCTCTCCTATATATGGCACAAGTTGACACGATTTTCTTCTGGTTTGTTTTGTACAGCTGACGATAGTCCTCCAGACTGATTTAATATGTCCAGATTTGTCGCACTTCAAACATATAATGGATCCACTTCTTGCGTCAAACGATCGGCCCACACGATGGCTAAATGCTGGTTGCACACGAAGGAGCAGCACTTGCGCCTGTTGTCCATCTTTTAACGCATTAATAACTGCAATTAAATTGTGATGTTGTGATTCCAAAATTGAACATAGTTGATCATCCGAATTGGCTTGGAGTGGAGGCAATCCCACTTCTGATGTCGGGGAAAGGGACGTTTCGTCGCGTAGTTCTGCGGCATTGCCAGCCAAACGCTTCCTCGGGCGTGACCAGTTATGTCAAATTTGTGTGCATCACTTTCAAAAAACTACTGTCGATCTAGCGCAACGCAAGGCCAAAGATCGACGGTACGAAAACTGAACGAACACCTGTCAGGCGCCGCTTAACTGTGCAGACACTTTCCTTCTCATTCTAACTCACGCCTTGGCGAAACGATACAAAAAGGAAAGAAATAGAATAGACTAGCAAGAAAGAATTACGCCAGGCGACTCAATTTTGTTAAATACAAATTAATCTTTTATTTACGACATATATATATATATATATATATATATATATATATATATATATATATATATATAAAAGAAGCGGTTCTTCGCAGGCTTTAGGGTAACTCCTCGTCGAGCAGTCTCGACTAGTGCAGTCTTACTTGACAGGCGGATGGGGCTGCTCCGCCACCTTCTGCCGGTTATATACATTTTCACAAAAAGATTATACGCTGATTTTCCATTTTCAATGGGTTCACGGTATTAACAAATATAAAATGCTTAAGCTTCATTACGCTTCATTGAACGTCATTAAGCATGATTGTGATTTTACATTAATTAATATAATAATAATAATGCTTTATATATTACTTTACTCGTAAAATGTATATATAATAAATATTTAATTAATTTTTTGTCTGTTTCCATTTGTCTTTGGCTTCACGTTTAGCTTCAGGGACAAGAGAACTTTTAGCTCCT
Source organism: Drosophila fulvimacula (assembly GCA_035045555.1). NCBI lineage: Eukaryota > Metazoa > Arthropoda > Insecta > Diptera > Drosophilidae > Drosophila > Drosophila fulvimacula. The sequence continues at coordinate 265,042 of JAWNOX010000008.1, read as the reverse complement.
CCTAAAATGTTTGTTGTTGCTTGAGTTGCAAGCACAGCAGGACACACCACTAATTGAGGCAATTGTCTGACCACTGCACCAACTGCTCCACTGTAACCTTTTTGATCATGTTCCACACTAGCTGCTTCCAACAGTGTATGCGCAGATTCATTTATTCCCTGGAAAAGGGCAAAATATTATTATTATTTATACATTATTTAATTTATTTACTACGTCTAAAATGTTAAAAATTTTATTACTATTAATTAATTTTAATTAATTAATTAATAAATTTGATTAAGAAAGATTCAGCTGATCAAGAATATACATACTTTATGGGGTATGCCACGCATCTTTCTGTCTGCTACATACATTTTCACAAAATACCTTTATTTTCAGTTAATCCTTTTGTCTGTGTGTGTAAACGCGGTGGAAAAACGTATTCAAATACAAGAGAATTTTGATTTGCCAAACACACACATATGAACAGTATATAACAACCCAGTCGCTATTCAAACTACTCAGTTAGCAAAGAGCGTGCTCATTATTGGGTCCGTGTGCGTGAGTATGTGTGAGTATGTGTTGCTTGCAAATGTCGGTATTGGCTTTGAACATTTTTAAATGGAGCACAAGATAATATTGATTCCTTGTAATCTCATAATATTTTGCACACATATGTACACATATTTGTAAAATATCAATATCCCTAAGGCTTAACATACAACACTTATAATTGTTTATATTCTATGTAAAAGTACCTCTTTTACGATTGTATACGCGTTTGCAACACCTTCTCGTAAATCCTTTGGGCGCCCATGTCGTTTCCGACCATGTTTAGATTTCCTTCTTATTTTTAATGATGGTCCAGAAGATAACATGTCAAAAGTGGTTTCTGCCGTAAGCTAAAAAGAAAGAAAGGAAAGGAAGGGATACTATTTAACTAATTCGTTTACGTATTTTTTCATTAACTGGAAATAAATGTATAATGAAAAACGCACTAAAAACACACACACACACGTTTATAACCTTTAATATTAGGAAATTAAAACGTGATTATGTCATTCATATTCGTATATTTTCAAATGCACAAGTCCAGTATTTGTCATTCGTCATTTGAACATACGACATTTGAACATAAATTATCATTTATAAAATGCACATAAAACTAGATATAAAAGAGACTCTAGCTTTTAAGATATATGTAGATATAATTTATAATACGTCAAAACGGTAATAGTTATTGAATTTTAATTGCCATTTTCAATGGGTTTAGTATATTCCAAATTTTCCAGCGTCACAGTCACTTCCAATAAATAACTAATATATGATAATTCAAACACAATTGCATTTGATTTCATAGACTTTTCTACAATGCTCGATGATTTACAGTTAGGCGCTACTGCTAACTGTTTTCAGTAAAATTTTTGAAACAATAGTTTCTAGATTTATAGGTTCTGAGATCGTATAGTTTGTGAGAAAGACTCAGCTCGTCGCCAACTTCAATATATCAAAACATTATTTAACGGATACATGTAAATTGTTAAATATTTCTAATATTTACCTGAAGTAAGTGAATTAGCCTTGATGTTATCTCAAGTGCAGCAAATGCAGTTCGGGCACTAAAGCTTTGTGCGCCCAGCTGAAAACCCCGAATTAATCTTCCATCCTTATTATACTGCTGTAAAGGTAGTCTGAACAAGTCGAAAAAACCTTGAACTGAAATAAATTTTATTTTAACATTTTTTATTAATAGTACATGCAGTTATGACTTGTAAATTTTTAAATTATTAAGAGTTATGCTCATTATAACCTCTAATCTTTTTATATAAACAACTAAGGAAGCTCTAGTCGAGACTGCTCGACTAAGAGATACTCTGATACACACATACGCACGCACACGAACGTAATATGAGCACGCGCTCAGCTAACTAAGCAGCGATTGCGCTAGGGCTGCAATAAGACTATGATATGGGAAATTAAATGTTTATTAACTTTATCCTAGATGGAATTTCTTTATCAAATTTTCACAGTGTGATTATAGCAATTATATGTGTCTATTTGCCCACACAAGTCACAAGCACAAGTCCCTAGTATTTGAAATACGGGTTTTGAAAATTAGGGGCGAAGGGGACGTGGCATCCAATAAAATTCGGAAACGGGTTGAGTTATCGACAAAAAAAAAACAAACTCGTACTGCGTATGGTATTCACGAGTATACCGGCGTTCATACAGACAGACGGACTGACAGAAGGACAGGGCTAGTTCGACTCATCTCGTCGAGCTGATCAAGAATATATATACTTTATGAGGTTAGCGACGTCTCCTTCTGCCTGTTACATACATTTTCACAAAAACATTATACCCCGGTTTCTCAATTTTCAATGGATCCAGGGTATAAAAAGCCATTGAATTATATAAAGAATCCATTGAAAATTGGAAATCAAGCTATAATGTTTTTGTTCAAAAATATTTGTAACAATCCGAAAAAAGATATAATCTGAATTAGCTCGTCAGCTATGTTGGCATATGTTGTCTATGTTGTCTGTCTGCAACGACTTATTAAACCACAAAAAGAATACATTTTTTTTTTCGTGAGGACTCTTCTCTGTCAAACACAATACAAGTATATATGTTAACATTATCCAACAGTAAATCAACTGTCAGTAAATCAAGCAGACGCGATCGCGTTATTTAATGGGCCTGATTGTTTCATTAACAACATTTCGGTTTTATCCTAATCCAATCGCCTGCAGATTGGAATAAAATTCATTTGTTATAATAATACTCGAAAATTCAATCCGTTTCCTTATTATCGATAATCAGTATTTATACTTCGTTTATACATATTTACAATAATAATCACTGTTAAACTTATCTGTAACTGTATATGTCTGGCTGTGAATGAGCATTAATTTTATTTGGTTTAATAGCTGATATTACTTACACAATTGTAAAACAGCATTCGTAGGTCCGATTCCACTTAATATGTTAGGTAATTGATTTCGTTTTATGTCTTTTAGCCATTCCTTACTTACAAACTCAAAAAGTTTATTCCAGCCAAGGATGCCTCGCCTACAATCAGTGGTAAAAATAATATACTTATTTACATTTTAACAGATACGAACATTTTGTATTGCCAGCTACGGTTACATTTAACAAAAACCAAATTTGTATAAACGTCTATTAAACTAAATACAAGATTTGGAGTCTCTAACTTTAAAGATGTAAAAGATATAATTTTAAAACGAAAAATCGATTTTCGTTTTTAATCGATAAAAAAAGAACGAGAAGAGTTATCGAATTTCTAAAGCAAACTCGATCTGCGTGTGATATACACGAACCTATCTCTTATATGTTCAGAGATCGACGCGTTCACACATATGGACAGACGGACAGACAGACAGACAGACAGGGCTCAATCGACTCGGCTTGTCGTCCTGATCAAGAATATATATACTTTATGGGGTCTGCCACGCCTCCTTCTGCCTGTTACATACATTTGGGCTGCAACAAAACCATTATACCCTGATTATCCATTTTTAACGGGTTCAGGGTATAATAAATAAAGTTTTACACGATTTGCTCCCAATAGGTGTAAATACAACCAACCTTGATTGGTCATTTCGGTATATATTCAAATATATAAACTCTAATATTACGTGGTCTAAATGTATGATATAAAAATCGTTATAATTTAAAATTTCATTTCACCTTCGAAAAGTTTAAGTACTACTCAGCTGTCATATAACTAACCATAAGTGGGAGAAAACAGTATATTTCTCATCTACAAAATGATTGTGCATTGAAAGGTATTACAATTAATTATTACACAAGATAAACTCACCGATTAGTAACATCACGTAAACATATTCCAGATCCCTGTAGCTGTGCGAGCCCCATTATTAATCCAGTTACTGGCCCATGAGATAGTTCTACTCTACGACCATGATAGTCGAAGCAGATTGGTAAAGCAGGACTGAATACAAATTCTTTAAAGTAAATGGGATGATCTTCATTTTCAAGAGAAGTTTCTTGATTTTGTATGGATGCAGGCATTGCATTTATGGAGTTAAAATCGGTGCAATCGGTGCCTATCGCACCTTTACATTTTATATCATGTATGCCATTCATGGGCATATTTTCATTCGTAGTTATAAAATTCATTGAATTTTGATTTGCGGTACTTTTAACTAAGGCCGAACAAAATTCTTCCAAAAATAATAAAGTGTCTTGATCTATATTAAGTCTAATAGGTAAAATTGAGACTTTCAATGAACACTCTTCTTCTATGTTTTTCTGAACATTGGATCGAGCATTCAATGCTTTTACCGTAATCATATTTTCATCGCTTTTTTGTGGCGGATTGTTTTTATTGGGATGGTAAAGAAGTTTGTTTATGTCTGAAGAAAGTAAACGGTCACGTATTTCAAAATCCGAAATTACTAGCACTTGTCGGGATGCATAAATTGAGTGCTTGGGATATGTATCATAGGAGAAGCGAATTTTTGTAAATTGTATTTCTACAAGTACGTCTAAGTTACGAAATGTATTTGATTCATCATATTTATTATTTTTATATTTTATTTTTTGCTGACTTGGAGCTTGTGATACACCGTGCTTATAAGTTTCAGACATGCCCGCTGTGAAACTAAAATGAGAAAAAAATAAATTAATGTAATCTAGTAATCTAGAAAAAGTATCCCATAATCAGTATTTCAAAATATTTCAATTATATGTATGTTTCAATCTATAGTAATCTAATCGAGGCTACTCGATATATCTGACAACGCTGCACATAGCTGATATTCTAATCATTCTATACTTCTTTCATTTAGGAATATCAATAAATTCTGGTATTCAAGCTAAGGTTAAAAAGAGTTTTTATTGAAATAAAATAAATGATAAGTCTATAGTTCTGGAGATTCACGATATCGGTGCATTCAAGGTTCGCGTTTTTCTACCTGTTGCATACATTGTTAGATCATGACTCTGAATCTCCTTTAAAAAGATAAAATAATATAATATAGTATACGTGTAGGTATTGATAGTCTTTCTCTTTTAAAACGACCAGAATAATCGTAACCATTAGATAAGTATTACCAAATATTTGAGTTTAAAAATATTTCGAAATTTACATACCTGGTATTATCTTTTGCCTTTGGTTTTGAAATTTGTGGAAAATCTTTTCCTCCGAAGAGATGCCATGTAAATGTCATTTCACATAAAGTGTAACTGTGCTCAGGAAGTGGAAAATTAAGAGGTGATCTTAAAATATCATTTTTTTCATGGGGTAAACTAAAATGATTGTCAACAATTTGGAGAGGACACTCAGAAACGTATATCTGTTCGACACCAAAATTATCCTTCAAGTAAAAATATATAATAAATATTAATTAATATCTGTTTAATAGTAATTAATGAAATGTATACATATGAAAATAAAACTGATGCAAGTTATAAAAAATTAAATAAAATCTTGAAAAGTATTTATAAAATGTATACATCCAATCTTGGCTTCCACACCACAATGGTCCAAATAACCATGATTTCAATTTATTTCAGTCATTGATTTAAATTATTAATTGTATTAAAAGTTTTATACAAATTTCTACATATAAATCGTAGCACTCTAGTCGAGACTGCTTATTTTTATTACCTCTGCTTATTTGAAATATTTCAAGCAACACATACGATTGCGTTGCAATAAAATGTTTTATATATGGACTTTCTTAATCAATATCAGTTAGCCTAAAACCATTATTATTCCCTGAACCTATTGAAAATGGGAAAAGTTATGTTACAATGTATGTAACGGGCAGAAGAAGGCATGTCAGACCCCATGAATATGTATATTCAGATCAGGCTGATAACCCGAGTCCATTTAGCCCTGTCCATATGTTTAAATTGCAGAACCTATATTAGCTAGAGACTTATTTTATAAGTTCCTGTACGCAGATCGAGATTCGATAATTATTTCCGTTTTTTTCTTTTTCGTCATACATTAAAAAAGAATATTGATATTCAGCTATGAAATGATATAGTATATGCTTACAATATTTTCCATACCTAATTCTTAAACTCAGACTAACAAACTTTGCTGCAGCACAAAATAAGCGATCGATGGCAACCCTAACTTCTGGTATTATGATAGATATTTTTATATCTGTACAAATTCGATTTTTATAAAAAACGGGCAAGATATATTAGTCAAGGTCTATATATAAAATTTCTGGTATTCTGGTATTTCTTCTAGAGCGAGAAATACCACGTGAATAACTGTCACGAACCTAAAAAGATCAACCTAAAAATGATATATCTACGCCCACTCGGGGTGTGGCAAATCGGATCTGAAAAAATAGCTATTTTGCATCTTCTATTATATTTTGAACACTATTGATTTTAGAAACTAGGTATATATACTTGTATTTTTGACGACAGCTTAATGAATCGAAGCCGGTCTTTATGTCGGCGATCGCCGTTTCTACCAACACCGCCGTTGCACTACATGAGTGTGAGATAGCGTATTCCTAAGAAAAGTTATTGAGCTACTGAGCTACTGCTACTGAGCTGCCCAACTTCTGCTGAAAATTCATCCCCAATTTATCTTTGTTGTTGTTATGAATTCTTAGAATTTTCTAGATGCTTCTGCTGCTACCACGTGCGTTTGTACGTAAACGTTCGGTAACCGTTTTGTTTAATAACATAATAGATTTCATTTATACATATGTATATTTTGTTGACTTTTTTTATATTATATCAATGTTATTTTTATTTTATATAAATGTAAATATATATGTATGAATGTATGTATATTTCAAGCAACGCATACATACACACCCACACACATACGATCTGCTAACTGCGCAGTTAACTCAGCGACTGCGCTGAGCCAATATGTGCATGTTATGGGAAATTAAATGCTTAATAACTTTTTTTTCGGGTCTTTATGTCGGCAAGCACAAGTCTCTAGTATTTGAAATAGGTGATTTGGAAATTTGGGCGAAGGGGGCGTGGCATCCAAAATTTAGCAAAAATCAAAATTGAGTCTTTAACTATAAAGATGTAGAAGATATAATTTTAAAATTGAAAATCGATTTTCGTTTTTAATCAATAAAAAAAACGAGAAGAGTTATCGAAATAAAAAAAACTTGACCTTCGCGTGATATACGCGAATCTACAAAAAATAAAAAAATCAAGTCTCTACCTATTATAGGTTTTGAGATCGACGCGTTCAAACATACGGACAGACGGATAGGGCTCGATCGGCTCGGCTTGTCGTCCTGATCAAGAATATATATACTTTATGGGGTCTGCCACGCCTCCTTCGGTGTGTTACATTTATTTGGGCCGCAACAAAACCATTATACCCAGATTACCCATTTTTAATGTGTTCAGAGTATAAAAACCTACTTCACCCGAAGCTCGAACAAAGGGTGCCATGATCGGCGACGTCACTTCTATTACCAACGGCACTGAACCACATTGTAACCAAGCAACTTAATGGGCATATGATTCACGCTGAATTCTATTGTATTTGTTATTTCTTAGAACATAAAAAAATGTTCGCTTTGCAGCTAAGCACATTTATCAATTGCCTAAACGTTGTGTTGAATAACTATTGTGTTATTTAATAGATTTTAAGAATATTGATTATATTTTCAACTGAATTGTAAGAAATTAAAAATTGTATTAAATACACATGACACTAAATACAAAATTTCGGTAGCGCCCGACTGCATCATTTTTACTTTTTTTTTTTTTTTTGCAAAATTTGCCTTAGAAATCCAAATAAAATTTAGCTCAAGGACCATAGACTTTTCCAAATTAGGTGCTCTAAAGGTAGAAGGACAAAGGTGGAGAAGAATTATTTACAAACATCTCCAAATCAAGTAATATAATAGGAGGAGTTCTCTACGGTACTTTATCAAAACCATTATATCTTTTTCTAATTCTACCAATAGCCATTGAAATGTTGATAGTGGGTTTTTAAAACTTACCATGAAAAAAATATCCTCGTCCTGTATTACATGGAACTCTCTTTCTTCTAAGGTTGGCTCGATATTCAATGATGTTCCTCCAAGTTCAGCGTGAACAAGAGGGTTTTCAGTTATTTCTTTTTTAACCATTTCGCGTTTTTCCGAGTTGAAAATGTAATTAATATCAAATGTTTTTTGACTTAAAGGCGGTATATTTTGTGGACTCCCATCTTCAATTTTTACTATATTATCTGGTTTTTCTAAAAGCTGTGGCACGGTTATACTGTTCACATCTTTTACTGCATCTGCCATAAGTGTGTTTATTTGCTTTACCGTTTCTTCATTAATATGGTCAGCATTACTTACTGGTGTTTTATTTTTTTGTGAATCAATTGTTTTATTACTACTTGTTTTTAAGTCTTTATCATTGGCAATATATGCAATAAGTTGAGCTAATATACTTGCTCCATCAAAACATGTTCTTAAATGAATATCATGTATTGATGATCTCAAATCAATAGTTGGATATATTTCACTTTGATCATTAAGATGTATAGAAATATTTATTAAACCAACATTTAAGAGTGGTACTAATCCTGACTCGCAGATGTGAGTAACAAATTCCTCAACGTCGTTGATGGCTTTATCCTAAAAAACAAGAAAAGTTAGCAATGACAGCGGTTAAACTGCAATATATCTACATTATGGAAAATTATAGATGTACTTTTTTACTAAACTTTCAAATCGTGATTTTCATTTAATTGTATGTATATGCTAATGCAAAGTATTTGAAAAATGGATATGGTAAAATGCGAGGGAAGGTGCTTGGAAGAGCTAGACGTGCTATTTTTTCTCCGTAATTATACTCATTCACAAAGTGAAATGAGTATATTGCTTTTGTACAATGTCCGTCCGTCTGTCCGTATAAACGCAACCCATTTCTATGCTATTGATGCGAGAGACTTGCAATTTTGAATATATACTCGTGTATACTCTCGTCAAATAAAGTGTCAAGATTTTCCCGATACGACGACTAGGGGCGTGGCAAATTGGAAAATTAATTTTCCTGTATGTCAGAATGACTATTTGTAGCAGTCCTACAGAGTTGAGATTTGGACATCCTTGACATCCCAGGTTAAATAAGCTACGGTGGATATCCACACCCATTGAGGGCGTGTAAAATCGGGTGAAAATGTACCATTTACAGTTTTAGAGCTAGAACGATCAAATTTGGCACGTGAGTAAATCTCAACTCAAAATTGGACTGGTAGGTTGCTGGTGAGCTCTTCCATCGATGGGCCAAAAATTATTTTGACGCCCCTTTTGGGACGTGACCATTTCAAAAATACCCTGTAATTTTCGCATTTTTTGAGTGTAAGCTCCTAAAATTCACACACAAATTCCTACACTGGACTGGCCAAAAATTATATTTCTACGCCCACTGGGGGCGTAGCAAAGAGAATTAAACCACTTTTCTTGAGCAATAAACACAATTCATTGACTTTTTGGGCTTTTACCATCTTAATTGAGTTGCCAAATATTATAAATGTACAAAAAAATATATTTAAGAACTAAAAATAAAAAGAAATAAAAGAAAAGCCGACATAGAAAATTCGAGATTCGAACCTCCGCCCACTTACACGAGGTACAATTCGTCATCTCTACCACGACGCCACCGCTGTACTTGTCAAACCAATAATAATTATAAATAAAATATGTACAAAAAAACCGACTCGCCCGACTCACCGTTCGATCGAAGGGCACCATAATTGGCGCGCGCCACTTCTATTAGCAATGCTACTGAAGCTCAAGTAAGCAAGTAACTTAATGAGTTTATGATTCACGCTGAATTATATTGTATTTGTTATTTCTTAGAACATAAGAAAATGTTTACTGTGCAGCACATTTGTCAATTGCCTAAACGTTTTGTTGAATAACTTCTGTGTTACTTAACTGATTTTAATTAAATTTTCAGCATATTAATTATATTTTCAACTGAATTATAAGAAATTGGTGTATAGCAAAACCCAAATTTGTATTAAATACACATGACACTAAATACAAAATTTAGGGATAATTAGGGGTGTGGCAAATTGGTTTTTTGGAATGTTATGGAACTGGGAGCTTGCGGTGTGAATGAGTATTTCGCTGTCGGTTGCGGCAGACTGCGGCAGACTCTGCGTACTCACAGTTTTTAAAAAACTTAAAGTACAACTTTCATACTCCACATATTTATATTCAGTCTACATCTCTGTTATTACCTCCATCCGTCCCAATGCCGTATCCTTATATATCAACTCCACTTTCTAGTGTCCGAGAGACATGGTGCTTGTTTTTTCTACGTACTCAAGAGTCTAAACAGGCCACACAAAAAAATCAAAAGCTTCCTCGAGTGTTGCTTAAGCAATGATCAATATTGCCACCACTTCTCTTACACATATAATACCCACCATAGTAACCAAGTTGTTCTATCTAGGCTTTCATCTGACACGAAATGTGCATCTAAATCTACAACTATGGTTTTATTTGGAAGTTCAGTTTTCTTTTTAAAATCAATCAATTATTCACAAGTATAAGTCTATACATATATATGTGCCGACACCTCATGTAGTTATGTTCATCAAATGTTCAAAAAATCTTCATTGCATATGTAAATATATACATAGGCTCCTTCTTTTAGATCTGCCATCGTTAATCAATCGTAGAATAGTCTTGGGTATTGCTTTTCTACATAAGTTGATTAATGGTAGTATTGATTTGCATTCTCTCTTATTTCAAATAAATTTCTTAGTTCCTTTTCGTGCTCCTCGTCACTTTTGTCAGCTTTATTTACCTATATGTACCTGTAACTATTTTTTGCACAGTGCGTTTCGTGTTATATGTACTAATTACAATAATTTTAATGTTTTTAGTTCTCAACTCCCTCTTTCCTCAATAAAATCCTCTCTTTCAGCGTATTTCAGAGAAATCACACACAGACCCTAGTGAGAATGCACCTGTCAATTCTCCCTTACTTGTTTAGTGATTTTTCTTATTTTATTTTATTTTTCTCTTATTTTATTTTTCTTAATTTTTTTTTTAACTTATTCTATCTTGCTTAGTTTCAATGATGTCACTAACTCTACTTGGCTGCTTCGGGGCATAGCTCGCCGGTCCGGCAAATAAAACACCCTCATGGGGTTGGTGATATCGTTTTTATATATTGTTATTATTAGGCTTTTTCATTTAACTGTACTTTTATAATTTTGTAATTTTGAATTTGCCTCACGGTTTTCATCATATGTCTTTTTATATAAAATAAATAAATAAATAAAATTTAGACCACGAACGTTTTGACAAATATATAATATATATAAAATATGTAATATAAGTTAAAGAGGAAGTTTATGGAAAGGGCATTGCACTTGATCCAAATACATCACGGCTGAGGTGCATGCACTTTCTGCCACTTGCACAGAGTCAGCGTATTAAAAGGAACCCCAGATGTGGGAACCGCCTATGACAACAACAACAACGCCAATGGATACAACAGCAGTAACGCTGGCAGCGTTATCTTTATACCAATCTTTAGAGGTGAGGAGATTCAATATATCAACTTATTTAGAGATCACCTTTCCGAAAAAAATAAAATACAGAAAGGTAAGCCGGATTTACAAACTTACTTAACAATAAGCTCAATTGCATATACAAGATTATATAAAATTATAACGAATTATATTACAATTTTATATTTATCCACCAAGTGGTATAGTATTTTTGTTCAATGTAATGTCCAGCTATCGTCGTCAGTATGAGCAACAATCTTTAGTCCATTTGGAAAACCGGTCACAAAACACCAGTAGAATACAAATATTAAAATCTCCAAATATTGAATTATACTTACAGTTTGGCCAATCGATAATATGCAATCTTCACTTATCAATCGTAAAGTACACCCGGTCATAGGATATATAATATTGCTACTAAATGAACAATACCCAATATCTAGTAAAGCTCGGTAAGATAAGTATTTCGGCCTGCAATAATACATAAAATAAATATCAGTATATGCAATCATTAACTTAGACCCTTTAGAATAATAAATGAGTCACTCATAAAATCGATTGGACAAGTAATACTGCTACAGTCAAGATTGTTTAAATACGATATACTCAGCGAATGCTCTTGGTCTTCAGCATGGCAATATTATCCAAAATTATTTGTTTGATAACAATTTTTGTTTGCTCAATTTGTTTCTTAGCTCATCGTCTTTATGTTATTTTAAAAATTACAAATTTATAAAATTACAGAAGTACAGGCAAATGAAAAAGACTAATAATAACAATATTTAACAACGATGTCACCAACCCCGAATCCCCGAATCACAGCCAAGTATAGTTAATGATATCACTGATAAGCAAGATAATAGAAATTAAAAAATAGAAATTAAATAATAGAAATTAAAAAAAAAATTAATAAAAATTAAAGAAAAACTAATAAGGAAATTCTAGTCGGAGGTGCCCGACTAGGAAATACCCTAAACCCCGCCTATCGGCGGTTTTAAATGCACTTCAAAGTTTATATATAATTTTAAATTAAATTAAAAAAAAAATAAATAAAAATAAGTGTAACTTGAATACAAACAATTTTTGACGGCAGCTTAGAGAATCGAACTCGGGTCTGCATGTCGGCGATTGGCGCTTCTACCAACACATCCAACATCCACAATTTGTCTTTGTTGTTGTTATGAATTCTTAGAATTTTCTAGATGCTTCTGCTTCTGTTAGCACGAGCGTGTGTACGTAAATGTTTGGTAAACGTTTTGTTTAATAACATAATAGATTTTATCTATACATACATATGTATATTATATTGACTTTATTTAAATTATATCAATGTTATTTTTATTTTATATATATGTAAATATATACAGTATGTACATACATACATATGTACATGTACATATATTGCAAGCAACGCATATATACACCAGCACACGCATATGCTCTGCTAACTGCGCAGTTTACTCAGCGACTGCGCTGGGCCAATATGTTCACGTTATGGAAAATTAAATGTTTAATAACTTTTTTTGTAGATCGACTTTCTTAATCAAACTTGCGCAGCGTAATTATATCATTCATATGCGTGTATGTGCAAAAGCACAAGTCTCTAGTATTTGAAATAAGTGTTTTGAAAATTTGGGCGAAGGGGGCGTGGCATCCAAAATTTAACAAAAATCAAAATTGTATAAAAGTCCCATTAAGCTAAATACAAGATCTGGAGTCTCTAACTATCAAGATATAGAAGATATAATTTTAAAACTGAAAATCGATTTCGTTTTTAATCGATAAAAAACGAGAAGAGTTATCGAATTTCTAAAACAAACTCGACCTGCGTGTGATATACACGAATCTATAAAAAAAAATTCAAATCTCTAGCTATTATAGGTTCTGAGACCCACGCGATCAAACATACGGACAGGCGGACAGGGCTCAATCGACTCGGCTTGTCGTCCTGATCAAGAATATATATACTTTATGGGGTCTGCCACGCCTCCTTCTGCCTGTTACATACATTTCGGTTGCAACAAAACCATTATACCCAGATTACCCATTTTTAATGGGTTCAGGGTATAATAATATAAGAGAAAAGTAAAATACAATAAGAGAAATCACTACACAAGTAGGGAGAATTGCCAGGTGTGTGATTTCTCTGAAATACGCTGAAAGAGAGAATTCAATTGAGGAAAGAGAGAGTTCAGAACAAAAAACATTGAAATCATTATTGTAATTAGTACATAAAACACGAAACGCACTGTGCAAAGAAGAGTTACAGGTACATATAGGTAAATAAAGCGGACAAAAGTGACGAGAAGCACGAGAAGGAAATAAGAAATTAATTTGAAATAAGAAAGAAGGCGAATCAATACTACCGTTAATCAAATTATGTAGAAAATTAATACCCAATACGATTGATTAAGGATTGCAGATCTAAAAGAAGGACCCTACTACGATAGGACGGTAAACGACGGTTACGATCCCAGTTTAGATTGCGCAAGGCAAAAAGAAGAAATTGCTTCTGAACCGATTCAATACGGTCCTGATACAATTTCTGCTGTGGCGACCATATAATAGAACAATATTCTAAAATAGGACGTACCAGCGAGACAAAAAGAAGTTTAGTGACAAACGGATCATTAAACTCTTTAGACCATCGTTTAATAAAACCAAGTACACTTTTGGCTTCATTAACGATGGTTAGAATATGGGTATTGAATCTAAGTTTACAGTCAAAGAGCACACCGAGATCTTTGATTGTAGAAATACGTTGCAAGGACACATTGTTGATTGTGTAATCAGCAAAAAATGGAGTGGTACGACAGAAAGTCATTGTGATACACTTATAACAATTTAGATGCAACTGATTAGCTTTACACCAATTTTGAAAGGATATTAGATCATCCTGTAGGCGTAGATGATCTATTGAGTTCTTGTATGAGAGACAGAGTTTTACGTCATCTGCACACATGAATATTTAAAAGTAAGAAATACAACTGGGAAGGTCATTTATAAGAAGGGAGAAATGTAGTGACTACCCTGAGGAACACCCGAAGAGACAAATATGATATTCGACATAGATGGTCTCCACAGAACTCTTTGGGTTCTACCTTGGGTTAAATGTGCAGAAATCCAAGACAGAAGTTTAGGAGAAAATCCCAATTGGTCATGCTTTTGAAGCAAAATACCATGCTGACAGAGTCAAATGCCTTTACTGATCGATCCTGAAGCCATGCTGCGATGCTGAAATAATAGATCTACAAAAGTGTTGCAAATTAAAAGTTATCATTTTTTCAAATAACTTCGGAATAGCAGAAAGCTTGGCAATGCGTCTATAATTTGAAATATCAGATCTTCCTCCATTTTTATACAGAGGAATAATAAATGATTCTTTCCAAATTGAAAGGAATACTGAGGTAACGAGGGACAAATTAAACAGTTTTAATAAAGGTGAACACAAAGAAGCACTGCATTCTTTAATCACACAACTAGGAATACCATCCGCCCCCGAAGAGAACGACGATTTCAACGTACGCATATCGGATAAAAGAGAGACAGGAGAAATATTAGAAACGATAATGGCATTTCCATTCATTTTAGAATTTAAAATTGGAAATGAATTGGTTTCTGGAATGGCAGCTGAGTAACTGGATTGGAAGAAAATTGCAAATAGATCTGAGGCATCTTGATCAGTACAAGTTTTGTCACAACCTAGGAAAAATGAGGACGGAAACCTAGAAGATTTACGCTTCAAATTTCCAAATGAATAAAATCTTTTGGGATCATGAGCAACTGCCTTTTACAGCCTTATACGATGTAATTCTCATAACAATGAGAATTTAAAATATTGAAATTGCTGTTAGCTAAGGAGTATTTAGACCAATCAACGACCGAACCCGACTTTTTAAACTTTTGAACTAAATGTTTTTAATATTTTTTAAGGTTGAAAGAGTCGAAGTGAACCGGGGAGGTTTATTAGAAAAAGATTTAGGAAGACACATAGGAATATGTCTAGAATAGCATTTAAAGAACTGTAGAATGTTGAAGCTGCTAAATTTACATCAACTGCCTCATATAAAGGACACCAATCTTTTGTATTAATGAGATCATTAAGGAAAACAAAATTGGGAAAGTTTTAAGTTTGTGAGAGTATTTTTTCTCTTCTTTAATTTGTTTTTATATTTACACATTATTAGTTTATTGGTGAATATTGCCTTTTTGGTTTGATACTGCCTTGATTTGTGCTTCTAAACATTGTGTTTTTATTTTTATTTACAAAGTTTTTTGAGCGGCGGTAATTATATCAATATTGCAATTTTCGTTTTAGTATTTCTATTTCTTCGTTTTTTTTCTTTGCTTTCTGTTTTTTACAGTGTGCGTGTTCGCTGTCGCTCTCTCACGCTTAGCTTAGTGTGTCTTTTTCTTTCATACAGAAATTTATTTCGTTTGTAGTGTAGCTCTCTCCCGCTTTATTTTCTGTTTCTTCATTACATGTTTGTCTTTTGATCTCTGTATTAGCTGACTGTTGTATGTGATTTTGTTTGCGATTTTGTTTCTCTCAACACAGTTAATCCTCTTTTTGTCTTTTAATTTTTCTTATCTTAATCTGTTTTTATTTCTGTGTTGATTTTCTCCCCAGCTTGTAAATATATGCCATAAGAAATCATGTACATTTCGGCAAGGCACTGTTTCTGCAGAAATGTAATTTTTTGATTGCTGTTCAGCGAATCTTCTAGTCCAGGGCATCTCCTGGAGACTATTACTTGTTTAAAACTAACATTTTAGTAACTCTTTAGGGTAGAAATTTGGGTAATTATTTATTTTAGTTTGAAGTAATATAAAATACACATATAAATTACATCACAATACATACAAATCTAATTGTACTTGAAAAGAACATTTCCATAAAAAATGTAAGGAGGTGCCCGACTAGGAAACACTCTAAGCCCCGTCTATCGGCGGTTTTAAATGCACTTCAAAATTTGCATATAATTTTAAATTAAATTTAAAAAAAACAAGTAAGGAAACTCTAGTCGGAGGTGCCCGACTAGGAAATACCCTGAACCCCGCCTATCGGCGGCTTTAAATGCACTTCAAAGTTTATATATAATTTTAAATTAAATTAAAAAATTAAAAAAAAAAAAATTTTTAAGTAACTTGCATAAAAAAAGTTTTGACGTCAGTGTAGAGAATCGAACCCGAAACTTTATGTCAGCGATCATCGCTTCTACCAACACAGCCGTTGCAATATATAAGACTGAGATAAGACTGAGATAATTAAAGTTATTGAGCTACTGAGCTACTGCTACTGAGCTGCTGAACTTCTGCTGAAAATTCATCCCCAATTTGTCTTTGTTGTTGTTGCTATGAATTCTTCGAATTTTCTAGATGCTTCTGCTGCTGTTGCCACGCGCGTGTGTACGTAAACGTTTGGTAAACGTTTCGTTTTATAACATAATGCATTTCATCTATTCATATGTATATTATATTGACTTTATTTAAGTTATATCAATGTTACTCTTATTTTATATATATGTAAATATATACAGTATGTACATACATACATATGTATGTATGTATATTGAAAGCAACGCACATACACACGCACACGCATACGCTCTGCTAACTGCGCAGTTTACTCAGCGACTGCGCTGAGCCAATATGTGCGTGTTATGGGAAATTAAATGTTTAATAACTTTTTTTGTAGACCGACTTTCTTAATCAAACTTGCGCAGCGTAATTAAATCATTCATATGTGTGCGTGTGCAAAAGTACAAGTCTCTAGTATTTGAAATAAGTGTTTTGAAAATTTGGGCGAAGGAGGTGTGACATCCAAAATTTAACAAAAATCAAAATTGTATAAAAGTCCCATTAAGCTAAATACAAGATTTGGAGTCTTTAACTATCAAGATATAGAAGATATAATTTTAAAACTGAAAAATCGATTTCGTTTTTAATCGATAAAAAAGAACGAGAAGAGTTATCGAATTTCTAAAACTCGACCTGCGCGTGACATACACGAATCTATAAAAAAAGTTTAAGTCTCTAGCTATTATAGGTTCTGAGATCCTCGCGTTCAAACATACGGACAGACGGACAGGCAGACAGACAGACAGACGGACAGGGCTCAATCGACTCGGCTTGTCGTCCTGATCAAGAATATATATACTTTATGGGGTCTGCCACGCCTCCTTCTGCCTGTTACATACATTTGGGCTGCAACAAAACCATTATACCCGGATTACCCATTTTTAATGGGTTCAGGGTATAAAAACAAGTAAGAATGCTCTAGTCGAGACTGCTCGACTAACAGATACCGTGAACCCTTCGAATAGCCGATCTTGAAAGCATGATATGATTATTTTACAAATATATTGCAAGGAACACAGACACACACATACGCAGGCACATGAACGTAATATGAGCACGCGCTCTGCTAACTGAACAGCGACTGCGCGTGGGCTGCAATATGACTATGTTATGGGAAATTAAATGTATAATAACATTTTTTTGTAGACCGACTCTCTTAATCAAACTTGCTCAGCGTAATTATATCATTCATATGTGTATGTGCAAAAGCACAAGTCTCTAATATTTGAAATAGGTGTTTTGAATATTTGGGCGAAGGGGACGGGGTATCCAAAATTTAACAAAAATCAAACTTGTATAAAGGTCACATTAAGCTAAATACAAGATTTGGATTTGGAGAAACCAATTTACCAATTTGCCACACCCCTAATGATCCCTACATTTTTAATTTAGTGTCTTGTGTATTTAATACAGTTTTGGTTTTTGCTATACACCAATTTCTTACAATTCAGTTGAAAATATAATTAATATGCTGAAAATTTCATTAAAATTCGTCAAGTAACACAGAAGTTATTAAACAAATCGTTTAGCCAATTAACAAATGTTCTAAGAAATAACAAATACAATAGCATTCAGCGTGAGTCATATGCTCATTAAGTTTCTTGGTTACTATGTGGTTCAGTGGCGTCGATAATAGAAGTGACGCGCGCCGTTCATGGCAGCCTTGGTTCGAGCCTCGGGTGAGTAGTAGTATTTTATACACATTTTATTTATAATTATTTTTGGTTTGGCGTTTGTCGGTGGGGGCGTCGTGGTAGAGATGACGAATTTCGACTCGTGCAAGTAGGCGGAGGTTCGAATCTCGAATTTTCTATGTCGGTTTTTCTTTTATTTCTTTATATTTTTTGTTTTAAAATATATTTTGTTTACATTTATAATATTTAGCAACTCAATTAAGATGGTATAAGCCCAAAAAGTCAATAAATTGTGGGTTTATTGTTAAAAAAATGCGAAAATTGCAGGGTATTTTGAATAGGTCACATCCAAAGGGACGTTAAAACCAGCAATCTACTAGTCTAATTTTTAAGCTTCTAGCACTAAAACTGTAGGAGCTATAAACTCGTGCGGTATGCTACGCCCCCTGTGGGCGTAGATATATCCGCCATAGCTTATTAAACTTGATACGTTAATACAAGTATATGTACCAAGTCTCAAGTTTCTAGCGTCAATAGTGCCCAAAATATAACAGAAGATGCAAAATTGATATATATTCAGATCCGATTTGCCACGCCCCCAGTGGGGATGGATACAAAATTGGTCGTTCTAACTCTAAAAGTGTACAAGATACAGTTTCACCCGATTGCCACGCCCCCAATGGGCTTAAGATATGTCCGGCATAGCTTATTCAACTTGGGATGTCCAAATCTCAACTCTCTACGACTGCTACAAGTAGTATTTCTGACATACAAGAAAATTCATTTTCCAATTTGCCACTTTATCTGACGAGAGTATGCACTAGTATATGTTCCAAATTTCAAGTCTCTAGCTTCAATATCATAGAAATGGTTTGTGTTCATTCGGACAGCAAGACGGACATTGCACAAACCCAATATACTCATTTCATTTTGTGAATGAGTATAAAAAGAAAAACGAGAAGAGTTACAGAAAATCTAAAACAAACTCAACCTTCGCGTGAAATACACGAATCTATAAAAAATCAAAAAATCAAGTCTCTAGTTTTTTTAGGTTCTGAGATTCATACGTTCAAGCATATGGACAGACAGACAGACGCACTGGGCTCAATCGACTCGGCTTGTCATCCTGATCAAGAATATATACACTTTATGGGGTTGGCCTCGCCTCCTTCTGCCTGTTACATACATTTGGGCTGCAACAAAACCATTACACCCTGATTACCCATTTTTAATGGGTTCTGGGTATAAAAATTGTTTAATCTCATTTATTTATTACAAAAGAATGACTTACCTATATTCAATACCCAAATTCCAAATATGACCTTGAATTTCCGACACTAGCGCATATGGCTCATAAGATTCTATAGGATAGTCCTGCAAAAATAAACTTTGATTTAATAAACACTATTATCCACATAAACTAAAGAACAAGTAAGGAAGCTCTAGTCGAAACTGCTCGACTAAGAGATACCCTGAATATATATGTATAATAATCATATTATGCTTTCAATTCAGGGTATCTCTTAGTCGAGCAGTTTCGACTAGAGCTTCCTTACTTGTTTTTTTAAGTAACAAGTAACACAAGTAACACATACACACACATACGCACGCTAACGAACGTAATATGAGCTGTCAAATTTTCAGTGTGATTATTGCATTCATATGTGTCCAATTGCCAAAGCACAAGTCTCTAGTATTTGAAATACGGGTTTTGCAAATTGTGGGCGAATGGGGCGTGGCATCCAAAATCCAGAAACTACAAATTGTCCACATTCACTACACCTAGCTACACATCAAATTTGAAGTCTCTAGTTTTAATGGGTCACAAAAATGCAAGCAAATGTATCGAAATTTATCGATAATTCGGAAACGGGATGAGTTATCGAAAAAAAAACAAACTTGTACTGCGTATGGTATTCACGAGTATACATGTCAAATTTCATCTCTAGCTTTTGTGGCTTACGAGATCAGCGAGTTCATACAGACGGACGGACAGACTCAGCTCGTCGATCTGATCAAGAATATATATACTTTATGGGGTCTGCCACGCCTCCTTCTTTAGCAACTCAATTCAGATGGTAAAAGCCCAAAAAGTCAATAAATTATGTGCTTAGGAGCTTACACTTAAAAAATGCGAAAATTACAGGGTTTTTTTTAATATACCACGCCCAAAAGGGGTGTAAAAATAATTTTTGGCCTATCGATAGAAAAGGTCCCCAACAACCTACCAATCTAATTTTGAAGCTTCTAGCACTAAAACTGTAGGAGCTATTAAGTCGTGCGATTTTCCACGCCCCCTGTGGGCGTAGATATATCCGCCATAGCTTATTAAACTTGAGACGTTAATACAAGTATATGTCCAAGTCTCAAGTTTTTAGCGTCAATAGCGCCCAAAATATAACAGAAGATGCAAAATTCATATATATATTCAGATCCGATTTGCCAAGCCCCCAGTGGGATCATAACAGTTACTCACGTGCCAAATTTGGTCGTTCTAGCTCTAAAATTGTACAAGATACAGTTTCACCCGATTGCCACGCCCCCAATGGGCTTAGATATGTCCGGCATAGCTTATTTATCTTGGGATGTTAACGCGAATATACATTCCAAATCTCAACTCTCTATGACTGCTACAAGTAGTATTTCTGACATACAGGAAAATTCATTTTCCAATATGCCCCGCCCAAAGTGGGCGTATCGGGAAAATCTTGACACTTTATTTGACGAGGGTATACACGAGTATGTGTTCCAAATTTCAAGTCTCAAGCTTCATTAGCATGGAAATAAATGGTTTGCGTTCATACGGACAGACGGACGGACAGCAAGACGGACATTGGACAAACCCAATATACTCATTTCACTTTGTGAATGAGTATAACAAGAAACTCAGCCAGTGAATCCGGAAAATATTAAACAAAACGAAATGTCGACAGAAACTTTTAAAGAATTTATCGAGTTTGCAGTTCAGGCTGCTCTTAGAGCTAAAGCTACTTCCTTTGAACAAAAAAATTTTAAAGAAGTAGAACAGAAGGTTGCCGCGGTAACAACAACCGCGTCAGATGTCTTTACAGACGCTGAGATTGACCGTTCCATCGAGTGCACTTAAACTCTAGACATCGTTGCTGCGATAACAATAACCGCGTCAGATATCTTTACAGACGCTGAGATTAACTGTTCCATGGAAAATCTTCACACTTCTAACGAGAGTATACACGGGTAAATATTCCAAATTTCAAGTCTCTAGTTTTATTAGCACAGAAATGGTTTGCGTTCATATAGACAGACGGACGGACAGCAAGGCGGACTGTGCACAAAACTAATATTCATTTCACTTTGTGAATGAGTATAAAAATCGATTTTCGTGACATACACGAACATACAAAAAATTCTAGCTATTATACGTTCTGAGATCGACGCGTTCAAACATACGGATTAAGCGACGCAGTTTGTCAAGAACAACAAAACCATTGCACCCTGATTACCCGTTTTCATATCCTGAACCGATTGAAAATAGAAAATCAGGGTATATTTTTATATTTGTGACAATGTATGTAACAGGCAGAAGGAGATGTCGCAGGCCACATAAAGTATATATATTCTTGATCAGCTCGATGAGTTGAGTCGATATAGCCCTATCCGTCTGTGCGTCAGTCCGTCTGTATGAACGCAAGGATCTCGCAAACCATAAAAGCTAGAGATCTGAAATTTAACATATATACTCGTGAATACCATACGCAATAAAAGTTTTCGATGAGTTAACTCATCCCGATTCCGAATTATCGATAAATTTCGGTAAATTTACTTTTATTTATATGACCCATTAAAGCTAGAGACTTTAAATTTACTGTGCAGATAGGTGTAGTGAATGTGGACATTTTGTAATATATGGATTTTGGATGCCACGCCCCTTTCGCCGCGAATTTGCAAAACACGTATTTCAAATACTAGAGTGCTTTGGCAAATAGACACATATGAATGCCATAATCACACTGTGCAATTTTTATTGACAAAGTTCATCTACAAAAAAGTCATTAAACATTTCATTTCCCATATCATCAAGCATATTACAGCCCGAGCGCAGTCGCTGCTTAGTTAGCAGAGCGCGTGCTCATATTACTTTCGTGTGCGTGCGTATATGTGTTGCTTGCAATATATATATATAAAATAATCGTGCTTCCAATATCGGCTATTCGAAGGGTTCAGGGTATCTCCTAGTCGAGCGGTCTTAATTGTTAATGCTAAGGATTTTGTGTCTTCCAAACGTTACTGTATTCTATCGGAACACTTAAAACGCATCGTGGGTTTCTCTCTTACCACACCAAGTTAATAGTTTTGCTGGGGGTGAGACTTGTCTTATTTTATTTGAAAGTACATTTAAGGTATGTATTTAGGGAGAAGTCGAAAGCGTAGTTTCCCACCACTGATATTGAATAGTAAATGAGTAAATCCATTGACGAAAACTGACGCATCGAACACTACCCGCAGTTTTGCGGATAACCTGTGCGGCCTTAGCACGCATAGATACGGAATGATACGGCTCTTTCGGAACTGACTCAGGACCAATTCCATAATTCCTTCCATGCACATTCTTCATGGCATTTGACATGTCTAAATATTGTTAACTTAAGTTGAATGGCAACTACACTATGGACCTACCCAAGGAGATTTAGCAAATAGTCTCTACAAAAGACTTCTCAGTATTAAATTCTGTGGTATTAAAATTAGAGGTAACTGTTGAGTTTTCTTCGAGTCATCCTTTACAAAACTCATTAAACTTGACGAACAGGTCATTTCACTCGGTCACACTAGAAATTTATAAACAGCGGATTGGCCATGCCAATTTGAATCGCTTATCGCTTATGGTATCAAAGCGAATGACGAAGGCGAAGTGAAGGAATGTTCATATTGGACCTGCAAAAGACACAGTTACGTGCCTGATGTTCAATTTCCAATCGTTCCCCAACGGAAGTTTGTTGTAATGTGGATTGTGTGTGTGCCTTACTCATTACTAAAATATAAGCATAGCATTGGAAATTTGTTTATCGGATGCTGGAGATAATAGCGATTTATATATGGCCCGCACCGGATCAATCAGCGTGCACAGGGATGATGCTCATGCAGATGTGCAGATATATTTTGCAGTTCAAAGCTTTGGGCAATTGTCATCTGTTACTTAATAATCCTTGACAATATATGCTTAACCAAATCTTCTAAAAGTCCAATAAGGTTAGTGTATTCAGAGTACTCTCCACTACATCTTGGTAACTTTAGATTAGGTAAATTACTGGAATGTGACACGGAGCTCATCATGGTACAAAATTAGCATGACTGTCCCTCGCTTCATTACGGGTGTCTTGGCACACGATGATCGAGGCACTAAATCCGAATTGAATTGTTTAATATTTTAATATTTCTAATTTCTAATCGACACTCAATTTCAAAAGGATATGCTACTAATGTGTGATTTTTCGAAGATTTATTGATACGAGTTAGTTATATGATTTTTTACGGTTTTACTGACGTTCAATAGACATTCAAAGCGAGAGCAGCTGTATAGAGTAAATTATATAATGGAAGCAGCTGGTGATTGCTGAGCATGCAGTCATACGCGTTGGATGCGCACAACGAACAGTGCAAGTCAGAGCACAAAGACACAGACGAACTTTCAAAAGATCATACGACTTGCGGTGGCGACAGCTGCACATTAGCACATTGCAGTCAGTATGTCTCGAGAGAAATTATTTCTAGTAGTCATTATTTAATTGATTATTATTATTATTTTATTGTTACAAAGAATTAATTATAAATAACAATTTTATTGGTAATGTACAGTCTGTCACGAAACTGTTTACACATTTTTTACTTTAACTGCGATATTAGCAAATTTTTAATCAATTTTGATATTTTTTTTAATTAATATCAGTTTTATACATAATTTTAAGTAATATTAGAAGAAAAAAATAACAATGTGTCAAATATGGGTGATATTAGTTTTTGTTGTTTTTTTCATCTTCATCTTATTGTTGAACACATTTTACACTATCAAGAAAGTGTTTACACACTTCGTTCTCTTCATCTGTTTTGCCTAAATTCTTAGAAATAACGGGGCTTTACCGCTAACTATGTTTATAGAATCTCTCAATGCTAATCAATTTAAATTTCAATTAAAAATGCCGGTAAGAGCTTGAGTTTTGATGAGGTCCGATTGATTTCGTGCACTGGGAAGTAAATACATTCCTGTAGTTGTTGACATTAATTTTCTTGCCAAGGAAAACCATTTATGTCATAAATCGCGCGGAAACCGATGGGTGGCTCGAAGCAAAAGTTGCAGGTGGCCGTAAAAAAAAGATATAGGAACGATCAGACTGCCTAATCATGTGGTAGGTTAGCAGAAACCACCGAATTTCGGTGGAAACAATTGCTAGAGAGATCAAAAACGAGTGTGACGTGGATGTGTGTATTCTTCGAGAGTGTCAAATCCCGTAAGAGAGAATGTAGAAAAGTGCTTCTCTTTTACTCTTTACCATAATCAGTACCCCAGCAGAGCATTGGAAAAAACTTCTTTCAAAAATGTCCGAGTTTGATATTAGACCAAAATTATGTTGTACTACAATGGTCTGCCCAAAGTGTGGCGTAAAGAATCCAAAGCTTACGAACAAAACATATCATTCCAACTATGAAATTTGGAAAACTTTCGGTTATGGTATGGGGTTTTTTTTTTTCGAAGAAAGGAGTGGGTGAACTGGTATTCACTATGAATGCTCAACAATACCCCCTCATTTGGAAGTAAAATTTACCAACAAGTGCGGAAAAATTTGGATCTACATCCGACAGTAAGTCCAATTTGAAATTTTGTCCGGACAAAAACATAAAACATATTATGTTCGAATTGGCTCTTTCACAACTGTGGAAAGGTGCTGGATACAATATCCCAGAGCCCCGAATTTACCCCATCGAGCATGAATGGACCGAAATATATTAAAAAAATTTTTAATGGAGGAGTGGTAAAAGATTCCCTTGGAATACATTAAAAACTTGGTGAATTCTATGAAAAAATGGATCCGAAATGTACATAATGCTAAATATTCAGATTTTAAAAATAAACTATAATTAGTTTAATATTAAAATTTTAGAAAAATGCTTATGTAAACACTTTCTTAAAAGGGTGATCTAAGTATTTATTGTATTTTGCATCTTACAATTTTGTTTTTTATACCCTGAACCCATTGAAAACGGGTATAATGTTTTTGCGAAAACGTATGTAATATGCAGAAGACGTCGCAGACCCCATAAAGTATATATATTCTTGATCAGCTCGAAGAGCTGAGTCGAACTAGCCCTGTCCGTCTGACCGTCCGTCCATCTGTATGAACGCGCTGATCTCGTAAACCACAAAAGCTAGAGATCAAGCAACTCATATACACACATACGCACGCACACGGACGCAATAATAAACACAAGCTCTGCTAACAGAGCAGCGTCACATCGACTCATCTCATCGTGCTGATCAAGAATATAT
This sequence comes from Drosophila fulvimacula, assembly GCA_035045555.1. NCBI lineage: Eukaryota > Metazoa > Arthropoda > Insecta > Diptera > Drosophilidae > Drosophila > Drosophila fulvimacula. The sequence continues at coordinate 239,028 of JAWNOX010000008.1, read as the reverse complement.
ATATTATTTATGGTATGTCACGTACATTTTCACATTATACCCTGATTTCCCATTTTCAATGGATTAGGGGTATAAAAAAAGACCATGGACATGGATCTATTTTAAAAGTTGAACCCTAGTTTAAAATAAACGAGAATAATATCGCGTAGGTTATCTAAAGACCAAAGACAGGTTATCTAAAGAACAAAGACAGAAGGCGTCGCACACCCCATAAAGTATATATATTCTTCATCAGCTCGACGAGCTGAGTCGAACTAGTAAACTAGTACCGACTGCGAATTACTCATTCACACCGCAGCTCCCAGTTCCATAACATTCCAAGAAACCAATTTACCAATTGGCTACACCCCTACTTATCCCCAAATTTTTTCTATACATCAATTTCTTACAATTTAGTTGAAAATATAATTAATATGCTGAAAATTTCATTAGAATCCGTTAAGTAACACATAAGTTATTCAACAAAACATTTAGGCAATTTATAAATGTGCTTGGAAATGTGCTAAGAAATGACAAATAAAATAGAAGTCATCGTGAATCATATGGTTATTAAATTACTTGGTAACTATAAAGTTCAGTGGCGTTGCTAACAGAAGTGACACTCGCCTATCATGGCAAAGGTGCCATGATAGGCGCGCGTCACTTCTTGGTTCGAGCCTCGGGTGAAGTCGGTTTTTAAATACATTTTTTTCCATTATTTTCGGTTTGACAAGCAAAGTGGCGTCGTCGTAGAGTTGATGAATTCTGACTCGTGCATGTAGGCGAAGGTTCGAATCTCACTTTTTCTATGTCGGCTTTTATTTTAATTCTTAATTTTTGTTGTACTAAAATATATTTTTTTTTCATTTATAATATTTCAGAACTCAATTAAGGTGGTAAAAGTCCAAAAAGTCAATAAAATGTGTGTTTTTATTTGCCACGCCCACTGTGAGCGTATATATGATGTCATTGAAAAATACCACAAAAAGATTCTTTAAGTTCAACTATTGCTTGCTTACTTGTTACAGAGTAACAAGATTATGTAAAACCAGTCAGAAAGTTCTAGCCGAGACCGCTCGACTATGAGATACCCTAAGCCCGAATATCCAGTTTTCCAGGCATGCTTTGGTTATTTTACATATATATTTCAAGCAACTCATAAACACACATACGCACGCACACGGACGCAATAATAAACACAAGCTCTGCTAACAGAGCAGCGTCACATCGACTCATCTCATCGTGCTGATCAAGAATATATATATTATTTATGGTATGTCACGTACATTTTCACAAAAACATTATACCCTGATTTCCCATTTTCAATGGATTAGGGGTATAAAAGGGTATAAAGAACAAAGACAGAAGGCGTCGCACACCCCATAAAGTATATATATTCTTGATCAGCTCGACGAGCTGAGTCGAACTAGCCTTGTCCGTCTGTCCGTCCGTCCATCTATATGAACGCGCTGATCTCGTAAACCACAAAAACTAGAGATCTAAAATTTGACATATATATTCGTGAATACCATACGCAGTACACGTTTGTTTTTTTTTTTTTGATAACACATTCCGTTTTCGATAAATTCACTTTCAATTATGTGTACCATTAAAGCTAGAGACTTCAAATTTTTTGTGCAGCTAAGTGTAGTGAATGCGGACAATTTGTAGTTTTCAGATTTTCGATGGACCCTTCGCCCCCAATTTGCATTGCATATTTTAGATATTGACTACGTGTTATACCCAGAACTCATTGAAAATGGGGAAATCAGGGTATAATGTTTTTGTGAAAACGTACGTAAAAGGCAGAATATGGCGTGGCAGACACCATAGAGTATATGTCTAGCTATGTCCGTCCGTCAGTAAGAACGAGCTGATCTCGTAAACCAAAAAAAAAACTAGAGATCTAAAATTGTACAAGTACAGGACTTCATTTGTTTTCGATAACTTTTTCTGTTTCCTTATTATCGATCAATTTCGATAAATCGACTTAGTTTTTTTTATACAGTAAGAGCTATAGCCCCCTTCGCCCTAAATGCTTTGGCAAATAGACACATATGAATGTGAAAATTTGATTATGAAAGTCCATCTACAAAAAAAGTTATTAAACATTTAGTTCCCATGTCATAGGCATATTGCAGCCCGAGCGCAGTCGCTCCTCAGTTAGCAGAGCGAGTGCTCATATTACGTATGTGTGCCTGCGTATGTGTGTGTATGTGTTGCTTGCAATATATATGTAAAATAATCATGCTTCCAATATCGGCTATTCGAAGGGTTCAGGGTATCTCTTAGTCGAGCAGTCCCGACTAGAGCTTCCTTACTTGTTTTCATTCTTTTTTAAATATTACTAAAATTATGTATAAAACTGATATTAATTTCAAACTAGTAAAAACGTTGCAATCGGGGGGTACCGACTGCAAATTACTCATTCACACCGCAGCTCCCAGTTCCATAACATTCCAAGAAACCAATTTACCAATTGGCTACACCGCTAATAATCCCCAAATTTTGATTTTTGCTATACACCAATTTCTTACAATTCAGTTGAAAATATAATTAATATGCTGAAAATTTCATTAGAATCCGTTAAGTAACACATAAGTTATCCAACAAATCATTTAGGCAATTGATAAATGTGCTTGGAAATGTGCTAAGAAATTACAAATAAAATAGAAGTCATCGTGAATTATATGGTTATTAAATTACTTGGTAACTATAAAGTTCAGTGGCGTTGCTAACACTCGCTGGAATCGGGCACCTTTGCCATGATAGGCGCGCGTCACTTCTTGGTTCGAGCCTCGGGTGAAGGCGTTTTTTTAAACACATTTTTTCCATTATTTTTGGTTTGACAAGCAAAGTGGTGGCGTCGTCGTAGAGTTGATGAATTCTGACTCGCGCAAGTAGGCGGAGGTTCGAATCTCACTTTTTCTATGTCGGCTTTTGCTTTAATTCTTAATTTTTGTTGTACTAAAATATATATTTTTTTCATTTATAATATTTCAGAAACGTCCAAAAAGTCAATAAAATGTATGTTTTTATTTGCCACGCCCACTGTGAGCGTGATATGATGTCATTGAAAAATACCACAAAAAGATTCTTTAAGTTCAACTATTGCAGACGTTTCATAAATAATTTTACAGAGTAACAAGATTATCTAAAACCAGTCAGAAAGTTCTAGTCGAGTCCGCTCGACTATGAGATACCCTAAGCCCGAATATCCAGTTTTCCAGGCATGCTTTGGTTATTTTACATATATATTTCAAGCAACTCATATACACACATACGCACGCACACGGACGCAATAATAAACACAAGCTCTGCTAACAGAGCAGCGTCACATCGACTCATCTCATCGTGCTGATCAAGAATATATATATTATTTATGGTATGTCACGTACATTTTCACAAAAACATTATACCCTGATTTCCCATTTTCAATGGATTAGGGGTATAAAAAAAGACCATGGACATGGATCTATTTTAAAAGTTAAACCCTAGTTTAAAATAAACGAGAATAATATGGAGTAGGTTATCTAAAGAAAATATTGATGCATTTTCACGCATCCCTATTAAAGATTTAAACGAGAAAGAGTACTCTATTCGAGACTGCTAGACTAGGAGATACCCTGAACCCAGGGAAGAGATGTTGCAAATACACTATGAATATTTTACAAATATATTGCAAGCAACACATGCATGTAGTTTGCGATATCCTTGAGTTCATACAGATGGATGGACGGACGGATGTAAAGATGGACAGGGCTATATCAACTCAGCTCGTCGAGCTTTATCAAAAATATATATGAGGTCTGCCACGCCTCCTTCTGCGTGTTATATAAATTTGGGCCGCAACAAAACCATTATACCCTGATTTCTCATTTTTAATGGGTTTAGGGTATAAAAAGTAATAGTAATAAATTTTAAGAGATTATCATATTATATTTATTTATTTGGATAAAGGAAAGCTGTACTTACAGTTATATTAAGAAATTCTATTAATTGAAATAACCAGTGGTGTACTGAGTGTGCAGGCTTATGCCAGAAATTAGCTCCATTTAATCCAAAGGCAAGCTTCATTCTCTGAAAAATGTACAGAATAAATTAAATAAATAAGTTTGAAACGTTATAAATATTTGAAGACATTAAATATATAAACAAGTAAGATTGAGCGAGTCAACCGTCTTCGGCGCTAGTATCTGCTAAAATACCCTGAAAAAATAGAATTTTGTTTATTTACTTTAACTTCATACATATAATACAATAAACATGAAAAAGGCCAATTCTCTTAATAATAATGTTTGTGCTAGCTCAAAAATACCAAGTTGGGGTACAAACTGTTTATGACATTATCAAAAACAAAGACACGTTTTTAAAGTTCTGTGGCCTGATTTTGTAACCGAAAAACTTTAAAGACTGCTGAAGAGCCAAACTAGATTTGACACTTAACAAATGTTCAGACAAGAGCGTTTTAAAGGCACTTCACTTACTGGACTGACAATATGAGAAAAGGCTAAAATATATACTAACCATTCAGTGTAAATACTCAAACGGATGTTTGCATAATTTTAACAATAGACATGGAATAAAAAGAGTTAATACTGAAGGAGAAAATGGTGGGATGAATTTACTCCAGAGGATAAAGAGACATGGCTCATTTGAAAATGACTCCGAATTTTTTTTGTCAGATGAAGAAATGATAAGCATGGCAAACAGTAACTCCGATGAAGCTGAGCGAGGCAATTGGAAGAGACTGAAGACGATGTAAATGTTTCAGAAACCACTTTAACAGAAACGGTAGAGGCATCTAGCACATTGCTGAATTTTGTAGATAGCCCTGGTTGTTCCGGAATTACAGATCAGCAAGAAAAACGTATAAAAGAAAATTATAAGTTGAAAATAATTAGACAAACAACATTACACGACTTATTTTTAAAGAAGTTATAAACTTTTTTGCCTCATGTTTTCAGTAGAAAAATTAATGTATAAGTCGTAGAATTGGCTTGTTCGCCCATTGTACCAATTCTACAATAAGAGCTATGTATGACCACTGTGCTTGCAAGCTGCGCAGTGAGTTTGGTTACGGTAAAAATCATTCTTAGCATTTGAGTGCAACGTAGATTTGACTACGACGTAGAATATGTCTGGCGCCTACATACCGTAAGAGTGAGGCGACGGCGTGGTCGCGCTGTCGCCGAGTGTATCCCAGCTTGCGCGTGCAGAGAGAAGTATAAAATCGATGCGTAATGAGTAAATGCAGATCAGTCTAAGTTGAGACAGTTGTGCGCGTAAGTTGGGATTCGCTTCACTCCCAAAGTTTGTGTGTTAATATGGCAGACCACCCACATAAAATTAATGAAACTACGACATGTACATATTTATTTAATTTAAACTTCGACAAATTAATGTCTACTTATAAAATAATAATAATATTTAAAAAACTGCATAAGCAAAATTGTTATTTGATTAACCGTGAAAATCGATTATCCATAATGTTTCTGATCCCAATCATCACGGATAATCGAGGCCCGTATACACACGTATATTGCAAGCAAGACACACGCACGAACGCACAAAGCGCACGCAGCAACTGCGATCCATCCACCATTATCGTTCAGTTGCTGGGAAATTGGTGCGAACGTATGAGTATGTATGTATTGTAGGCAATATGTAACATAAAAATAGCGTATTTTAGATATTGACTACGTGTTATACATAAAAGTCATTGAAAATAGGGAAATCATGGTATAATGTTTTTGTGAAAACGTACGTAAAAGGCAGAATATGACATGGCAGACTCTATAGAGTATATGTCGACCTACCTATGTCCGTCTGTCCGTCAGTAAGAACACGCTGATCTCGTAAACCAAAAAAAGCTAGAGATCTAAAATTGTATATGTACAGGACTTAATTTGTTTTCAATAACTTCCTCGTTTCCTTATTATCGATCAATTTCGATAAATGGACAAATATGAATTACATAATCACGTTCAAATTTGATTAAGAAACATTCAATATTCATACAAAAAAAAAAGGTATTAAACATTTAATTCCCGATAATATTGAAGCAAAAACTTGCCTTCACGTGGATGCGTATATGTGTGTTGCTTGCTATATACGTATGTATATATAAAATAGACATGTTTTTTATTTGCTCTATCGAGGTACGAAATCTGAGCGTTCTAGCTCTTAAATTGTTAAAGATGCAGTTCCACCCCAATGGGGTAGATATATCAGCCCTAGCTATTTGGTCTTGGCATGTTAAGTGGTTATTTAGAATAAGTTTCAATTGAATACTATTGTACACAATAGTACTTGGTTAAGATAGCAGTTAAATTGCGCACTGTGGGAAACTGTTTGTTCCAAGGAACAAGCGATAAGACGACAACCCGAGTGAAATTAATAGCAAAAGACAAGAAATGACCTGGAAAACAAAGTTTTGCGCTATGTTTCCGTTAAAATTTACCCGTTTACTAAACCCAGAAAACAACTCTTTCCCACCCTAAGAAGAATAACGCTAACTCGCTCGAGGCTCGATCCAAGGGTGCCATGATCGGCGCGCGACACTTCTATTAGCAACGCTACTGAAGCTCATAGTAAGAAAGTAACTTAATGAGGATATGACTCACGCTGAATTCTATTGTATTTGTTATTTCTTAGAACATAAGAATTTTGTTCGCTGTGCAGCACATTTGTCAATTGCCTAAACGTTTTGTTGAATAACTTCTGTGTTACTTAACGGGTTTTAATGAAATTTTCAGCATATTAATTATATTCAACTGAATTGACAGAAATTTGTGTATAGCAAAAACCAAAATTGTATTAAATACACATGACACTCAATACAAAATTTAGGGATAATTAGGGGTGTGGCAAATTGGTAAATTGGTTTCTTGGAATGTTATGGAACTGTGAGCTTGCGGTGTGAATGAGTATTTCGCAGTCGGTTGCGCCCGACTGCAACGTTATTACTTTTTTATATTAATTATCACATATGAATCACATATGAAATGAAAATACATATTTGAAAATATTTGTAAATATTTGAATATTTGTATAAACATCTAACAACATTTATTGACTTACCTTTAAACGTTTTTCCGGATTCTTTTTAATTTCAGCCACTACTGAGAGAATTTCATGACGATCATTAATTACCCTCTTTTTCTTAGAGATGTTCCAAATAATACGCATTAGCTTGTTGTCAATTTCATCGATCCATGCGGTAGCTATATCTTGAAACACTTGTCCTTTATGAAAAAAAAAAAATATATATATATATATATATATATATAATTATTTTGGAAAAATGCTTATAAATCGGTTTATTGATACCAAAGGCTTTTGGGCAAAGGTGCGTGATCCTAAATCCAACAAAAGCCCTCTAGTGGAGACTGCTCGACTACGAGATTTTGTTGAACCATTCGAATAGCCGATATTGCAAATATGCATTTTACATATGTATTCCGAGCAACACATACACTAACACATACTCATGCACTTGTTCGCATAAATGAGCACGCGCTCTGCGAATTGCGCTGCAATTAAATGTTTAATAACTTTTTTTGTAGATGACATTAATCAAATTTTCATAGTGATAATATAATTCATGGTGTATATTTGGCAAAGTACAAGTGTCTAGTATTTGAAATACGTTTTTTTGTGCAAATTTGTGGCGAAAGGTACGTGCAATCCAAAAACTAAAAAATCGTTATATTCACTATCCCTTTCTCCACAATGAATTTGAAGCCTCTAGCTTTAACGCTTTACACATACGGACGGACAGAACTATATCGATTCAGCCAGCTAATCAAGATAATAATATAAATACTTTATGGGGTCTGTCATGCTTCCCGTCTGCCTGTTACATACATTTCCACAAAAACATTATACCATGATTTTTTCTATTTTCTGCGTTTATGATATACCTATCACTAAAACTGTAAGAGCTATAAGCTTGTGTAGTTTGCCACGCCCTCTGTGGGCGTAGATATATCCGCCATAGCTTATTAAACTTGGGATGTTAATACAAGTATATATACATTTTGGTCCCATCGTTAATTCGAAGTTTTTTTTGTCTACTCGGCGATGATCTTGCCTCTTATAATTATTAATTTCGTTCCGAAACCTATTGTAATTCGTAATGCTCGATTTCGCTGGAAGTTAAACTACCGTTAGGTCTCGCAGACTATTATACATGGCGCCTTTATGTTGCTTCATGTGCGAAATCAGTTTGCTCATTTTATTTGAACCGTGAAGACGATAAAAATGTCAAGTAAACGTTCTCATAAAACACTATCAATTTAAAAATAAACAAGCCATAATATCAACTATTTCAAATCATAATGGTCCGAATAATGTATTTGATCATTTAATATGCTTTGAAAACGCAATAGAAAATAGAATAAGCTTTTTTAAATCTTAATTTTTCGTTAATATGATTTTGTTTGTTTAATTTTTTTTTTAAATACATAATATTAAAATGAATGTGTATTTTATTTATTTTTAATAATTTAAAATTGTTGAAAATATAAACATGAAAAAAAATATAAAAACACGTTCAATTCATATTTTGATTTTTTAAACCCCGTTATTTCCATATAACCCGATAAATCGGAAGCCTCTGTCCCATGCCATTACGAATTATCGAGACTCGACTATTCAAATCCGGTTTTCCACGCCCCCAGTAGGTGTGAATATATCATTTTGGTTGATCTTTATATGATCACGTGCCAAATTTGGTCGTTCTAACTCTAAAACTGTAGAATATACAGTTTCACCCAATTTGCCACGCCCCCAATGGGCGTAGATATATCCGCTATAGCTTATTCAACTTGGGATGTTAACGCGAATATACATTCCAAACCTTAACTTTCTATGACTGCTACAAGTTGTATTTCTGACATACAGGAAAACTCTTTTTTTTTTAATTTGACACGCCCTAGTGGGCGTATTGGGAAAATCTTGACACTTTATCTGACGGGAGTATACACGAATATATATTCCAAATTTCAAGTCTCTAGCTTAAATAGCATAGAAATGATTTGCGTCCATACGGACAGACTGACGACGAACAGCAAGACGTACATTGCACACACCCAAAATACTCATTTCACTTTGTGAATGAGTATAAGAAACTTGCATAAACAAGTAAGGAAGCTCTAGCCGAGACCTCTCGACTAGGAGATACCCTGAACCCTTCGAATAGCCGATATTGGAAGCATGATTATTTTATATATATATTGCAAGCACACGAACGTAATATGAGGACGCGCTCTGCTAACTGAGCAGGGGCGCGTGGGCTGCAATATGACTATGATATGGGAAATTAAATGTTTAATAATTTTTTTAGATGGACTTTCTTAATCAAATTTTCAGAGTATGATTATGGCATTCATATTTGTGCATTTGCCAAACTAGAAGTCTCTAGTATTTGAAATACGTTTTTTGCAAATTGGGTGCGAAGGGGGCGTGGCATAAAAAATCCAAAAACTACAAAATGTCCGCATTCACTACAACTACCTGCACCGTAAATTTGAAGTCTCTAGCTTTAATGGGTCACATAAATGTATGTAAATTTATCGATAATTCGGAAACGGGATGAGTTATCAAAAAAAAGCTCTATTGCGTATGGTATTCACGAGTATATATGTCAAATTGGAGATCTCTAGCTTTTATGGTTTACGAGATCCATGCGTTCATACAGACAGACGGACGGACGGACTATATCGGCTCAGCTCGTCGAGCTGATCAAGAATATATATACTTTATGGCATCTGCGATGTCTCCATCTGCCCGTTACATATATTTTCACAAAAATGTTATACCTTGATTACCCAATGGGTTTAGGGTATAAAAATAACTTTTGACGGCGGTTTAGGGAACAGAACCTGAGTTTCCGTGCCGCCGAGCACCGCTCCTACCAACACCGCCGTTGCACTACTTGAGTGTTAGATAGCGGAGCTACTGCTACTAAGCTACTGAGTTTCTCCTTAAAATTAAATGATCCAAATGATCTTTGTTGTTGTTATGGATTCTTAGTTTTCTAGATGCTTCTGCTGCTGGAACCACGTGCGTTTGGTAATAAACATTTTGTTTCATAACATAATAGATATCTTTCATATATTACATTGAGTTTATTTAAATTATATCAATGTTATACTTATTGTATATATATGTACATATATATATATATATATGTATATGCAAGTAACGCGCAGTTTACTCAGTGACTGCGCTGGACCAAAATGTGCATGTTATTGCGAAATTAAATGCTTCATAACTGAAAATCGATCGACGCGCGCAAACATACGGACAGACAGACGGCCATGGCGGACAGACAGACGACTCGGCCTGATGTGTTCTGCCACACCTTCTTCTATCTGCTACAAACATTTTAACAGTAACAAAAACATTATACCCTGATTTCCCATTTTTAATGGGTTCAGTGTATGAAAAGTACAATTATTGGATATTATGCACTTGGATGCAGGATGCTGATGAATAACTAGCAGATACCCTCATAACATTTAAGGATTATTTGAATGCTATTCAGGAAATGAGATGGACAGTTGTCTACATGAGTCGACATTTAGCATCTGACTTTACCTTATTAATACTGTTTGGAGGGATTACAAATGAAGAAAACAAACAGAATTACTCAGACGAAGAGGATAGGGTAACCCTAAGTCATTCGGAAGTCGAAATCCAAGCCATTTGGAAATCGAAGTTGCCGAAAACTTATGAACAATAAAACCGCGGGGAAAAATGGATAGCCGGTTGAAGACTGGAGGCAATGAGCACCAAACAGCGACGTGTTCAGGCAAATAGGGCACGAAGCAATACTCCGTGAGGAGCGTTATGGGTAATTATATGTGTATTTTATTGAAATTTTTTATAATCTTACCACAGTGATATATTTCAATTTCATTAATTTGGATACAAAAATAGGTAGTATTCTCGTCGTTGTTAAGACCAGTTGCCGAAAATATTCGGAATTCTCTTAAATTGAACTGCAACTTTCCATGTTGTGATAATTGTTCCATATTTTCGATGTCCTGAATATCGGTGTACATGACTATTACTCCCTGCTTAATAGATACTTCCAAACTGCTTACGGTTTTTCCATCATCTATAGGTGAAGAATATGGCTCCCACATAAATAAGTCACTATTTAGACGGTTATAAATTATTTCATAAATTTCTTTTGATCTACAAATAAAAAAATATTTGTATAATTTAGCATATATGTTAAATTATTATTATTAACAAGTAAGAAAGATCCAGTAAAGACCGCCCGACTAAGACATATCCTGCACCCTGCTGATATTGCAGGCATGCTCTGATTATTTTACATATATGTTGCAAGAAACACATACGCACGCACACAGACGCAGTAATGAACATGCACTCTGCTAACTGAGCAGCGACCCATTTTGAATGGGTTCAGGTTCTAAAAATAAAGAAATAGAAGAAAACCCCACTGCCTTTTTTGACAACACGCAGTGCCATACCATACCAATAATGAATAAATAACAAGTAAGGAAACTCTAGTCGGAGGTGCCCGACTAGGAAATATGCTAAATCCCGCCTATCGGCAGTTTTAAATACACTTCAAAGTTTGCATATAATTTTTAATTAAATTAAAAGATTAAAAAACAAGTAAGGAAACTCTAGTCGGAGGTGCCCGACTAGGAAATACCCTGAACCCTGCCTATCGGCGGCTTTAACTGCACTTCAAAGTTTGTATATCATTTTAAATTAAATTAAAAAATTAAAAAAAAAAAGATTAAGTAACTTGCATAAAAAAAGTTTTGACGTCAGCTTAGAGAATCAAACCCAAGACTTTATGTCGGCGATCATCGCTTCTACCAACACAGCCGTTGCAATACATAAGAGTGAGATAGCGAATTCCTAAGTAATGTTATTGAGCTACTGCTACTGAGCTGCTGAGCTTCTGCTGAAAATTCATCCCCAATTTGTGTTTGTTGTTGTTGTTATGAATTCTTCGAATTTTCTAGATGCTTCTGCTGCTGTTGCCACGCGCGTGTGTACGTAAACGTTTGGTAAACGTTTCGTTTAATAACATAATGCATTTCATCTATTCATATGTATATTATATTGACTTTATTTCAGTTATATCAATGTTATTCTTATTTTATATATACAGTATATACATATGCATGTATGTATATTGCAAGCAACGCATACATACACACGCACAAGCATACGCTCTGCTAACTGCGCAGTTTACTCAGCGACTGCGCTGCGCCAATATGTGCGTGTTGTGGGAAACTAAATGCTTAATAACTTTTTTTGTAGATCGACTTTCTTAATCAAACTTGCGCAGCGTAATTATATCATTCATATGCATGTATGTGAAAAAGCACAAGTCTGTAGTATTTGAAATAAGTGGTTTGAAAATTTGGGCGAAGGGGGCGTGGCATCCAAAATTTAACAAAAATCAAAATTGTATAAAAGTCCCATTAAGCTAAATACAAGATTTGGAGTCTCTAACTATAAAGATGTAGAAGATATAATTTTAAAACTAAAAATCGATTTCGTTTTTAATCGATAAAAAAAAGAACGAGAAGAGTTATCGAATTTCTAAAACAAACTCGACCTGCACGTGATATACACAAATCTATAAAAAAAAGTTCAAGTCCCTAGCTATTATAGGTTCTGAGATCCACGCGTTCAAACATACGGACAGACGGACAGACGGACAGGGCTCAATCGACTCGGCTTGTCGTCCTGATCAAGAATATATATACTTTATGGGGTCTGCCACGCCTCCTTCTGACTGTTACATACATTTGGGCTGCAACAAAACCATTATACCCTGATTACCCATTTTTAATGGGTTCAGGGTATAAAAATAAAAATAAGTGTAACTTGCATACAAACATTTTTGACGGCACTTTAGAGAATCGAACCCAGGTCTGCCACGTTGGCGATCCGCGCTTCTACCAAAACAGCCGTTGCACTATATGAGAGCGAGATAGCGAATTCCTAAGTAAAGTTATTGAGCTACTGAGCTACTGCTACTGAGCTGCTGAACTTCTGCTTAAAATTCATCCCCAATTTGTCTTTGTTGTTGTTATGAATTCTTAGAATTTTCTAGATGCTTCTGCTGCTGCTATCACGGGCGTGTGTACGTAAACGTTTGGTAACCGTTTTGTTTAATATTTCATCTACATATATATTATATTGACTTTATTTAAATTATTTCTATGTATGTTATATTTATTTTATGTATACATACATACATACATAAGTGTGTATATTGCAAGCAACGTATACATACACACCCACACACATACGCTCTGCTAACTGCGCAGTTTACTCAGCGACTGCGCTGCGCCATGTACATATAACATGTACATATATGTTATTAGAAATTAAATGCTTAATAACTTTTTTTGTAGACCGACTTTCTTAATCAAACTTGCGCAGCGTAATTATATCATTCATATGCGTGTATGTGCAAAAGCACAAGTCTGTAGTATTTGAAATAAGTGTTTTGAAAATTTGGGCGAAGGGGGCGTGGCATCCAAAATTTAACGAAAATCAAAATTGTCCCAATAAACTAAATACAAGATTTGGAGTCTCTAACTATCAAGATGTAGAAGATATAATTTTGAAACAGAAAATCGATTTCGTTTTTAATCGATAAAAAAAGAAGAGTTATTTCGAATTTTTAAAACAAACTCGACCTGCGCGTGATACACACGAATCTATAAAAAAATTTGCTAGCAACTAATGATTTAAGTTAAATTCTATTGTAAGTCTTCAAATCGTATATTTAGTTTTATGGCACTTTTATAGAATTTTGATTTCTGTTAAATTTTGGATGCCACTCCCTCTTCGCCACAAGTATTGTTAGAGACTTGTTCTTTAGCAAATGCAGACAGACACATGAATGGTCTGATTACGCTGTGCAAATTTGATTAAGAACGTCCATCTACAACAAAAGTTATTAAGCGAATATTTTCCCATAATATAGGCATAATATAGTCGCAACGCAAACAGCGCTGTCAGCACAGTTTTAAAATTATATTTTTTATATCTTTCAATTTTATAGTTTAATGGGACTTTTATACAATTTTGATTTTTATTTATATTTGGGATGCTACGCGCCTTTTGCCTCAAATTTGTGAAGCACGTATTTTAAATACTTTGGCAAATACCCTCAAATGAATGCTAGCATCACGCTGTGAAATTTTGATTAAGAAAATGTTCAAAAAAGTCATTAAACATTTAATTTTCCATAACATAAGCAGAGGTTGAAACTTTGTGCGTGCGTGTATGTTCTTTACAAATTTGTTATACATATTTATGTAAAATAAGCATATTTTGGAATATCAGCTCTTCGGAGGGTTCAGTGGATCTCCTAGTCTGGCACCTCTGATTAGAGTTTCCTTATTTATTAATAATTTTCGCTTTTAATTTTAAATTTTCACTTGGTTAAAGTTATTCAATTGTACTCAGCCATTTATGAGCTCTCACTACATTTCCTCAATATTTTACACACGTTATACGGATCTCAGTCCACTGGCTCTCATTTTTTTAAATTTTTTTCCCTAAAATCGTTCTCTGTGCACAATATATTCCACTTGTCTTAAGTACATTTGATTGCAGTATTGTTTCTGTTCACTTCGCCTGCACATTGCTAACAAAGAATATATGTGTGCGCCCGCACGCTGTACTTATGGCAAGACGTAGGGCAGGACTCGCGAAGTGAAAATAACTATAAACTAACCATGTGAATAGCATAAATAAATAAGAACATGAATTAAATGCGTCATTGTGTTTATTCTTTTATTTGTGCCAGGTGCTGTTTGAACCCCCTTTAACATCAGAGGTAGTTAGGCGGGCAAAACACCCGGTCGGCTGGGCACCCCGAGAAAGAGTACCGACATGCTCTCTTTAAACTATAAACGGACACTCTCCTTGGCCCAGGTGATGACCCATAAGTTTTATTTAGTTCTAACATAACGAGCAATTTCCTTCCGTTCTTAAAAAGCTCCTTGTGAGTTTCGGCACTGACTGGACTGAAGCTGAGTTAAATCTGGATTCTGGCAACAAGCAACCTTACAGAATAAAATATCGCAGTCATACACTAAATATTAATGACATTTTAGCTCGAACAGACGGACTTATTACGGAAATATTTATAGAGGGATTTCATATAAAAAACATTCCCACAGCAAATTTTGTATACATTTATGGTGCCACTTTTTGTTTTTCAACAATCCTGATGTCAAATTATACCTGAGAAACTTCTATTTCAAAACTTTTCTAACGCGAACTCGAATACACTTACTCTATAACAATTTTGATGATAGGAACAGAGGCCATAATTTTAATGTTCGATAATTCTTTGGAACTTTCACAGAATCCTCTAATTTCATCAGTATCTCCAGGCAAAAATAAATCCGTTTTATCTAAAAAAAAATGTTACGAAAAAAAGTTAACAAATAATTGAAATTGAGATATATTCAAATAAAATTATAGCTGACAGTTATTATGATGACAAAATAGTTTTCAAAAATATAACAAGTAAGAACCCTGGAGCCGGGCGCTACCGACTACGAAATACTGATTCACGCCCCAGAACTCAGTTCAAAATCATTTCAAGATTTGAATTTACTGATTTGTCTTTAGTGTCATGTGCTTTTGACTTTTTGTTACATACACAATTCAGTTGAAAATATAATTAATATGCTGAAACTTTAATTACTATCCAAAACTAACGAAGAGCAAAACGTTATAATAATTCACAAATGGGATTGGCAAAAATAAATAACAAATACAAATTAATTTAGCTCGAATCATCAGCTTCTAATTAGGTTTGTCAGTGGCGGTGTTAGTTGGAGTGACTCTCGTCAATCATACACACCCTTGGTTCGAATCTTGGCGATGTGATGTTATTTTATTTCTGTATTATTTTATATATATTTGATAATCATTGACACTGTTTGCCGATAGAATAAGTACGTAGTCGAGACCGTTCGACGAGATAACCTGAACCGTTCGAATAGCCGATACGCCCACTACGGGCGTGTCAAATTGGAAAAAGGAATTTTATTGTATTTACTACTTGTAGAAGTTTTAGAGAGTTGAGACTCGGAATATACTTGCGTTGGCACCCCAAGTTCAGAAAGCTACGCCGGTTATTTCTACGTCCATTAGTGGCGTGGCAAATCGGGGGCATCTTCAACAGTTTTTGAGCATGAAATGCCAAAATCGGCATGCAAGTAACTTACAATCCTATAAATTGGATCTGACCATATAGAAAATTCTGTCATATTTTGAACACCATTGATGCTAGAGACTTGAGACCTGGTATATACTCGGAATAACATCCAGTTCAATAAACTATAACGGATATATCTACGCCCACAAGAGGCTTTGCAAACCGCACGAAGTTATACCGCCTACAGTTTTAGTGATAGAAGCACAATAAAAGAAGGTTACTGGTGACCTCATTTATCGATAGCCCAAAACTTATTTCTAAATACCCTAAAATTTTAGGATTTTTTGAGTGTAAACGTTCAAAATTCACAGTTACCTTGCCCTAGCCCCTGCTTCTCATAGCATGGTACCGATTTTTTTTAATAGGACACTTTTCAAACCAAAAATAAATAAATGAAATGTGTATATATAACTTCGCCAAGGTTCGAAGAAAGGATACCTAAATGTTCGGGGCGCATGCTTCTATTATCAACGCCAATGAACTAGCAGCTGATTCAAGCTGATTTTTAATGTATATGTTCTTTCTGAAACATAGGAAAATGTTCGCGGTCCAGCCAAGCACATATATCAATTGCCTTAATGTTTTGTTGAATAACTTCTGTTTTACTTAATGGATTTCAATGAATTTGAGGCATATTGAGACATTTTCCACTAAAATTGGTATATAATGAAAAATTAAAATTGTATTATATACACAACACGAAATACAAAATTTGGGGATAAATATGGGTGCCGCAAATTGGTAAATTCATATCTTAAGATTTTATGGAATTGTGTGCTGAGATGTGAATGAGTATTTCGCAGTCGGTAGCACCCAGCTGCAATGTTTTTACATTAAATTTTAAGCAAATTGGGAAATTGAGGATTTCTTATAAATACAAAATACAGAGACATTAAAACGGTTATTCGTAGACAAACGAAATAGTTTTTTCACTCATTCGATTTACCTAGTGAAAAAACATAAAAATGATTTACCTGAATTATCATGAAATCCTTCAATATGTGATGAATAGCCATATGAGCACTTAGAACTGAAAGGTGATTTAGGCTTTTGTGTGGGGATGTTTTCAATAGGCCTTATTATTTCATTATTGAAATATATTTTGAAGCAAATTCTAAAAATAAAAGAAATAATTAATATATGGTTCTTATAAATTGTTCGTCTTGATATCCGTGATGATTAAATGAATAAAATATCTTACTTAACCTGCTAGAGATCGGATCTGATATATCTTTGATCTTTGAATATTGTGCATCTACAGACTTAAAATGTGGAATACATACTCGTGTATACCCTTGTCAGATAGTGTTAAGGATTCTCCCACTTGTGGCGGAAAATGTATTTCCTATATCTCAGAAACACTACTTGTAAAAGTCATAAAAATTGCAATTTGGAAAGTATACACTTTAGCAAATGCATCTATATATATCATCTACCCCCATTGTGGGCGTGGAAAATAGGATGAAACTATATGTTCCACAGTTTTTCAGCAATAACGACGAAATTTAGCACAAGAAATTATATATCCACCGGAGGCAAGGCAAATCGAATTTGCCAATTCGGTTATATTTTGGGCACTATTGATGATAAAGATTTCCAACTTGCATATACATACTTTTATTAACATGCCATGATCAACAAGTTAAACCGCACCATTAATACCTCCTACAATTTTAGTGCTAGAAGCTACAAATGGATGCTGAGTTACTGGTGACCTCTATCGATCCCCGACAAATTATTGTTACGCCATCTTTTAGATATGACATCTTTAGCAAACAAGCAACACTCACATACTGAAGTACACGAACACGCGTATGTATACTGACTGCGCAGTTTACTCAGCGACTGCGCTTGTGCTGAAATATGCCAATATTATTGGAAATGAATGGTTTAATAACTTTGTTTGTAGAATATACACATATTTATATGTGTGTATTTGCAAAAGCATACGTGAATTACAGGTTCGAGTAGAATTCAGGAACACGTTAGAATCTAGATCCGTACCTATAAAAATCATGCACATTTTTCAAATTTATAACATAACTACACGGTCACTCCTTGAGTATTCATTACTACTTTCGAGAGAGCAGAATATTTCAGTTCAGGCTCATACTGGAATACTAGAGCCACGAATGACTGAGGTTAAATGCTGTTGTCAGTCATTTGTTCGACATCTGTTAACAGAAAATCGGCGTGATTGTCGTAGTTATAATAGTATTACTTCACTGCGCTCAGCTTGTGGATCAATTACACGACTATTAATATTTTGTTGCTGAATGTGTTTTTCGGTTGTTTCAGATCTTCTTATTCTCTTTGGTATGGTTGGGTTTGTTCAACACAAACTTAAACAAATCTATAATAATGGTATAGCCTGAAAAATTATTAATAATCCAGAATATGTCGGAAAATTACAAAACAAAAAAACAAGTAAAAATCTTGCAGTGGGGGCTACCGACTGCGAAATACTCATTCACACCTCAGCACACTGTTCCATAACATTTCAAGATACGAATTTACCAATTTGCCGCAAATTTTGTATTTAGTGTCATGTGTATTTAATAAAATTTTTGCTCTACACGAATTTCTTACAATTCAGTTGAGAATATAAGCAATATGAGGAAAATTCACCAAAACCAATTAAGCAACACAGAAGTTAATCAACAAAATGTTTAGCCAATTGACAAATGTTTGGCTGCACCGCGAACATTTTCCAATTTTTTCAGAAAAACAAATACAATAGAATTAAGCTTGAATCATTGCTATTTAAGTTACTCGATCGGAGTAGAAGCGAAGCGCGTCGAATCTTGGTCGGTTTTTGACTACCATTGACTACCATGAGAGTAGTGACACGCTGTGACAAGCAGTGCAAATATGATTGCGTAGTGGTAGAGCTGATGAATTTTGACTCGCACATGTAGGAGGAGGTTCAAATGTTTTATTTCCCCTTTTTTTCTAAAATATTTTTTTGTTTTATTTAATAATATTTTGCAAATCAATTAAGGATATAAAATGCCAAGAAATCATTAAATTGTGAGTTTATAACTTTGCAACGCTCCAATGGACGTAGACATATAATATATGACCAGTCTATTGTAAGAGTCCAGGGAAAGATAACTGTAATTTTTGGGGGATCGGTGAAGGATGTCACCAGTAACCTAGCATATAATTTTGAAGATTTACACTAGTGCGGTTTGCCACGCCCTCTGTATATACATCCGGCATAGCCTTTTGATCATGGGATGCTAAAACGAGTATATATACCAAATCTCAATTTTATAACAGTAACCCAGCGGGCGTGAGTATATAATTTGTTGGTTTATAGGATCGTAACAGTTACCAGTACAGTTTTTAAGATACAGGAAAATACATTTTCCAAAAATTATCTGACGAAAGTCAAAGGATTTTGATAAATATTTTTGTGTATGTAATTTTATTTTCTCCGGCTTCAATAGTGTAGAAAGGGTTTGCGTTTGTACGGACAGACATTCACGTTCGGGAATGCGAAATATTTTTTAAAGAAGCATACTATATTATTTATAAGCCGTGGAAACGAAGGTAAAAATCTGTTTTAATGTTAACTTTCATGAAATATTTTATTTTGTGCAATTTCTAAGCAGTTTTACGGCATATAAAGTAAGTCCGATCATATGCTTAGCTATATTTCAAAGTTAAAGTTAAAACAAAAGTAAGCACTTACTTGTCCACCTCAGTTTGGCAATCTAATTTATTGTTGTAGGAACATTGCATGATTTTAATTTCTTTTGGATGTGGATCAGTCTGAAAATAACAGAACAGTGTAGAAATAATTGTTTATAGAAATTGACAGAGTATGTATATTATATCAGTCGCTCCGCTGTCAGTCGGACAACCGAATAAAATTTTAGACATTTACTTTCCCATAACATCCGCATTTTTTCCAAGCGCAGTCGAGTAAATTGCGCAGTTAACAAAGTTTATGCGTGGGTGCGTTTTTGTTACAATATATAGAAAGTCGCCAAGAAACTGTTTACACACTGGTAAAAATGTAAATTGTTTGACTTTAACTGAAAAGTTAGCAAGTTTTTATTTGATTTAGCTATTTTTCAATTAATATAAATTTATACATAATATTAAGTAAAATTATAATAAAAAAAAAAAAGTAAAAAACGTTGCAGTCAGGCTCTACCAACTCCGATATACTCATTCACACCATTTCAAGATACGACTTTACCAATTTTCCACACCCCTAATTATCCCTAAATTTCGTATTTAGTATAATGTGTGTTTAATAAAATTTTAATTTTTGCTATACACCAGTATCTTACAATTCAGTTGAAACTATAATTAATATGCTGATATGAAATGAAATGCATTTCATTAAAATCCATAAAGTAACACGGAAGTTATTCAACAAAACGTTTAGACAATTGACAAGAGTGCTTGGCTGCACCTATATTCTAAGAAATAACAAATACAATAGAAATCATCTTCAATCATAAGCTGTTAATTAAGGTCGGTACAAAATTAGGTGGCGATGGTAATAGAAGTGACGCGCGCCAATCGTAGACACCCTTTTCACATTTATTTTATTTATTATCGGTTTGGCAAGCATTAGCTGAGCGTGCTGTTCAAATAAGCAGTTCAACATGTTCAAATTGATGTCGTCGTAGTAGAGATGTTGAATTCTGAATGCAGACGTTCGTATCTCGGTTTGGTAATGCTGGTTTTCCTTTTATTTCGCAATTTTTTTTTACTACAATATCAATTAAGGTGGTTAATTGCCAAAAAGTCAATAAATTGTGAGTTTATAGCTCAAAAGTGTTTGCAACGTCCCAAGTAGGCGTAGACATATATATTGGACAGGGATCTACGGCGAAAAAATTTTGTTGGCTAATAGAACAATCCGCAAAAAATGCGAGAATATCATTTTTGGGGCAGTATCACTTCAACCTCTCAAGAGATAAGACGTGCTGCATCAAAAATAAAAACAAAAGCAAAACCCCGCTACGCAAACGCAAAGCTTATCAGCAAACGCGCGACTAACAAAAATCAACCGCAAAAGCAAACAGAAATAAAAGCAAACACACACCATAAACAGTTACACCGGGCAATAGCCCAAAAACAACAACCATGAACGAACCACCCGATAGAAGCAAAACCTACAAAACACAACTAAACGAGCCAAAATACATTGTACTAAAACGGAACGACAACGAATCATTCGAAAAAGTGTCACCGTTTATCATAAAAAAAACCATAGACTATGCATGCGGAGGAGAAGTTGAAACATGTAAAAAAACAAGAGACGGCTCCCTACTTATTAAAACTAAAAACAAACTGCAAGCACTGAAACTAATTGCGCTAAAAAAAATGAATAATCTCGATATCACTGCAACAGAACACAAGACTTTAAACACAACCAAAGGCGTAATATATTGCAATGAACTACGAAACATAGCTGAAAGCGAAATACTGGAAGAATTAAAAACACAGAACGTAATCGAAGTGTGCAAAATTCTAAAAAAAACCAACAAACAACACAAACCAAGAACAAACCTCACTTGTCGAAACTGGTCTCATAACAATTACATTTTCAACTCACAAACTACCCGAATTAATAAAAATTGGCTACCGTCCGTGTACGACCATATATCCCACTCCCGCTGCGGTGCAAAAATTGTCTCCGCTTTGGACACCCTACCGCTATCTGCAAGAGCTCCGAAATATGCAAAAACTGCTCAGAAGCAAAACATACAAATGAAGGGGAACTCTGCAAAAACACGCAAAACTGCCTAAACTGCAAAAATAACCCCCAAATTGACCACCAACATTTTTCCAAGATGTATAATTCTGTGCGGGTTCAGTATTCAAATCTGAGCAAATTTTCAAAACAGCTAGAAGAGGAACTAAAAGCTGGAGAAGAAATATTGTATCAGTATAAGTTTGATTCTCCGCTGAATACAGTGATTACTCCATCACTGCTAGTTCCTCCCTCCATTTCAATTATCATCTCCTACCTTATCAACCCCTTGTCAAGAATTATCAATTCCAATACCTGATGATTCTGTTGAAATATCTGGGTCTAGTGTCAGCACAGACATTCAAAAGGCCACTAATAAAAAAAGGTAAAGTTTCTCCGAGTGTTGCTCAATCTAAGAACAACATTCAGTCACCGTCTCCTACACCGTCTCCTACTCCTATATTACCCCATTTATCTGTTGTGTCTCCTCGAAAGCAAGTTTTCTTATCTAGGCTTTCATCAGATACGACATGTGAGGCTGTGTCTGCTTTTATTGAAAGTAAAATTTCATCTAAAGTATTTATAACGAAGTTTAATTTTGCGACTCCTCGTGAAATTGCTTCGTTTAAAATCAATGTCCCAATTGAATTTTTCGATACAATATGTGATCCAAACTTTTGGCCACCTCATGTTGTTGTACATGAATTCAAACCTAAGACTCGGAATAGAATTTCTCCAGTGTCTTTAAATCCCGTTTCGGTTCAACCTTCATCTGAGGCTGTATCAAAAAACTAAGTTTCTTTCCATCTTTTCCGCAGCTATCTATTATTTATCAAAATGTTCGAGGCCTTAATTCTAAATTAAAAAATCTATTTCTGCCTAGCTGTAGTGTCCAATCTGAACTTATAGCCCTCACTGAAACGTGGTTAAGCCAAAATGTTTATAATAGTGAGGTTTTTTCAAATAATTTCACTATTTATAGACTTGATCGCGCGTCTCGTAGAGGTGGTGGTGTTTTAATAGCTGTTAAATCCCATTTCCTCTCTGAATCTTTTACATTCTCATCAATTCACAATGTTGAGATTATTGGAGTTAAAATAACTTTTCAGTCTTGTTCCCTATACGTTACTTGTTCATATATCCCTCCCTCTTCCGATTTACAAGTTTATAGTCATCATATATCTTGTATTAAAGAAATGTATGAATATGTTCAAGATAATGACTTATTTCTTGTTTTGGGTGATTTTAATATACCTAACACTTCTTGGGCCTCATTTCCTAATTCGAATCATCTTATTGATCATCAATTGATCATTAATTTTTTGATGAATTGTTTAATCTTTCTATGTATCAGATGAACTCAATTTCTAATCTTTTAAATCGTTCTCTTGATCTTGTTTTTACTAATGATGACGCCAGCATTAATGTTTTAAGATCATCCCCCTTTTGTATACCTGAGGATTTATATCATCCAACATTAGAGGTTTTAATACCTATTTACTGTCCACCAATTCTTACGCCATCGTCATCTAAAAAGCGGCGTTGTTTTAATAAATGTAATTTTGTTTTGCTTAATGATCTCATTAATGCAACAGATTGGGCTCCTTTATATGAGGCAGTTGATGTAAACTTAGCAGTTTCAACATTCTACAATACTTTAAATGCTATTCTAGACAAGTGTGTTCCTATGTGTCTTCCCAAATCTCTTTCTAATAAACCTCCCTGGTTCACTTCGACTCTTTCAACTCTAAAAAATTTTAAATCAAAATGTTTTAAAAAGTTCAAAAAGTCGGGTTCGATCGTTGATTGGTATAAATACTCCTTAGCTAAGGCCAATTTCAATATTTTAAACTCTCGTTGTTATGAGAATTACCTTATACGCTGTAAAAGGCAGTTTGCTCGTGATCCCAAAAGATTTTATTCATTTGTAAATTTAAAGCGTAAATCTTCTGGGTTTCCATCCTCGTTTTTCCTAGGTTGTGACAGTACTTGCAATGATCAAGATACCTCAGATCTATTTGCAAAGTTCTTCCAATCCACTTATTCAACTGCCATTTCTGAAACCAATTCTTTTCCAATTTTAAATTCTGAAATTAATGGAAATGCTATTATGGTTTCTAATATTTCTCCTGTCTCTCTTTTATCCGCTATGCGTACGTTGAAATCGTCGTTCTCTCCGGGGGCGGATGGTATTCCTAGTTGTGTGATTAAAGAATGCAGTGCTTCTTTGTGGTCACCTTTATTAAAACTGTTTAATTTGTCTCTTGATTGAAAGCTTGAAAGCTTTTTAAAGAAAATGCAAACAGATGTTATATACACTGATTTCAGTAAGGCATTTGACTCTGTTCAGCATGACATCTTGCTTCAAAAGCTTGACCAATTGGGATTTTCTCCTAAACTTCTATTTTGGATTGCTTCCTATTTAAAGGGTAGAACCCAAAGAGTTCTGTTGAGAACATCTATTTCGAAGGTCATATTTGTCTCTTCGGGTGTTCCTCAGGGTAGTCACTCATCTACGCCTACAGGATGATCTAATATCCTTTCAAAATTGGTGTAAAGCTAATCAGTTGCATCTAAATTGTTCTAAGTGTATGACAATGACTTTCTGTCGTACCACTCCATTTTTTTCTGATTAGACAATCAACAATGTGTCCTTGCAACGTATTTCTACAATCAAAGATCTCGGTGTGCTCTTTGACTGTAAACTTAGATTCAATACCCATATTCTAACCATCGTTAATGAAGCCAAAAGTGTACTTGGTTTTATTAAACGATGATCTAAAGAGTTTAATGATCCGTTTGTCACTAAACTTCTTTTTGTCTCGCTGGTATGTCCTATTTTAGAATATTGTTCTATTATATGGTCGCCACAGCAGAAATTGTATCAGGACCGTATTGAATCGGTTCAGAAGCAATTTCTTCTTTTTGCCTTGCGCAATCTAAACTGGGATGGTAACCTTCGTCTACCGTCTTATCGTAGTAGGCTTCTTCTTTTGGATCTTCCATCGTTAATCAATCGTAGAATAGTCTTGGGTATTACTTTTCTACATAAGTTGATTAACGGTAGTATTGATTCGCCTTCTCTTCTATTTCAAGTCAACTTCCTAGTTCCTTCACGTGCTTCTCGTCACTTCTGTCCTCTTTATTTACCTATATGTAACTGTAACTATTCCTTGTACAGTGCGTTTCGTGTTCTATGTACTAAGTACAATACTTATTTTCATGTATTTAGTTCTGAATTCTCTCTTTCCTTAATAAAATCTTCTCATTTAGCATATTTCAGTGAAATCACACACACACCACAGTTGTGAGAATGCACCTATGCAATTCTCCTTACTTGTGTAGTGATTTCTCTTATCGTATTTTACTTTTTAAGATTTTTATTTTTTCTTATATTTTTATAAGCTTTTTTTAACTTCTTCTATCTTGCTTAGTTTCAATGATATCACTAACCATATCTGGCTGTGATTTGAGGCATGGCTCGTCGGTCCGGCAAATAAAACACAACCATCGGGTTGGTGATATCATTGCTATATATTGTTAGTATTAGGCTTTTTCTTTTTCCTGTTTCTGTTTATAATTTTAATTTTGTAATTTTATAATTTGACTCACGAATGTTGTCAATTTCTTTATATAAATAAATAAATAAAAACATAGCCCACTCGACCGTAAATGCCCCACCTTCCTCAAACAACAAGAGCTAACTGCAATAAAAACCACCGAAAAAGTTGATAACAAAACCGCACTTGATATATATCACAACAGGCACAATCAACAGTTGAGAAACAGCTATGCTAAAACTCTTGCACAACCAACGCCAAACACATCAACACTAACACAAAATTCAACCAATACACAATGCTCACATGCACAAATCATTAATACGCAGCAAGCACTCCATCTACGATCTCCCCCCTGGAGAAGGTATTTACAGATATTAAAAAAAGGCATCAACCTAACTCCAGTGTAACAGAACATATGGAAACAGACAGTAACCCTCCCCACACGGAAAACAAATCATATCTATCACAGTCAACTGAAGACCTAAAACTATTTACCAAAGATAAATCTAGCCCTCTAACAACTAACTTTAAGCCCTCTAAACCAAAAACAAAATCAAAGCCCACAAACAAAAACCTTCATAAAAACAATAGTGATAGCGAATCTATCTAAATCAAAACAAGTAAATAGAAACAAACTTTATACCAAACTCATACTCTATACTTTAACCTTTAACTCAAAACAAATCCAAATACTCAACCCAAGACCCCAAATCATAAAAATATAGCAATGCTTAAAATAATACAATGGAACATGAAAGGATACAGAAACAACTATAACGAACTGCTAATTATAATCAAAAAATACTCACCACACATAGTATGTCTCTAAGAAACCGACTTTTACAATACATTTATCCCCACCCCTGTCCCAATAAACTTTCAAATTTATACCAATACAGCTTGCAACCGATTTGGCGGTGTAGCCATATTGGTCCACATATCCATAGAACATAAGACACTAGATCAACCTACACACATAGAAACGCTAGGAATCGAAATTATGTCTAATAGGAAAATTAACATTATTTCTGTATATATCCCTCCCACCAAAACATTTTCACCTAATGACTTAACCGAACACTTTATACCACGCACTTACAACACCAACCAAATTATCCTAGGTGATTTCAACAGCAAACATCACAGCTGGGGATCAGCCCAAGATAACCGGAGAGGACGTACCCTATCAAAGTTCCTCCAAAACGCCAATCTCACTATACTTAATGACGGATCACCAACACACTTCTCCACTCACAACACCTTCACACATATTGACATCTCAGTATGCTCCCCTCAATTAACTCCCTTCACCAATTGGAAAATAATCAATGACCTTCATGGCAGCGATCATTTTCCAATTTTATTATCCTTGTTCCCACAGCCCCAATCCGACAACTTCTCCCGTCCCCTCTTCAAAATAAAAAAAGCCAACTGGCCATTATTCACCAAACTAACTAACGACCTAAACGAACTTATACCTAGAACCTCTAACATTAACAAAGAAGCTGCAATAATTAATAAAATAATTCTACAATCCGCTCACCATAGTATACCACAAACAACCCCTTCCCACAACAAAAACACCCCCTGGTGGAATAAAACATTGACCAAACTTAGGTCCAACAAATTTATAACTTGGCGAAACTTCAAACGCAATAGCACCACTGACAACCTTCTCAACTACAAAAGAGCTAACGCCCTCTTCCGGAGAGAGCTTAAAATATCCAAATCTAAAGCTACCACAGACTTCACATCCAAAATAGAACCCAACACCCCCTCCGACAAAATCTGGACTAATATCCGACGGCTTTGCGGGCTTAACCCTACCAAAGCCATTCACTGCATTACAGATACAACCAACAACTCACTATCAACAGACACAAACCACATAGCCCTCTTGTTTGCCCAACATTGGTCCGACTGCTCCAACGACCAAAATTTTAGCAATAGCTTCATTACCAGCAAATATGCTGACAACTTTATCAATTACTTACCCAGTCCTAGAGCACAAGCAATAGAATCTGACATCACACTAATTGAACTACTAGCAGCGTTACACACCCTCAAAGGTACAACTCCCGGCCTAAACAGCATCTCTTATCCTATGATAAAAAATACCTCTTACGCCCTTAAAGCCAGAATTACAAACCTCTTCAATACTATATTCAACAACACCATCCCACAATCCTATAAAACCAGCCTTGTCATTCCTATAATAAAACCCAAATCCAACAAAACACTCATAACAAGTTATAGACCCATCTCCCTTAACTGCTGCATATCCAAAACCTTAGAAAAAATAATAGCCAGGCGCCTTTGGTGGTTGGTATCGAAAAACAACTACATCCATCCCAACCAAACAGGCTTCAAATACGGCAAATCCGTTACAGACGGTCTGCTCTTTGCAGAGCACCTGATAACGAAGTCGCTAAGAAGCAAAAAGCACGCCTCTATCATTGCCCTTGATTTCTCAAGAGCCTTAGACAGAGTCGGTGTCCACCCAATAATAGACCAATTAAACCGCTGGAAAGTTAGACCAAAAATCATACAGTTTATACGGAATTTCATGGCAAACCGGAAAATTGTAGTTAAATTAAAAAATTCCCCAGGGATCGCCAATACCCGTCATCCTTTTCCTAATCGCCTACAACAGACTCTCCCAGACTCTCCCACTTAATAAGCGTACAAAAAGAAATCCATTTCACCGCCTACGCCGACGACTTTTACCTTATCATCCCTCTTAGCAAACAAAAAAATCAATCCTGCAACCTCGACCAACTTTTTTCCAACATATGTGAGTGGTGTTCATATTCAGGAGCATCACTATCAGTAGAAAAGTCTCAACACCTTCATGTTTGCCGCAAGCAAAACTGCATCTGCAGCATATCATGCAACAACACCCCTATTTCCTCAGTCACCAAAATGAAGACCTTAGGACTCACCATTAACAATAAATATAGATGGGACGCACACATCAAACAAATTCTGCCAGCCTTAAACAACAAACTTAACATCATTAAATGCCTAGGAAGCTCTAAGCTAAACTGCTAGAACTCACCGCTCCACAGATACACTAAACAGAAGGACAGCCAAAAAAGGAACAAATTGACGTCAACAATAGAAAAAACCATAGCATTATGTAAAGAAACCAACGTTCCCTACCTTCCCCTCCCAAGCAAAACCACCACACCCCTATGGCTATTCCCCCCCTCTGTCATCAATACCACACTACATAGACAGAGCAAATCCAACACACCACCAAGCACATTCAGACAACAATTTCTTGAAATCAAAGAGAAATACAACAACCATAAATTCATATACACAGACGGCTCTCTACAAAACAACACAGCCACTTTTGCGATTACGACCGAAAACGAAATCCTGAAAAGATGCATCCTCCCCCATTATTCATCCATCCTATCAGCTGAAACCATAGCCATTCTCGATGCAATAAATCTGATCAAAAACAGACTTGGAAAGTATATAATTTGCTCCGACTCCCTCGCATCCATAAAATCCATTCGCAATATTAACAACAATAGCCTTTATCCCACAACTATTAGAACCCTGCTTACTCAATCTGACTCAAAAATAAAACTTCTTTGGATCCCTAGCCACTGCGGCATTAAAGGGAACGAGTTAGCCGACAGTGCAGCCAAAGACACATTTTATATGCCCCTTCACTATACCCCTAACTTTAACACTACAGACATAAACAAACTCCTCAAAAACGAACAAACCTATCCAACACGTGAAACTACCTAAAAAATATAGACCAAAAAAGCATCACACGTAGTGATCAAATAAAATTTTTAAGGCTAAGAGGCTCTTTAGCACTTCTACAAGTAGACTTCTACATACATTTTCCAATTTGCCACGTTCCTAGTGGGCGTTTCGGTAAAATAAAAATAGCAAAACAATAAGATATAACCTCAAACAAGTAAGGAAACTCTAGTCGGAGGTGCCCGACTAGGAAATACCATAAACCCCGCCTATCGGCGGTTTTAAATACAAAGTTTGCATATAAAAATAAAAAAATAAGTAAATTGCATAAACAAGTTCTGACGGCAGCTTAGAGAATCGAACCAGGGTCTTCATGTCGGCGATCGCCGCTTCTACCAACATAGCCGGTGCACTACATGAGAGCGAGATAGCGAATTCCTAAGTAAAGCTATTGAGCTACTAAGCTACTGCTACTGAGCTGCTTAAAATTCATCCCCAATTTATCTTTGTTGTTGTTATGATTGCTTAGAATTTTCTAAATGCTTCTGCTGCTGCTACCACGTGCGTGTGTACGTAAACGTTTTGTTTAATAAATAATAGATTTCATCTATATATTATATTGAGTTTATTTAAATTATATCTATGTTATAATTATTTTATATATACATACATACGTACATACATATATGTGTATATTGCAAGCAACGCATACATACACACGCACACGCATACGCTCTGCTAACTGCGCAGTTTGCTCAGCGACTGCGCTGCGCCAATATGTGCAAGTTATGGGAAATTAAATGCTTAATAACTTCTTTTGTAGACCGACTTTCTTAATTAAACTTGCGCAGCGTAATTATATCATTCATATGCATGTATGTGAAAAAGCACAAGTCTGTAGTATTTGAAATAAGTGGTTTGAAAATTTGGGCGAAGGGGGCGTGGCATCCAAAATTTAACAAAATTGTATAAAAGTCCCATTAAGCTAAATACAAGATCTGGAGTCTTTAACTATCAAGATATAGAAGATATAATTTTAAAACTGAAAATCGATTTCGTTTTTAATCGATAAAAAACGAGAAGAGTTATCGAATTTCAAAAACAAACTCGACCTGCGCATGATATACACGAATCTATAAAAAATTCAAGTCTCTAGCTATTATAGGTTCTGAGATCCACGCGTTCAGGACGGACAGGGCTCAATCGACTCGGCTTGTCGTCCTGATCAAGAATATATATACTTTATGGGGTCTGCCACGCCTCCTTCTGCCTGTTACATACATTTGGGTTACGATCGGGGCTCTGGGGTGGTGTATGGAGCACCTTTCCACAGTTGTTAAGGAGCCTATTGCGAAAATAAAACTCATTATGTTTTGAGCCATTGTCCTGATAAAATGTAAAATTAGGCTTACTGTCGGATATAAATCTAAATCTTTCCGCACTTGTGGTAAATTTGATGCAAAATGTGGTTTTGTTGGGCATTCATAGTGAATAGCAGTTCACTTACTCCTTTGCTCGATATGCACCGCCATACCATAATCGAAAGTTTTCCAAATTTCACAGTTGGAATGCTATTTTTTGTTCGTAAGATGTGCATGGTTTACGGGATACTTTGGGCAGACCATTGTTGTAGTACGACATAATTTTGGTCTTGCAAAATATGACGTCTTTCTATATCCTCTCTTGCGCGGTTTAGAGCAGCATTGAGAGATTGTAAAGCCCCGTTATTTCTAAGAATTTATGTAAAACAGAAGAGAACGAAATGTGTAAACACTTTCTTAACAGTGATCCATATTTCGGGTAATCTAAGTTTTTGTTGTTTTCTTCGGTTTCATCTTATTGTTTTGCTTTATATTTTTTATAATTTTACTTAACATTATGTATAAAACTGATATTAATTTAAAGAAATCAAATGAAAACTTGCTGATTTTGCAAAGTCAAAAAATTTAAATTTGATAGACTGTACACATATTTAGAATAAGCATACCATAAATTTATGGCACCTAGCAGATGTACATAAGAGTAAAATAATATATAGATAACATGAGTAAAATTAATTAAAAACAAGAAATGATATAGTAGAGACCTCTTAATTAGGATATACCTTGAACCGAAGCGAATATGCGATATTGCAAAATGCTTTCATTATTATATATATATATATATATATATATATATATATATATATATGACAATACTCATACGAACGCACAAGCACGCGCTGTGCTAAGTGCGCTTGAGCTTCAATATGTCTATGTGTTATGGGAAATTAAATGTTGTATAACTTTTATTTAGTCCTTCATACATGTGTACTTGCCAAAGCACAAGGCTCTAGTAAAAAAAATTTGGGGCGAAGGGGTGTGGTTTCCGAAATAAAAAATTGACGAAATCTTTGTATTTTCTATACGTATCTACTTTAAATTTAAAGTCTTCAGCTTTAACGGTATACACACATCGCAGTCAATTTCTTGAAATTTATCGATAATAGGGACACGGATATCATCATCTCGATGAAAGAAAAATCTTATACGGAGTATAGTATACACATTTTTACATTTCAGATCTCTAGCTTTTGTGGCAGATCTCTAGAAGAAGAAGACCTCATAAAGTTAATATATTCATAATCATAGCGACATCTCAATCGATATAGGCCTGTCAGTCTGTTGCGCCGATCTCAGAAGCTAAAAGAGCTAGAGACTTAAAACTTTTTGTAGGTTCCAATAGCGCTGGTTTGCTTAAACAAAACGATAACTATTTCCGTTTAGATTTTATCAATAGAAACAAATTATAAATCAGGTTTTAAAACTATATCTCTTAAATTTTGATAGTTAGAATATTATTGTACATATATTATTAATAATAATCATTTTATTATTATTATTTTTGAATTAAAATTTAAGCCCACTGCGCCGCAAATTTTAAAATTTGACGTGTTCTTTGCCAACATATGAATGACACGATTTTGTTGTTGTTAAGCATTTAATTTGCCATATCATACGCTAATTGCTGTCCAGCTCAGTCACTGGGAAATTTAATTTAATTTTTTTTTTGTTACGGACAGACCGATAGGAAGACGGGCGTTGCACAAACCAAAAACATAGGTATAAATAATATATATATATGACCACTAACCATACATTGTAATAAATTGTATGGTTAGTGCTATAACTCATTTGCTGCCCTAGACTTCGACTTTTAAATTCATATAAAGAAATTGTATTATTCTTTTTCGAAAGTAATATATATGTTGTGTTTTTTCATAAATTATTATACTTACACAGTAATATCCTTCGATTTGGTCAATATATATACTAATATATAATTTCCACTCAATTAATATATTTTGTAAATGAAATGATAGATAATCCTTTCTTATATTTTTCTTAAAGCCATCCATTTTTTCGCTGTTCTTAGATGAAACTCCGTTAATTGGAAACCTAATTACAAATTTAAAACAAATTTAGTAAAACTGTGGTCATAAACACATCACACTAGAATTAACTTAAAATAAATTAAATAACATATATATTGCATTATCAAATAGCATGTATAAACAAGAAAGCTATAGCTATATTGCAAACAACATATACACAGATATGGATACATAAGCCAGCGCTCTGCTAACTACGCATTTTACGTAAGTACCGCGCATTGGCTGCAGTAATGTTGAAAATTAAATGTTTATAAACTATTTATGTAGGTAGACTAAATTTCACAGCGAGATTATATGATATGTGTGTATTTGCCAAAGAAAAATTCTCTGGTAATAAACAAAACAGTGTAAAATTCCCATTCCCAACGAAATACAAGGTTTGGAGATATTAACTTTAAAGTTAAAATTCGATTTTCGTTAAACAATTACAACGAAAATTAAGTTAGCGCTATTCGATATGGCTCTGCTAACTGAGAAGCGAGTGCGCTTGTCTAGTATTTCAAATACGAGCTTTGCAAATTTTGGGGGAAAGATGCGTGGCATCCAACATCCAAAATCCAAAATCTAAAGAATGTCTGTATTCATTACTCCTATCTGCACAGTAAATTTGAAGCCTCTAACTTTAATGGTACACATAAATCAAAATCAATTTATGGAAATTTATAGATGATTCGGAAATTGGATATTCGTCAATACCAAATGCAGTACGAGTTTTTTTTTAGATAACTCACCCCGTTTCCGAATTATCGATAAATTACAATAACAAAAGAGTTATTAAATATTTAATATCCCATATCATAAGCATAAGATAGCAGCCGAAGCTCGAAAATTAATTTGACGAGAATATACTCAAGAATATATTCAAAATTTTCAGTATCTAACTTCAAGGGTTTCATAGGGACTGACGGCAGACAGCAAAACGGATATTGCTCCAAACCAAAACTCATTTCACTTTCGTGAATGATTCCGTGAACATATGATTCTATTATTTGAGGGCATTTACTTCAAGCAAAACATACACACATACAAAACGCACATTAGCAGCGCTTAGGCTGAAAATGCCTCTATTATTCAAAATTAAATGCTTAATAACTTTTTATAGTACAACTACGGAGTGATAACAATTTATAAGTATGTATTTAGCAAAGCACAAGTTTCGAGAATTTGAAATACTTATGAGCAAATTTGAAAGAAAAAAAAAACAGTTCTTCATGCCACGGTACCTTTTAATTTAACATGTTGACTTAATTTACTATACATTAAAATACTTACCTTAAATAACATATTAATGAGTTACACTTAATTTGCATATCTATTGGAGTCGCATTTTCATAAATGATTTCATCAGTATCATCCTCCTCTTTAAATGGAGATGCTTGTAATAACGAAATTATTCTATCGTAAATGGAAATATCAAGCTCAACAGTACAGTCGTCTAACGTGCATTCAATTTTATTGCTCCTAATATTATAATTTTGCTTGAAGAGACACGAAGAAATATGTGATAGAATAATTTCAGGTCGAGTGTGATATCCGTCTTTGCAGTTCTAAAAAAATGATTAATTTGTTAATATTGTCATAAATAATTGTTATACCCAAGGCTTATGACCCAATTAGTCATATCAAAATCAGTTATCAAATCATTATTAATAATTATATAATATTTAAGATAACTTAATTATCTAAGATAAACATTTTTCTTTTTTACTTAAAAGGTAAAATAAATAATTTTAACTTACTTTTTTTCTGTTAAACAAAATTAAGTGATTGTTTGTGTTGTCAAGAATTTCACAGAAGTCGAACATCGTTGCTGATAATGTTGTTTTTAAAATCAATTCTTTACAAAATCTTTTTTGATTTCCACTGACTAATAATGATGAGATCATGAGCAACAGATAATTTTTATTTGGTATTGGAATATAGCATTTCTTATCAGTTTCTTCGACAGATGCTGTTTGAAAAAACTGACTAGCAGTTTCCGAATAATTTGCAAAACTTTGAGTGGAGTATACACAGTTAGACTCAATATTATAGGATGTGCTTTCAAGCAGAATATCGCTATGCAAGAATATCCCCACAATTTTGTAAATTTGCAATTTAAACTTTAAAATTTCACCAGATTTATCAAAAGTTTCGTTTATTTGTGCGTTGCTATATGAGGTGCTGTTCGTGGACTTTGAAGATATTACGGATTCAACATTTTTTGATTTTTTTTTATCATTTAATACATATTCTGATTTTTTATTGCCGTCATCTGCAGCACACCATTCTTTGTCTTTTTCAACAATGCCGGACATTTTTGTTGGGAAATGTGTATTACGCATTTCAGTTTTTAAAGCAGAATATTTCTTTATCAACTTTTCTTTTGGACGGTTTTTATCAAACCCACTGAAAATTCGAATCAACATATGTGTTTGACGGGGTGTAAGCATAAAATAAATATCGCCTATTGTAACTTCCAAGTTAATTTTCGGACCTATAATATTTTCGGCTTGCTTAACACTAATTTTAAAATTTTGACATCCCTTAAATTCAACAATTTTGCACAGCCGATTGACAGATACCAAATCTGTCATATTAGTTTCAATATTTGTTATTTCTGAAGTATGAATTGTTAAATCATAAGTCACTAGGCTGTGTTTAGTTATCATCGGCAATGTTGTCATATTGATAGATTGATAAGAGTCATCGGCTTTACATAAATCTTCATGTGACGAAAAGCTTTTTTCGTATTCAGTTTGATTTTTATACTCAATGTGGTTAGCT
The DNA here is from genome assembly GCA_035045555.1 of Drosophila fulvimacula. NCBI lineage: Eukaryota > Metazoa > Arthropoda > Insecta > Diptera > Drosophilidae > Drosophila > Drosophila fulvimacula. Next base: position 203,587 of record JAWNOX010000008.1, on the reverse strand, counting down.
TTAAATGATATTATCAACTTCTTAGATGACTTCGGTAGCACATATTCGATCATAATCGTTGTATCAGTTAAGTTTGCATGTATTCGATTAAGAACTGAAAGAAATTAATTAAATCCAATAAATACATCATTTATATATTTAATTATTTGTAGAGTAAATAAATATATTTTTCGAAATCTTAAAGCAAAATCGTTTCTACCATCAAAATTTACTCAATATACTTTACTAAATCAATATCAGATGACGGTTTTATTAAACTAAGCAGGCGTAGCAGACCAATATGGTGTAAATATTCTTATAGTATGTTTGTGTAAATGCGTCGATTTAACAACCGATAAGAAAGACTAGTATAGCTTGTATAGAAGGCGCAGCTTGAGACTTTCTATCTATGACTTTTACCGTTACAAAATAATGTCTCGTACCTCTTTGGAGCTGGAGTCTACAAACAAATTGAACTATAATTTATACAAATCTGATTTTCTGATTTTACCGGACTCCGCTGCCAACAACCTCTAAATAAATATATATATAAAACCGTTGCAGTCAGGCGCTACCGACTGCGAAATACTCATTCACACACGAAATACTCATAGGCACACGCCTAATTATCCCAAATTATTCATTTAGTGACATGTGTATTAATACAATTTTGATTTTTGCTATATACTACAATTAAGTTGAAAATAAATCAATTTGCTGAAAATATCATTAAAATCTATTAAGTAACACGGAAGTTATTCAACAAAACGATTGAAAATATATGCGAAATATGTACAGCGAACATTTTCCCATATTAGAAGATATAACAAATACAATAGAATTCAGCTTGAATAATTTACTCGGTTGGAATAGAAGCGACGCGCGAGTTATACAACCAACGATTGTCGCGAGCCCAAACGGTCTTGTATAAGATAATGCTGATAAAGACGAACTCAACACAACTGTGCAAGAAGCATTTACAAAAGAGAGCGACTTAAGCTTTTACCTATTATCGCTCTCCTTATTCTAATTCTTTTTTAATCATTATATTTATAACGATTCAAATGACCGCATGCAAGCAGAAGAATATGTATATATTGTCTAAGTACAGCCCACGTGTTTTAATAATATTCATGCTTTATAAAAACATAATTGGCGCAGCCGATATCGAACAAAATCGTTCCGAATTAACTTAAGTTAATTTATAAAACTAAACACACAAATATAAATAAAGTTAAAAGTGAACACATAAATATAACTAAAGTTAAATATGAACACACGAATTACAGGTAAACTCTTTAATTTAAAAACAAAGTGACAATTAATAAACTTAAGAAAAAACGCACTACATAAATTCGACGAGAACAGAAGAATTGAAGTCAACACAATGGAAGAAGAAATCAGCCAGCTAAAATCAGTCTTACTCCAGCAGGAGGCGAACATAAACCTACTAAAGCAAGAACTACAACAACAATAACCAATCCAATGGCCAACAAACAAAGACATCATCCAGTAGTTCCGTCAGTTACGACAGCTTGACGATTAACATGACGTGTTGTCCTTCATAAAATCTGTGGAATTCATCAAAATGTTATGTCAAGGAAATGAGCTACTCATCCAGTTTTGCACGAACATCGTCGCCAACGAAAAAGTATCAGGAGCAGTAGCGACCCAGGACAACGTATGAGGATGTATTCGACAGATGCCGATTTATTAAAGTAAACAATTTAAGATAATAATTATTAGAGTTTCAAAAAGCTAAATCCGAAATAAACAGAATTTATATGTTCGATGAACTTAAGCCAGCTATTTATGAGAATGATAAAGTAGATAGAGATTTATCGAACATATTAATAAATAAAATATATACACCGTTTAGGATCCATGTCGAACAAGGCATATCCATGCATGGTCTAGGAACTAAGTGTTCATATATTAAAGCTCTGGACGATCCCAGAGCAATAAAACTAAGATATAGGAGAATACCTAGTAACACGCAGAATAAACAAAATGACACTAACACTAACACTTATAATAAACGAAACAACGCGAACGCCAACACTTATAATAATAATAGCACAAACCAAAACAAACAGGTATACAACACTACTAACACTAGACCGAACAACCATAACGTCGGACCACCTCAAAAAAGTCAGGTAAACCAACAAGCATATAATAGCTCACAACCCGGCCAGATCCAAAATACTAGACCAAACTATAATAACAAGGGCAACAGCTCTAAACAAACGAGAATGTCCCACATGAGTGTATACACACAGAGAAACGACTCCAAGCCTATGAAGAAGAAGAAATCCAGTCAGAAAGTTTAGAATGTCAATACCCAAAAACAGAACTTGCCAAGCCATGCTCCTACAAAGCTATTAACGGCAATAACCCAGTAAAATAGACAATAACCACACCATTTCCTGATAAAAGGAACCATACGTAGGAACAATGGAGTGGAAATTGATAGATTTTTCAAATAAAAACTTCTCTGCAATAATAGTCCGAAACTTCTTGAAGGCTTTCAAAGCCAAAATTAACGAAACAGAAGGATATGTAAAACTACTCGACAGAAAATTTTACTTTTTAGATTATGAGCACAACGCTTGTGCACGCCAAACAATACTGAGTATATAAAAGACCGTTTTACACTCGCACATTTAAATGACGAGGAACGCCGAGCTGTCGAGGCATTGCTTGCAGAGTCCGAAGAGTTGTTTTTTCAAGAGGGAGATGTTTTGTCAGCAACAAATCAGACCTCCCACGAAATCATTACAATAATAGATAGACCTTTATACTCAAAAATATACAGATATCCACAAATCCACGAAGAAGAAATAAATAGACAAATAAAAGAAATGCTAGAACAAAACATAATAAAGAAAAAAAACTCACCTTATGGATAGTCGAGAAAAAACTCGATAATTCAGGGATAAAAAAATTCAGACTTGTCATCGATTAGCGTAAATTGAATGAGTTCACGGTCGACAACAGATACCCAATTCCAAATTTGAAATTTGGGATAAGCTAGGCAGATCCCAATATTTCACAACCCTCGATTTAGCGAAGGGGTTCCACCAAATCCTGGTTAGAGAAGAAGATAGACCAAAGACGGAATTTTCAAATATTTAAAACTTTCAAAAAAGCAAATTTAAAAATTCAAGTAGATAAATGCGACTTTCTTAAGAAACAAACGCAATTTCTAGGTTACATCCTAAGCACTCATGACATTAAACCAAACTCAGACAAGGTGAATATTATTCAATCCTTAAAACTGCCCTGAACTCCTAAACAAATCAAATCTTTCCTAGGGATGACAGGATTTTACAGAAAATTCGTTAGGGATTACGCAAAAATAACATGCCCTCTGTCAAGGTACCTAAAGAAAAATCAAACACTCAACACAGATGACCCAAGCTACATAGCAGCATTTGAAAAATGAAAAACACTAGTAACGAATAGTCCGGTGCTACGATACCCTAACTAAAAACAGAGTTACTTCTGTTTACGGGGAAGCAGATTCCTAAGGAAATTGAGGTGCGAGTAAATGGTAAGTTACTAAAGACTCAGAGAATAGTAAATTATCTAGGCGTTAGATTAGATAGTAAATTAACTTTCTGGGGGCAACTTCAGCATGCCACGCGAAAAACAGCGGTAGCAACGGGGCTTGTGGAAACCACAAACGCGATACTAAGTATTGGCATACTAAAAAACTAAAAGTTTATGTCATTTAACTTGTGTTCTATCAGGGCGAGATAAAAGAATATCAGGTTTTGTTTATGAGATCATTAATATTTATTTAGCATGAAAACTTTAACTTTTCAATTTTTGTTCCAATGAGTTTGATTAATAAACAAAAATATTGGCACAAAGGCACGCCAAAAAAGATTGCCACAGTTAAAGAAAATCATAAACTAAACATGAAAATATTAACTTAAGCAATATATTAATATTTTGTTGGACCACCATTGGCCAAAATGACAGCCTCAAGGCGTCTCTTCACACTTACAACCAGATTACTTGTCTCCTAGCATGTTATTTGCTCCCATTCTGTTCTAATCGCAGCGAATCGTTCGATGTTACGTGGCACATCCTCATTTTTTTTTTTGTCAAAAATCGACTAGACGTGCTTAATAGGATTAAGATCAGGTGATTGTGGAGAGGTTTTCAGTTGTTTGCAATAATATATAAGCCTAGATAAGACGAGTGCTTTGGTACATAATGTCTTGTTGAATCTGAATGAAATAACCATTGGCTTCCATATAGTCACAGCTTCTGCACGCTAGGGACTAAAATTTCTTTGAGAACGTTTACTTCCGTCAATAAAAGCCAGCTGGCCGACTCCAGATGCTGCAGAACATCCCCAAACCATGACATTGCCGCCGCCGTGCTTCACTATTTTTTCACATATTTTTCTTTTAGCTCTTTGCCTCCCGCCACACTTTTTGGCTGCCATCAGATTCCAATAAATTAAATTTGACTCATCACTCAAAAAATACACGTCCGACACCTTCTTGGAACATCGGCAGCGGCTCTCTGACAACGGCAGCGCTGACAGAATAGGTGTGAGCTTATCTTTTAAGAACAATAATTGTTCATTTTAAGTTGGGATCGAAATAGACCGCAACGCAGTGTAGCTGAATTCATAAATAAAGAAATCAAAACAAAACACAAAAATCTTAAAACAACAACCTACAACAAAGTAACAGTCGCCTGTTCTAAAAGTAGAATTTACGGATATGCGCCTGCAAGATCATGTCTTTAGACGACGATGACAACAATTTAGCCATGGCAAAAGTGCCCAATATTTCACGCTTAATGAAGAGAAGAAATAAAAACTCCCCAGCTTTAGTGCGAAAAGTCAAGGCTGTAGGCGAACCTTCGACATCCAAACAAGCAAACTACTTTGCTCTATTAGCAGACTCAGAAGAAGACACCACTTCTAAACCATAAACTATTTGAAGAAATGGAAACCAACAACCCAACACCTGAAAAACCACCTCCCATTTTCGTGTCCTGTGTCAGTGATATAAATGGATTGCTTAAATACCTCAATCAATACGAAGATGTCGTTGAATTTACTTACAAATTGCAGCGAGACGGTCATATTCGCATTATGTTAAAAAGTATCGAATAATATAGCGAAATTATTAAAATATTAAAGGATGGATTACCATATAATTCAGCTTAAGCAAGAAAGGGCATTCAGAGTTGTAATTGAAAACATTCATCACTCTACACAAACTGAGTCAATAAATTATTATTGAACTTGGGACGTTAATACAAGTATATGTACCGAATCTCAAGTTTCTAGCATCAATAGTGTTCAAAATATAACAGAAGATGCAAAATTGATATATATTCAGATCCGATTTGCGTGGATATATAATTTTTGGTCGATCTTTATAGGATCATAACAGTTACTCACGGTCCAAATTTGGTCACCAGCAACCTACCAATCTAATTTTTAAGCTTCTAGGACTGAAACTGTAGGGGCTATTAACTCGTGCGGTTTGCCACGCCCCAACGGGCGTAGATATATCCGCCATAGCTTATCCAACTTGGGATGCCAACATTGAGTATACATTCCAAATCTCAACTCTCTAGGACTGCTACAAGCAGTATTTCTGACATACGGGAAAATCTTGCCACTTTGTCTGAGAGTATACACGAGTATATATTCCAAATATCAAGTCTCTAACTCCAATAGCATAGAAATGGATTGCGTTCATACGGGCGGGCAGACGGACGGACAGCAAAACGGACAAACAACCAATATTGTTTCTTTTCTCGCCCCAAGGTTAGCGATTATTGTCATAAAGATACCTATTGCAGTGTAGTGCAGTCCCAGCGGCAATATTCCTACAATTGGTGCAGCGCAGCAGCAAACCTAAACCTCCAGCGTTGTACTGGAGCAGGAAGTAACTTAATTTATACACAAGTAACTTAATTATACACATAATCACACAGTGAAAATTGGATTTTTTTCAATCAGGAAAACCTTTTCCTTCGTGAACGAAAGCTTAAACCAATGTTTCAGAATGTAAATTTATACTAATGGTAATTGTCGCAGGTGTTGTTTATAAATTTATTTATTTATAATTTCCCAAACTAATTAATAATATATTATACATACACTTTTTATTATAAAATATATAGGAGTGTTTTTCGTTGTACTTACATATATTATTATTTATTATATTTTATCCAGACTAATGTTTTTTTTTTTTTTTTTAGAATATATAAATAAAGTTTAATTTCAGCTTTTTCCTTCGACTCTACAGCGCACATATGTATCTGACCTTAACTCATTTTTAGGCAAGTACGGCAGTATTTACACCTTATTTTGTATTTATATTACCATTTCTATTATTTATATTTATATTCCCCAACGGTCCAAAACAGATTTTTGAAAAATTATTTATAATGTTAAGCTTAAAACAAATTAATTGCAACAAAATATATTAACTATTTGATATCCTTTGTGCTTATTGATTTTAATGAAATATCAATTACATTTTCAACATTTTTATCGTTGCTCTTGAAATAGCCATTGCTAACATTTCTTGAGCACGCTGGCAAAACCCTTAAGAAGCTCATGTAATCCTGAATAGGCGTTTGATGGCACTACCAATTGATTATATAAAACGGCAGCTACTGTAGCGGAGCTAAAGCCTAAGAATATCCAAGATCTCGACTGCACAACTGCATGGGACCAGACAGAAGTAGTGGAGGCCTCTGCATTAAATGTGGCGAAGGTCAAAAAATGAATGAACGACAGAAATGCTGCATATATGCAGATCTAGGACGTAGATAAGTCGACCATATTTTGACATCGGAAATCACGGAAAAAACGAAAGTATGCATTCAGTGTGGAAATTATACGACAGAAACGTTAGCAGCTAAGAATGCGAGGTTGGAGCTATGATTGCTATCACATGAAGTAACACGAGGTTTACAAGGATGTCAACAGTGATCCTTGGCGGCTTACCTACAAAATTTTCATGCAGAAGCTGAGGAACTGCGGAGCAGCACCAATCATGGAGGACCAAACGACGAATCATAAAATTACGACATTATTTCAAGCACACAACCACAACCACAAACGTACTCAGCCCCGCTATTCTCAGAAGAGGAGCTTAAGATTGCAACTTTCTCCATAAAGAATAACAAGGGGCCAAGAGTAGATATGCTAGCGGTAGCGGAAATACTAAAAGTAAAGCAACAAAGCGGCTTCACGAGTATAGTCAGGAGCTACTTATGAGTGAGTACTGTACTGACCGGCGGAGCTGCACTGGGTTCGGTTCTAGGACCAGATCTTTGGAATAGCTACGCCGATATTCTAAAACTGGCAATACCTGAACATACTTATCTTATTACGACTGTCATCACCGCCAGAAATACTGTTGAGGCATGGCTCAGCTTCCAAACGAAATTGAGTAAGCGAGTAAATGGAAACTTGATAAAGACTCAGAGGATAGTGAATATAGGCGTTAAATTAGACAGTAAACTAACTTTCTAGGAGCAGCTTCAGCCACGCAAAACCAGTTATAGAAACTGGGCATTTGAGTAGGCTTATGGCAAACGTTGACGGACCGACGGCAGGAAAACGAAAGCTTTTAATGGAAACCACAAACGCGATACTACTGTATGGTAGTAAAGTGTGGGCCGACACCCTAAAAGCTGAAGTCAGGCGGAAACCGATACTATCGGTGCAGCCTTAAGGATAGCTTCGGCGTACCGCACAGTTTCCGGACCGGTAACGCTAATAGCATCAGTCATACCTATAGACCTGCTTGCGCAAGAGTACAGTAAGATATGGGATATCCGCAAAAGCTAACAATTCTCGGTGCAGGCGGTAAAGACGGTTCGACGGCAGATAATAGGTTCTTGGGAGACTAGATCGGCAAGCAAGAGGTATGGGAGATGGAAAGCAAGAATTATCCCCGACCTAGAACAGTGGATAAATAGAAAGCACGGTGAAACATCTTTTTATCCGACACAAATGCTCTGTAGACATGGTTACTCCCTAAAGTACCTAAATAAGATGGGGAAAATTGCCGAATCCAGCTGTATATACTGTGAAAATACAATGGATGACGCAGAGCACACGTTTTTTGACTGCGAAAGGTGGTCAGAAAAACGTATTGACCTGGCAGAAACTGTCGGTGAAGTCAAAGTATAAACTATTGTACAGCAGATGTGCAATAGCATAGATGCTTGGGAGAGTCTGTGACTTCGCCGAAAAGATTCTGTGGCGGAAAAAGTGGGACCTGGACGCAGCAACACGGATAGCAATGCTCAGATAAAGCATATACAAGGGCTCCACCTTGAAGGTTAATGCGGGATATTTCCTGGTTCCAAGGAGGAATGACAGCCCTTGAATTGAGGAGGTTTTTTAGTCGGTAATCATTAAGACAGTCCGACACAAGTGACGACATGACTGACGGTGCATAAAGCATTTTTACTTACCTCAGCCACAAAAAAAAAAAAAAAATACCCTAACTTCTTGAAAGTCGGAGCAGTGCTCTCCCAAGAAGGTCACCCAGTCGCTTATGCATCTCGAACGCTAAATCAGCACGAACGCAACTATTCAACTATAGAAAAAGAACTCTTAGCCATAGTATGGGCCGTGAAATACTTTCGACCGTACATTTATGGTAGGGAATTTAATCTTGAGAGCGATCACCAGCCACTAAAAGAGATGGCTTATTAACCTAGGAGAATACAACTTCCACATACAATACATAAAACGAAAAAATAACATTGCCGACTTTTTGAGTAGGTCCAGAGAAAATGAAATAAACTTAATGGATACTGAATCGACCGACGAAGACGACAACGGGTCCTTAGTTGTCCAAACAGTCCACACTCAAGAGGAGGACCAGGGCGTCGATATACCCATGCTAGACACAGTAGTTAACAGGTTCAAAGTACAAATAATTTTTTCAGAAAGAAAAACTGAAACCCTCATGCAGGTGTTCGGTAAAAAAAAAATTTATATTAGCAAAAAAGACCTAAAAGACAATCAAGCATTAAATATTCTGCGACGAGAAATGACAACGGGAAAGATAGGAGTTTTCTCACACCTAAGTGACCATGCATTTTACCGATTCCAAGAGTAAAATTCGTAAAATGCACAACGTTCGCTAGAGATATTGAGTCCGAAGATGAGTTGCACGCTCAAATAGCCTTGTTTCATAAAAACGAGAGTGGCCATTGCGGGATAGTCGCGACCTACCAAAAGCTCAAGCTCGAAATATACCACCCCAGCCTCAAATCGCATATTCATAGAATAATAAACAGTTTAGAATCAAATATTCGATATAAAAGCCATCAAAAACCAATTCTATTTGACAGAAACTCCAAAAACATGCAATAAAATAGTCCACGTAAATATTTATGTAAATTCTAAACAGTCCTTTACGATATTTATCGACAAATTTTCAAAACATACCATCTGCCTACCATTAACCGAAATAGCATCACAATAGTCGAACACAAACAGCAATTCTTATCAATAAAAGGGAAAATTCGAAAGTTGGTCTTCGACAACGAATTTAATTATTTAAACGTTAGAGAATTTTTAGAGAAAGAACGTATAGATATGAATATCACTCAACAAAGCCAAACAGTCACACGTTGAAAGACTCAATAATACACTAACAGAGAAAATTCATACATTGAACCTAGAAGAAAAAAGACCCATAATTGAGCAAATGGCTAGAACAGTGTACTATTACAACAATACAAGTTAACAAGTAACCCTCGCACGCTAGGCCCTTTAATATTAAGCTACCCTCTCACTCGCATTCCGCTGACAAATCAGTGCACTGACCCCCGCTGCAAAGTAGAAACGGTAACATGTAACGGCATCAGTTATGTTGAGCTTTGTGCTGAATCTTATGCTGAGTCGGCACTGCCGGCTATGACTCTGGCAGCTTTTGCTTCTAGCTTTAGCTTTGACTTTGAGTTTATGTTTTAGTTTTACGTTGGCAATCATTTGGAATAAATCGTATTTACTCCGGCACAAGCCATTAAGACAATTTCATTTATCTTTTTATAAGACCACTGTACCCAAAGGCCAGTAGGTCGAGGGAGGAAGTCAACTCCCCAACATAATCTTCGTAATCGAAAATTATCACATCAATATCATCACATAATTAAATACCATAGCACCACGAAACTTACACCTTTTGATATACAGAATAATAAAATAGATCACCAAGAATTATACAACAAAATGTTAACGCAAAAAAAAACAAAGGAATAACTAAACTAAACGAAAATAGAGAAATATACATAGAAAACAAATTCATAAAAAATTACAAAAACTTAAGACACAAGGAGGAACCAAAATTCAAAAAAGCAAATTTACAAGACATACATACAACAAACATTAAAAGACCCACAAAATTTTCGTGTTATACTAACAATCTTTATCATATGCCTATTTGTATGCATATGCGGGATTTGTATCAATAGCATCAATAGCATATAAACATTTAAAAATATAATGAAGATAATAAAACATATAAAGAACACATAACCACTAACAAACAGAAATTTTAAAATGGTTGAAGACATAGAATTGAAGACAACATTAATATTATTATTATGGTACAATATTAATAATTATTGCAGACAATAACAAAATTAAATACAACTGTAATAAAAATATTAATAACGATACATTAAAAGGAAACATCCTCATAGAATTCACAAACGAATAATCACGAAATTTACATACAATCATTCACTAGTACAAAAGAGGAAGAAAATACATTTAACTTTACAGAAAAACTAACATTTAAAGAAATTGTATTAGAAGAAATCCGAACACAAACAATAATATCAAATAGCGTCGGCATAATTTCAATAGCTCTTGTATTCCTCTTCATATGAATATATACCTATAAAGAATATAAAAGAGGAATCCAGCAAAAATCCCTCATCAAAAAGGGGAGCGAAGTTATACAACCAACGAATGTCGCGAAACCAAACGCTCTTGTATAAGATAATGCTGATTAAGACGAAGTCAACATAATTGTGCAAGAAGCATTTACAAAAGAGAGCGACTTAAGCTTTATTATCCTATTATCGCTCTCCTTATTTTAATTTTTTTTTAGTCATTATATTTGTAACGATTGAAGGGATCGCATGCAAGCGAAAGAATATATACACAGTGAGTCAAAAAAGTATTGACACACCAAAAAAATTCAAGTTTATGTCACTATAACTTTTGTTCTATTAGGGCTAGGGAAAAGAATAATATCAGATTTTGTTCGTGGAATCATTGACATTTATATAACATAAAAAACTTTAACTTTTCAATTTTCTTCCAACGCGTTTGACTAAAAAACCATAGATAAGGCACACATTCACGCCAAAAAAGTATTGGCACACTTAAAGAAAATCATAAAATAAACATAATAAAAATTAACTTAAACAATATATTAATATTTTGTTGGACCACTATTGGCCAAAATAACTGCCTCAAAGCGTCTTTCCATACTTCCAACCAGATTACTTGTCTCCTGGCTTGTTATTTTCTCCCATTCTGTTTGAATCGCATTTCTCAGCGAATCCTTGGATGTTATGTGGCGCATCCTTATTTTTTTTATCCAAAATCGACCATACGTGCTCAATAGGATTAAGATCGGGTGATTGTGGAGGGGTTGTGGAGTTGTTGGCAATGATATATAAGCCATTCCTGGACTAGATAAGACGAGTGTTTCGGGTCATTATCTTGTTGAAATAACCATTGGCTTCCATTTAGACCCAGCTTTTCCACACTAGGGACTAAATTTTCTTTAAGGACATTTAGAAATCCATGTTTGTCCATATTTCCTTGAATAAAAGCCAACTGCCCAACTGCCAACTGCACAACACCCCCAAACCATGACATTGCTTCACTGTTTTTTTCACATTTTTTTCTCCCAGCTCTTTGTTTGCCTTCCGCCACACTTTTAGGCTGCCATCAGATCCAAACAAATTAAATTTGGACTCATCACTAAAAATAACAATGTTCCAAAAGGAATCCGGCTCATTAACATATTTTTTTGCAAAGATAAGCCTCTTGGCTTTGTTGGCTTTTGACGAGCATCAAAATTTTTTGGGCGTCCAACTCGGCTTTCTGGTTCTATTTTTCCGCTGGAAACATAATGTTTGATAACATTCCGAACACTCGAGAATGATCTGTCAATTAATTCGCCGATAAGATTTATTTTGACAATATAATTTTATTATTAATTTTCGGACATCTAACGAAATTTCTGTATCTCTGCTCATTTTTATAGTTTTATGATGAAATCCAAACATAAAAACAACGCAAAACACATGTTTGTGCATTAGAGAAGAATATATTAAAATAGAATGTACAAAAAAAAAAAGGAAACTTTACCGTTGCAATATCAAAAGAGAGCAAAAAAGTCACACGAAGAGGGGAACTGTGCCGATACTTTTTTGGCGTGAATTTGTGCCTTTTTTATGGTTTTTTAGTCAAACGAGTTGGAAGAAAATTGAAAAGTTAAATTTTTTTTTGTTATATAAATGTCAATGATTCCACAAACAAAATCTGATGTTATTCTTTTCCCTAGCCCCTGATAGAACAAAAGTTATAGTGACATAAACTTGGATTTTTTTGATGTGCCAATACTCACTATACACTGACTCACTGTATATTGTCTAAGTACAGTCCATGTGTTTTAATAAAAATATTCAATTACAAAAAAGCATAATTCGCGCGGATCATTGCACCCTTGGTTGAAATCTTGGCGATGTAGGTTTTTATACTCATTTTATTTATTTATTATTTGTGTGACAAGCATTGGCTCTGCGTGCTATCAAAACAAGTACATTGCAGTCGGGGGCAACCGACTGCGAAATACTCATTCACACCGCAAGCTCCCAGTTCCATAACATTCCAAGAAACCAATTTACCAATTTGCTACACCCCTAATTATCCCTAAATTTTGTATTTATTGTCATATGTATTTAATGCAATTTTGTTTTTTTATAATTAATATCCTGAACATTTCATTAAAATCCGTTAAGTAACACAGAAGTTATTCAACAAAACGTTTAGGCAATCGACAAATGTGCTTGTCTGCACAGCGAACATTTTCTTATGTTCTAAGAAATAACAAATACAATAGAATTCACCGTGAATCATATGGACATTAAGTTACTTGATTACTATGAGGTTCAGTGAAGTTGCTAAAAGAAAAGAAGGGCGCCGATCATGGTTCGACCCTCGGCTGAGTTGGTATTTTATACACGTTTTATTTATAATTCTTATTGGTTTGACAAGCACAATAGTGGCGTCGTGGTAGAGATGACGAATTTTGACTCCTGAAAGTAGGCGGAGATTCGAATCTCCAATTTTCTATGCCGGCTTTTCTTTTATAGCCATTCCTGCCGGCATGGCAGGGTGTATAAATTATATTTATTCTTAATCAGTTCGACGAGCTGAGTCGATATAGCCCTGTCCGTCTGTCCATCTAAATATGGCATGTAGACTCGTGAATACCACACGCAGTACGAGTTTGTATTATTTTTTTCGATAACTCATCCCATGTCCAAATTATTAATACATTTCGATAAAGTGACTTTAATTTATATTTCCCATCAAAGCCAGAGACTTCAAATATACTGTGCAGTGAAGTCAATACAGGCATTTTGCAGTTTTTTTTTATTTTGGACGGACGACCACATTGATTCTAACATACACCCCCTTCGCCCAAAATTTCCAAATCACGTTTTTCAAATACTACAGACTTGTGCTTTTGCACATACACACATATGAATGATATAATTAAGCTACGCAAGTTTGATTACGAAAGTCGGTCTACAAAAGAAGTTATTAAGTATTTAATTTGTCTTAATATGAACATATTGGCCCAGCGCAGTCGCTGAGCAAACTTCGCAGTTAGCAGAGCGTATGTGTGTGCGTGTGTTTGTATGCGTTGCTTGCTACATTTTATTTTATTTTATTTTATTTATATAAAAAGAAATTTGACTAAATCGTGAGTCAAATTCAAAATTACAAAATTAACAAGTAAGGAAACTCTAGTCGGAGGTGCCCGAGGAGGAAATACCCTGAACCCCGCCTATCGGCGGCTTTAAATGCACTTCAAAGTTTGTATATAATTATTTTAAATTAAATTAAAAAATTAAAAAAAAACAAAAAAGATTAAGTAACTTGCATAAAAAAAGTTTTGACGTCAGCTTAGAGAATCGAACCCGAGACTTTATGTCGGCGATCATCGCGTCTACCAACGCAGCCGTTGCAGTACATAAGAGTGAGATAGCGAATTCCTAAGTAAAGTTATTGAGCTACTGAGCTGCTGAACTTCTGCTGAAAATTCATCCCCAATTTGTCTTTGTTGTTGTTGTTATGAATTCTTCGAATTTTCTAGAGCTTCTGCTGCTGTTGCCACGCGCGTGTGTATGTACGTAAACGTTTGGTAAACGTTTCGTTTAATAACATAATGCATTTCATCTATTCATATGTACATTATATTGACTTTATTTAAGTTATATCAATGTTACTCTTATTTTATATATATGTAAATATATACAGTATGTACATATGTACATATGTATGTATATTGCAAGCAACGCATACATACACACGCACACGCATTCGCTCTGCTAACTGCGCAGTTTACTCAGCGACTTCGCTGCGCCAATATGTGCGTGTTATGGGAAACTAAATGCTTAATAACTTTTTTTGTAGATCGAATTTCTTAATCAAACTTGCGCAGCGTAATTATATCATTCATATGCGTGTATGTGCAAAAGCACAAGTCTCTAGTATTTGAAATAAGTGTTTTGAAAATTTGGGCGAAGGGGGCGTGGCATCCAAAATTTAACAAAAATCAAAATTGTATAAAAGTCTCATTAAGCTAAATACAAGATTTGGAGTCTCTAACTATAAAGATGTAGAAGATATAATTTTAAAACTGAAAATCGATTTCGTTTTTAATCGATAAAAAAAGAACGAGAAGAGTTATCGAATTTCTAAAACAAACTCGACCTGCGCGTGATATACACGAATCTACAAAAAAAAAGTTCAAGTCTCTAGCTATTATAGGTTCTGAGATCCACGCGTTCAAACATACGGACAGACGGACAGACGGACGGACGGACAGACGGACAGACAGACAGACGGACAGGGCTCAATCGACTCGGCTTGTCGTCCTGATCAAGAATATATATACTTTATGGGGTCTGCCACGCCTCCTTCTGCCTGTTACATACATTTGGGCTGCAACAAAACCATTATACCCTGATTACCCATTTTTAATGGGTTCAGGGTATAAAAATTATAAAAGTTTAGGGAAATGAAAAAGCCTAATACTAACAATATATAACAACGATATCACCAACTCGATGGGGGTGTTTTATTTGCCGGACCGGCAAGCTATGCCCCAAATCACAGCCAGGTATGGTTGGTGATATCATTGAAACTAAGCAAGGTAGAAGAATTTAAAAAAAAAGATAATAAAACTATGAGAAAAATATAATATAAAATAATAGAAAAGTAAAATACAATAAGAGAAATCATTACACAAGTACGGAGAATTGCGTGATTGTGTGATTTCTCTGAAATATGCTGAAAGAGAGGATTTTATTAAGGAAAGAGATATTTACATGTATTTAGTTCTGAACTAAGTATTGTAATTAGTACATAGATCATGAAACGCACTGTGCAAAGAATAGTTACAGTTACATATACATACATAGGTAAATAAAGACGATAGGTGACGATAAGCACGAGAAATAACTAGGAAATTGACTTGAAATAAAAGAGAAGGCGAATTAATACTTTCGTTAATCAACTTATGAATAAAAATCAATACCGAAGACTATTCTACGATTGATTAACGATGGAAGATCTAAAAGAAGAAGTATGATAGGACGGTAAGCGAAGGTTACGATCCCAGTTTAGATTGCGCAATGCAAAAGAAGAAACATATGTATATACATACTGTATATATTTACATATATATATAAAATAAGAATAACATTGATATGATTTAAATAAAGTCAATATAATATATAGATGAAATCTATTATGTCATTAAACAAAACGTTTATCAAACGTTTACGTACACACGCCCGTGATAGCAGCAGCAGAAGCATCTAGAAAATTCTAAGAATTCATAACAACAACAAAGTCAAATTGGGGATGAATTTTCAGCAGAAGTTCAGCAGCTCACTAGCTCAATAACTTTACTTAGGAATTCGCTATATCACACTCATGTAGTGCAACGGCGGTGTTGGTAGAAGAGGAGATCACCAATATGAAGAGCTATGTTGGATTCACTAAGCTGTCGTAAAAATTTTGTTTTGCAATTTACTTTTTTTTTTTAATTTAATTTAAAACGGCTGCAACGTTTTTACTTGTTTTCTTTTTTTCATGTATAGCATGCGCTGATCGTGTTTGTTTTGAAAATTCGATATTTATCATTTTTTTTTTGTTAGCGATTAAAAAAGAAAATCGGAATTCTGCTTAAAAATACATCTTTGACAAATTTAAATCTATTAATGTGTAATAACAAAACGTTAGGCAAATTCCCAAAAGCACGTAGGAGCAACATTTATCAAGAGAAAATTATTTGATATTATAATGATTTTCTTACCATTGTCAATAGTTTCAGCAAACTTTTCCAGTCCGATCAATGTATTATTGTGGTTCAAAAATGGTATGTCATCATCAACTTGCTTCATACATTCCTCCGCCATTTGCATGGAACTACTGACGGACGACCACATTGATTCTAACATAGTTGTGCCATTTTGACAACGTGTGACCACCGGTCTTAGAGTTATTGTCAAATTTGAAACATTAAGAGAGCTATCGTTTGTCATCAAGGCATTCCACGGTACCATTGCCGTTAAACATCCAATATGCCCAGAAATAACTTCAAAAGCCCAGCCCTGGTCTTCAAATAAATCATTGAGAGCCTAAAATATATACGAAATAAAAATATAGAAAAATTAATTTGTATTATTTGACACAAAACATATTTTTTTTATCAAATCACCTTCACCTTCACATTCAATTTCTACACCCTGAATCCATTAAAAATAGGAGAAACTGTAAATAACAGGCATATCCGCCTGGCCTTATGTTCCAAAGCGTGGAACTCAGAAGTAGAGACGTGAAATCGAGATCGAGGTGGATTAAAAATATTGCTAATGGAGATAGCTTGTGATAGCTTGAGATTGTGTTATCAATTAAACGCGAAATGTAAATAAAGATATAAAATTATATACATTTTGTATAACAACGACTTAATTAGTGAACACTAGTTACTAGTTACTGCGGAATATATGCATTAAAATATATACAAAACTTGCTTTCGTCTTATCAAAATTACATAATTCCAGTATTACGGAATACATGCAAAACTTGCTCGTCCATAAAAGTTACATGATTCTAGTACTCCGGACTCAATTTCAAGTATTTCCTGGCCAAATACATCCGCTTGACCTTTTTATTTTTTGATTCTGAAGTAAATGGCCACATACGAGCACAACGGCACTTAACTTGTTTCTTTTTTTAAATATTTGGACGGTGTCTTCTGGAGCTCTTTCTAATACTTCTTCTTGACTTCCTGACCAATCTTGGCTGCAGTCATTACGCACCATCTTCAGCACTTTCCTCTTCTCTCGATCGGTCAGTCTTGAGGGCCTCCAGAAAGTGGTTTTCACTTAACTAAGCCAATCAAATTACATTTGTTGATGACCTCTAGATAGAAGAATGGGTTCTCCCAACAATATCGCCAATTTCTCTAAAAGAATTATCCTGATCACGTAATTTTTCGAAAGGAAATGCTGAAATGAATTCTAATGGAGGGGTGGCTCCAAATTTCGGTGGATTTTACCCGGAAAGTGGTGCCATCAATACCAAAACGATTGGAAGAGATCAAGAAACGGAATCATGCTAATTTTTAAATTTTCATTAAAAACCCTTTTTTTGTTTTTTTTTTTTAGGATGTACACATACTTTTTCTTTTCAAGTTTTCGTTATTTTATGATTTTCAATATAAAAAGAAAACTGCTTAATAGCTGGTGGTAAATGTGTGTATTTAAATAGTTGTTCATTAAAAAATATAACCTTGATCAAAAAAGTATTATTAACCGTATTTATTCACTATCGAAATAGCCAGTTCGAAATAATTATGCCTGTACGCATAGTTTTTATGGCAAGTGTATGTGTTGTATTTTTAGTGAAATATTCATACATATTTATCATGTTTCGTATAGTAAGTTTACAAAACCTATTTGTGGTAAACAATTTTTCGTGCTTTAAATCTTTAATAAAGCGTTTATATTATGATCATATACTGTAATGATATATATATGTACGTATTTTTATTTTTATGCATCAATTCATACTATTAGTAATATATCTTACCTTAACCTTGAGTGATATATTTTCCACAACAGCCTTTCCATTGTAAAGATCAACTTTTAATTGTTCTAGATTTAAATTATTTTCAAAAAATTGACCAAGATATCTTTGTAACAAGTATCTACACGTCTTCGTTTTTAATCCATCCCAGAGATTATACCACGACATCATAAAGCTGAGAATGAAATAATTAGGAACAGCAATTAATCTATTAATCCTTTGTTATTGTTTTTTGTTAGTGATGTGCTAAAATATTATCAAACACAAAATCGATAACAGTTTATATATTGATATCTGCATGGCTCTAACAATATCAGTGTTGCCAACTCTGAGGATTTAACGTAATATTAGTTGAGTCATTGAACGAAGAAAGCCAGAAATTGGTAAACGGGATATGAAACTCCAGAAAACAAGCTAGTAGGAGATATGACTGAATTTTTTGTTCAATTTTAAGATATTTCAAATCATCAAAACGGAAATAGTGCTAACATCTATCACTACCCATACCAGATGGTTACTGCATCTATTTAATTTTGTTACACATCCCATTGAAAATGGGAAACCAGGGTATAATGTTTTTGTGAAAATGTACTTATCAGGTCGATTAATTTTATTTTTTATTTTCGATCTGTCATCCCGAATCGTTATCGATTCGATTCGATTTATGTGTACCGTTAAAGCTATTTTAAATACTACCACTAACAATACAACACATAGACGCGCCATCTAGTGCACCGCTTTTCAGCCAATAAAAACAGCTCTGACGCCCCATCGCCTAATTCGCCGAATTCGCTTCAGTTTTAAGTGCGGGCAACGAACATATTTGACAGCGAAATCATTGCGCTGTGAGAGCTTGTTCGGCAATTGTCCATTTATGCAAGAAGCTCTTTCTGTATAACTATGTATGCTTACTCTCTGATCTCTTCTCTTTTATATATTTTTATTGTCCGCTCTCTTCTCCCTCAAATATATCACTCATCAGCAGCCGAGCAGAAAAATTTATATTTCCTGGCTGAGCTTTTTGTTCTCTTGCGAGAGTAGAGTATACCAAACTGTTCAAACGGTTAGTCATGCTCATGCAAAATGTTCACACTGTCGTTATTAATATACGCGAAAAGGGTATGCACGTGTGAGGCACATAAATAATATTATTTCACGACGAGCATGCACACACACTTACAGTACTTACCGTTACACTTGCTAACATGTACGAGGATTAGTCTTCATGTGCTAGAAATTGGGCGTTTTCATACCCTTTTCGCGTTGCCCGAACTTAAAAGTGAAGCGAATTCGGCGCGTCAGAGCTCAATTTTTATGGGCTGAAAAACGGTGCACTAGATGGCGTGTCTATGTTGTATGGTTAGTGCTCTTACCCAAAGTTGAGTGGTATCGATGAGGGATTCCCAGTTTACGACACGCAACTTCTCAATTTGAATTAAAACATCGTAAATGTTTTGAAAACTCATTGCCTTTGCATAGGTTCAAAGTATTTTGAGGATAAAATAAGTTTATTTTCTCTATTATTTCAAAATTATCAGGTAATCTTAAACTTTTGTTCACAAATTTGTGCGATTAATCAAAATTTTTATGATTTTAAAGAAGCTGAGATCTTTTTATGATGACTTAATTATGATATCACAAAATTGCTAAAAATTGAAAAAATTTTTTTAGAAATTGCTATATTTGTGGCTAACAGCAATTTAAAAAAAAAAATTGCAGACTCAAATTCAAAATTACTAGATCTAGCAACTTACTTGCTAAAATGACAGCACTGCAATATACACACATATACAATAATAATAATAATTTTTAATTATTGTAATTGAAAGTGTGTACCCTTAATATTATATTGGCACTAAATTCGATGTACATATATCATGGTTTAGCCCGAATATAATTTCGTTAAGAAATATTTGCATTTGAAATATCGATAAATTATTATATTGGGAACAGAAAAATAATCGGAAACGTTTGTATAAATAAAAGAAAAGTACTTATTGCATGGGAAGCGAAATAAATTTTTAAAATGTCTAGATTTTTATCTATGCCACAAATAATAACTAAATGGAGGGCATACACGTTGCAGCTAGGAAGTTATGTAAATACACTAAACAGTTCATCATCTTTATGTTTTGCACGTTACACCAGCTTCTATAATAAATGTAAGTACATACATGTGCTTTGATTTTTATATATACATACATATATTAACATATGTACATGCATACATATGTATATACCCTTGTTGCAATACTATTCATACACCAAAAACGAATTTCATTTTGCTGTACAGTTATCCCTATGACATAAGGGCATGTTTATTCTTTTTAAAATATACATACATATGTACATATATTTGATTTATTAAAAATTTCCGAGTTTATATAAAACCAGTAAAGCTCTAGTCGAGAACGAATAGATCATCTCAACCTTCTGAAGGGCCGATTACATTTTACATACATATGTATGTATGTATGTCTGTACATATGTACCAACTTACAATTACGCACGTATACTTAATCATGCATATTGTTAACTCGCAGCTGTAATATGCCTATGTTATAGAAAATTAAATTTTTAATAACTCTTGTAGATGAACTTTCCTAATTAAATTTGCACGGCGTGATTATGTCATTCATATTCCAAAGCATATACATATGTATGCTCTCTCTCTAGTATTTGAAATATGTACGTGTTTTGCAAATTTGTGTCGAAAGGGGCATGACATCCAAAATGACTAATTCTACACGTATCTGCACAGTAAATTTGGTACACATAAATCAAAGTCAATTTATCGATTATTAAGAAACGAGATGAGTTATAAAAA
Organism: Drosophila fulvimacula; assembly: GCA_035045555.1. Classification (NCBI taxonomy): domain Eukaryota; kingdom Metazoa; phylum Arthropoda; class Insecta; order Diptera; family Drosophilidae; genus Drosophila; species Drosophila fulvimacula. Next base: position 182,348 of record JAWNOX010000008.1, on the reverse strand, counting down.
AAAAAAAAACTATTACTGTGTATGGTATTCACGAGAGTACATTCAGATCTCTAACTTTTGTGGTTTACGCAATCGCTGCGTTCATACCGACGGACGGGGCTATCCTACAGAGAAATAGGATAATTAGTAGCTTAAACACATTCTGGGTGACAATCGGTCTCGATCTGGTGGACCATCGTTATTGACAGATTGAGGAAAAGACCGTATTGTACAACTGGTTGCTCCAAATCCGAGAATAACTGAAAGAAAGCGCGCCTTGAAAAAGAAGACACTAGCACTTGAGATTGGATCACTTAACTGGTGGGGTGTTCAGATTTATACTACCTCAATTTTTCAACGAATAAGTTGACATAAAATCATCCCTTAAATATGTCTTAGCTAACACGTAGGAGCTGTTTCCAATTCTTTCTTATTTGTATATTCATGCTTCAACAAGGAGTATATAATCATATTTTGTCTTCAGTTGTCCTCTTGAAGAGACAGTTTCCGTTCTATATGATTATTGCGTTTTCGAAAATTTATCTAAAAATTTTTTCCAAAATGGATTCCAATCGATCCATTCTGTCGGTTATCTTAGTGGAGGATGATCCGTTCCAAACGGCTGTAGAGCTTGGGATCCCCGTAGTATACTAGATTAGGAGATGCATGGTATAAATGTGGGTTGCTGCTTGCGTAGCAGTATCTTCTTAGCTCTCTGATAGTCTTTCAGATTGTCCTCCTAGGTGCACTCTGTTGAACTATCGTTGATACCGCATTTAGCACAAATATATATATATCGAGTCCACAGTTTCCTTGGAAATTTAAAATCCTTGACATCGATAACACTGGACTTGAGTGCTGGTTTGACAGCCGCTATATAATATAAGATACCAAAGATCAGTATAGCCGGCTTTAGATTATCAAAAATCATGGCTATTAGCTTCATAGATTTTTGATGTGGCAGTCTCGAACAGCATGTCTTGGCAGCGCCTTCGATTGCTAATACGTCGGTAAAGCGATGTAGGCCATTAACTACTATTCTATATGCACGCTTGTCCTTCGCCTAAAATATATTGTACCGGATGTAAGCATCGTTTAAATAGCTTTTTAGCTTTGGGTTTTTTAAATCTGACTCGGCCGTCGTACCTATGGCCTATGGAAGCTATGGAACGGATATTGGTGTTGCCTTGATTTTTCATTGTGGAAAAAGTTAGAATATTTTGGCAGCAAATATTTTAGATTATATACACAATGATTTCGCCTTTTCACAAAAAAAAAAAAAAAACAAAAATAAAGCAAAGCAATCCGTTCAGATTTCATTAAATGTAACATTATTACGTCGGGCTAAAAATAAATATTGGTCCACGATTACAAAAAATCAACCTCAAAAGTTTTTTGGGGTTGTCTGCCTTCTCATGTCCATTTCTCACAATTTTGAATTTGTGTCTTATTTTTTTCAGTACCAGCCGAAGATATCTGGCGTGGGGTGACCGCAGTAAGCAACGCTGGTAAAAAAAGAGGCCGTGGAAAAGGAGCAGGAAAAAAAGTCGCTAAGGATTTGAATAGAGGTCAAACTATTGGACTTGGAAAAAATAGTTTCGTTTGGCCAGGTCTTAATACACCAATTATACGAGGAAACGAGCTTACACATCAACAAAAACAATGTGAAAACATTGATAGAGAAAAAAACATTATTAATTTACGCGACTCAATGGGAAATTTCAAACTAATGAAATTAAATCCGATAGATCGAGGTTGGTCTGGAACAAAAATGCCAGGCCGTTGTATAGGGCCACCAGATGCTGTTGGAGTAGAGAATTTTAATTTATTCGATACGTGGGTATTAGAGAATAAAATAGTATTTATAATGAAAGGCAATATGGGAAGAAAAAGACGATACTCTGTTTTATCTGTTACGGGAAATAAAAATGGACTAGCTGGATTCGCAACAGCTAAAGCTCCTGAAGTTCGAACTGCTCTTCGCAAATCTAAAAATCGTTCAGGACAAAAACTTATTAGTATTGATCTTTATGAAAACAGAACTGTTAATCATGATTTTTATACTGCATTCGGAAAAACTAAAATTTATGTGTTTAAAAAACCAGAAGGGTATGGCTTAGTATGTCACAGAGCTATACAAACTATTAGCAAAGCTATAGGAATACAGGACTTGTATGCGAAAATTGAGGGTTCAACTAATCTTCAGCACATTGTTAAAGCATTTTTCATTGGGCTTATGCGTCAAAAATCATATAAAGATATAGCAAATGAAACAAACTTGCATATTGTTGAACGTCAAATGGCTAAGAATGGATTTACACAAATTAAAGCAAGTCCTCTCCAAGATTTGAAAACTTCAGAAAACGATCGAGTAATGAATTTTATGCAATTCACTTTGGGAAATAAAATTGTATTACGTAAACAAAAAATTCCCCCTTTTTATGTAAATTCTAAAGGATACCATTTATTTGAACGTAAAGCAGAGCGATTTAGAAATCAATCAAATGTTCGTTTACAGAAATTGGTGAATTCTTTCACATAAGAAAATAAAATGTTTTGTAAAATAAAGTCAATATTTGCTTTGAGTGCATTGAAAATAATAAACAAGGGTAAAATTGCTTTCTTAATAATTGCTTTCTATATATATATATGTTCGTAAAAGACTAAAAAACTAAAAGTACAAAATGTTCTTATGCTAAGCTAGCCCTGACCTATAATCGCTGTGTCAGCAATTATGCTGCATGGATCAAGTTCAGACGTCACGACGCCCGCGCGTGGAGCGTTGTCGGCGGAGAAGCGATTTCATGGCAAGCAGAAATATAGTAGCAGGTTTGCTGCCCATGAAGAAATTAGGCCGATGACTTATGTCAGGCCGGTTGTGTTAACTCCTCCCTCGCTAGTTCGAAGGCCGTCCCCGGTTTTCCTCAGGGTGTCAATGACAATACGTAGCGATGCTTTTCTTGCTTTCTGTTGTTTCTTCATTTTTGGAAGGTTTTATAACAGACGAATATAGCGGCTAGGATGGTGACAAATAAGGTGGTCATTATTATAGGCCATAATTTCATGTTCCTCTCGATGCTGCCAATATGATGAAGGTTTTCAAAGTTCAATCTTTGAAGGTATGGCATACTCAGAATTTTCTTATGACCAGTAATATTTAGTGTGGTTGACGTTGCTGAGTCTGGGTGTCCTTTGACGATATTTTTTATGTTTTTGTAGAGAGACCCATTTATTTGTATTTCCTCATCGAACTTCAACAAGTAAGTTCCGTGGAATGTTGTGTTGGTGCCGTTCTCTGTTTGGATTACGGCCGTGTCCTCATTTATGATAATAATCCCGTCATCGATTATCTCCAGCGGTTGTAAGTTACTGGGGCGGGTGTCACAGTGTGCTATGCCTCCTGAGTGTAGCTGCTGGGCACAGGTTGTCGAATTTAGTTGCTTGTAGAATGTGGAGGTAAGCGTAGCGGTGCAATTTATGATTGGTATTATTTTATTACCGCAATCTGCGACGTTATTATTTTCTTCGAAGTGTAATATTGATCCGTTGTGTTGAACTGGAAACATGGTTATTTTTTTACAAACTAAACTAGGATTGGGGTATTTAATAATGAAATGTAAAAAATTATTATCTAATATTACGTTAACATAAGATATTTCAGAGTGCTCATTTACCATTTTCTTTAAGTCCTCTGGATCAAAAATTACCGGGTTCACTATTTGTATCTTTGCAAGTGTAATTGACAACATTAGAGTCTCAAGTTCCGAAATCATAATTCTATTTCTATTGAGCAAAGTTCGGTAAAGTTCGCCTGTCTCAATCTGTTTCTCTTTTGCAAATTTAATGATGGTATTTACTGACTCTGTTAATTTATTTATTTTCTCCTGCACTAGAAGGATGATTTGTTTATCTAATGTTATCCTTATGTACCTCCCTCCCCTTGACAAGAACCGTTGTCTCCAAGTCGGCTTCAACCGTGACGTGACTCCCTCAAACAAGGGTGTCAACTTGTTGCCAAGTCTATTGTTTAATTTTATCACTATCTTATCGCCTACCTGAAAGGTCATATCTCTCCTATCTATATTTCGTCTATGAAGGAGTTGCTCTTATGATTTAACGATTCTACGTCTTATTTCTGCTTCAAATTCTGGCGGGGATGTATGAATTATTTCTATTGGTTTATTATTGATGACCGAATGTATTGTCTTATTGTATTCTATTGTTGCTTGGATAATAAGGTTTAAATGCTTTTCCAGTTTCAGGCATCTGGCAATTTATGCTAAAGTGCTGTGAAATCTTTCTACCTGTCCAAGTGAAGTACTGTGCAGTGGGGGAGAATTTACAACTTCAATATTAAAATGTTTTTTTATAAGGGACTTTATTGTTCCCGAATTTAGTGGTGGTGCGTTGTCGCAATATACAATTTTGACGTGGGGATAGAAGTTCATGAGTTGCAATATTTGGGGTTCAATATCAATTATTGTCCTAGAGGCTATGGGTTGGACAATGGCGAATTTAGAGAATTTATCAACGCAAGTCAGAAAATATTTTTTGTCTGAGGAAAATATATGGATATGAAGTATTTCTCCAACGTAGTTGGGAATGGGGTTTCGCCGATGTATTGTTTTTGTAGGTGTCGGTCATATTTTGCCTTATTACAAATTGTACAGTTTGCGACAATTTCATTAGTCAAGTGGGTAATTTTAGGGAAAAAATAATCTTGAAGTATCTGCTTTATATTTTCTTGGGCCGCTCTGTGACATCTATTGTGTTCTGTAACTATGATTTCTTTCTGGTCGCTTTTATCGTGGACATCAATAACCAATTTATTGGCATACCAAAATTTGGTGGAAGGGAAGGTTTCAACTATTTTGCTTTGGATGAATGCCAAAGTTGGCAAATCGCATTTAATAGCGTTTACTACGTCCTTTTTTACTGCATCACATACTTTCTCTATTAAGGTATCCCTGTCTGAAAAGTATATGACATTTCTTGTCTTTTTCCCGAATATTATAATGATTTTCTGGGAAGCCGTAACGCCTTCTTCGATAATTATTTGGTTTCGAAAGCAATTAATTGGCTTTTCTGTGGATTCGATAGTATAGGTCAAAGACTGTTCGCTATGAATAGTGGCTAGATCCGATGGAATGTCCTCCTCGAAACCATAAATATTTTGTCTTGAAAGAGCATCGGCAACGAAGTTTTCTTTTCCCGGTTTAAAAAAAATTTGGGCGTTATGCTCATCAATGAACGCTTTCCACCTTTCGATTTTCGCGTTTGTGTTCTTGTCGGAAACGGCAAATGTAAGTGGCTAATGGTCAGTAAATATATTTAAACTCTTTACGCCGTACAGATAGTTTCGAAGGGTTTGTAAAGCCCACACTATCGCAAGTAGCTCACGTTCATTTGTCGCGAAATTCGATTCGTTGTCTCTTAAGGTTCTTGATATCATCGTAATTGTTTTTTTTTCTTTTGACAAAACAACACCTAAACCAGAAGACGAAGCATCTGTGGTCAAGTCAAATGGTTTTTGATAATCCGGGTATAGAAGCATTACGTCCTTTATAAGATATTTTTCAATTTTTCGAAAGACAATCTTTGCTTCTCATTGAGACTTACTGGAATTTTCTTTGACTGTCCAGCACTTGCTTTACCATTATCACCCTTAAGTATGTCAGTTAATGGTTTAGCTATAGATGCAAAGTCTTTTATAAAACACCTATAGTAGCCTGCTAAGCCGAGGAATGATCTTATTTGGAACAGGTTGGTAGGCTGTTCGAATTTACCAATTGATTCTACTTTACTGGGATTGGTTGCAATACCGCCCCGGGAAACCACGAATCCAAGATACTCGATTTTTTCCTTGAAAAAGTGGGACTTTCCTCGTGATACCCTCATGTTAGCGTTATACAGTTTGAAATCCTGACTTCAAATCAAGAGTTGTGAAGTATTTGGCTTGTCCGAGGTTTGAAAGAATTGCAGTGATATTGGGTATAGGGTATTTATCATCGATTGTTTTAGAATTTAATTTCCTGAAGTCGATAACAAGGCGGAAATAGTTCCTTGTTCGTCTACTCCTTTTTTGTCAACTACCCACAAGGGATTATTATAAGGGGACACTGATGGTCTAATAATATTATCCCTCAACATGTCACTAGTCTCACTATTGACAAAGTCTGAAACCCCCAACGGGTATGGATAGTGCCTAGAGTAGATCGGGTTCTCGTCTTCTGTTCGGATTGTAGCTATGATATTTGTGTTGTAAGGTAAAGCTTCGTTTGGGTCAGCGAAAACGCTTATTCTTTCTTTTAACATTTTTGTAAATTTTTCTCTGATTCCTGGGGGTACGTCTGTCTTCTACCTCTGTAAAATTGACATTTAAACATTTTTGGAATTGAATTTTTTTCGGATCCGGCCTGGGTTTTTAAAACTTCGTTTAATAGGTGAAGCCCTATTATTCCGTCAAAGCTTGTTAAATTTGGCAATAGAAAGAATGTGGCATTGGTGCATAAGGCATTTTTCCTGAACTGGGTTAAAGCTATGAAGTGTCTTAACCAAAAATTTTTTTTTAACACTAATTATTCCTTTTAATTCTGGCATCGGTTTTATGTAATTTTTCGCTGCGCCTGTATCGATTAGTAGTTTTATTGTCTTTCCTGTGAACGGTAGCAGGGAGCTATTCCTAAAAAATTTATTTCCTGGAGCTAGTCTTGGTCATCGGTGTCTGATACCTCAGACTCTGCCAGTGTTCGATATTCTTCGTCTAACTGACATATCTTCTACTGATATGTGATTAATTCTTTGTTGTTTGGGCCCGGTGTATCTGGCCGTTCCACTATTTGGTCTTTTTGAAATCTGGTTTTGGTATGGATCATTGTTTTGATTTGGATATTGAGTCGGTTGTTTAAACCGCGAAGAAGTATCAATATCCATAGGCTGTGGTGGCGCTTGCTTTATATTTGGGCTATTACCAAATTGAGGTTTCTGTTTGAAAAATGGAGTTTTTATGGAATTCGGGGAATTGTTCTCCATAGCGTTTCTCTGCTCGTATCGTTGAGTTCCTTCCTCAGATTTTTTTGCAAAGCTATTTGTGAATTGGAAGCGCTCATGGTTTGACTCAAGTTCCTGTGCTAGAGCCAGAGCTGATGGCAAATCTTTAGGTCTTGCCGAAAACAAAATATCGCTAAGGGATTTTTTTGTGGCAGAAATAAATACTCTTAATGCGTCGGCTCGATATTTTTCATTATGGGAAGCAGCTATGGTGGAATCATGTCATGATTGTTTTGTTTATTAGGAGTGTCAATTTTTTTTTCGATTTCGTCATAGTATTGAATGGTTGATAAATTTCCTTGTCTTAGTACAGACAACTCTTGTTCTATTATATAAGTTGGTCTTTTGTCAGAGTAAGCAAAGTCAAGTCTGTTTATAATAGCTTTAAAATGGAGTGTCATAAGAAGACAGTACCATATCAGCCGAGCCTTTAATTTTATTTCTCATAATGCCCAGTGCCTGATAATGTTTTGAACTTCCATCATGACTCTCAAAAATCTTATACGCTGTATGCGCAGCTTTCCGCCACGAGACATGTTTCAATTTCCCTCGAAATCGGGTACCCATTTCGCAATATCTAAAGCCTCATTACACTCGATGCCCGGAACTATCTCGGCATCTTTGAAGACTTCTTCTTCTGGTACGGTCGTTGTTAGGTTCTTGAATTCATTTCTAATATCCTGAATTTGTTTTTCGAATACCTGCGCCTGACCTTGCAGTGCTCTGGCAACAGCACTATTGACTGCAAACTCTAATATTCATATTTTCCTCATTTAAAGGCATTTTGTTTGTTACTTTTGTTGGTACTAATTTTTCTTTTAAATCTTTTACTAAATCTTCTAACTCACTATCATATTCTTTACTGTCACTTTCGCTCATAATATATTTTTAATCTTCTTTTTTTTATTTCGTGTTACAAAGATACAAGGCACTCTCAATAATTTTCACTTCTTTGAATTTGTATTTTTGTTTTTATAGGCATAAAAAGAAAGTTTTGATGTCAGCTTAGAGAATCGAACCCGGGTCTTCATGTCGGCGATCGCCGCTTCTACCAACACAGCCATTGCACTACATGAGAGCGTGATAGCGAATTACTACTGAGCTACTGCTACTGAGCTGCTGAACTTCTGCTTAAAATTCATCCCCAATTTGTCTTTGTTGTTGTTATGAATTCTTCGAATTTTCTAGACGCTTCTGCTGCTGTTACCACGTGCGTGTGTACGTAAACGTTTGGTAAACGTTTTGCTAATTAACATAATAGATAATATATAGATAGATAGATAATATATAGATGAAATATATTATATTGACTTTATTTAAATTATATCTATGTTATAATTCTTTTATATATACATACATACGTGCATACATATATGTGTATATTGCAAGCAACGCATACATACACACGCACACGCATACGCTCTGCTAACTGCGCAGTTTACTCAGCGACTGCGCTGCGCCAATATGTGCATGTTATGGAAAATTAAATGCTTGATAACTTTTTTTGTAGACCGACTTTCTTAATCAAACTTGCGCAGCGTAATTATATCATTTATATACGTGTATGTGCAAAAGCACAAGTCTCTAGTATTTGAAATAAGTGTTTTGAAAATTTGGGCGAAGGGGGCGTGGCATCCAAAATTTAACAAAAATCAAAATTGTATAAAAGTCCCATTAAGCTAAATACAAGATTTGGAGTCTCTAACTATCAAGATATAGAAGATATAATTTTAAAACTGTAAATCGATTTCTTTTTTAATCGATAAAAAAAGAACGAGAAGAGTTATCGAATTTCTAAAACAAACTCGACCTGCGCGTGATATACACGAATCTATAAAAAAAAGTTTAAGTCTCTAGCTATTATAGGTTCTGAGATCCACGCGTTCAAACATACGGACAGACGGACAGACGGACAGGGCTCAATCGACTCGACTTGTCGTGGTGATCAAGAATATATATACTTTATGGTGTCTGCCATGCCTCCTTCTGCCTGTTACATACATTTAGGCTGCAACAAAACCAATATACCTATTTTTAATGGGTTCCGGGTATAAAAAATTAGATACACAATTTTTCCGATTCTTGAAAAGTAAGTTATCAGTGACAGCGATATTCAAAGATTAACAACAACATTTGAAAAACTAAATACAATAGAAACTTATAAAAAAAAAAAATGGCATTGACTAGTGAACAACTAAAAGCTATTGTAGAAGGAGTCGTCTCAAGTCAACAAAGTTTTTCGAGAATTAGTGTAAACGCCCCCAGTGTCAAAGTTTATAAAGAGGCTGAGATAAGACCAGGTGTTATATGTACAGAAACTCTAGGTGTCGTGAGAACTACCAGAATTTGAAGGAAAAAATAGACTTACGTGTCTTGGAGGAAAGCTGCGCATGCAGCATATAAAATCTACGAGAATTTTAGCTCCAAACATTATAAAGCTCTGGTAATATTGAGAAACAGGGTCAAGGGCTCAGCTGACATTGTATTATCCTCTTTCGACATTCCACTAAACTTTAAAGCCATTATCAATAGACTGGACATTACTTACGCAGACAAGAGACCAATATGTATCATAGAACAGGAACTGTGAACTCTCCGCCAAGGAAATTTGACATTGTTTCAATATTACGAAGACGTAGAAAAGAAATTGACTCTACTGATCAACAAAACTATCATGACCTATGACAGTACTGTAGCTGCTCAAATAAATGAAAAATGTAGATCGGACGCTGTATGAGTTTGGATTTCCGGAACCAAAAAGGCGCTTAGCGATATCCAAGGCCAACTGACTACCATCTCCTCTAGCGGTTGCTCAGGAAGTTGATGCTAACCACCATAGGTATCTTTTCGCAACTAACTTTGCCCGTAGCATTGAAGAAAAAGCTCAAAAAATAGTAGTAAGATAAGAATCCGATATAAAACACTAGAAAACGAAGAACCCGTATGTTCCAAATGGGTGTCTCAGAGTTCTTAAATTCAGAAACGCAGGCCTTGTTGAAAGACTGGAAAGGAATAATTTGACCGTTTAGATCACCCTACAACAATTCTGTATGGGTAGTAGACAAAGAAGGAACAGATGATAAAGGCAACGGGAAAAAACGGTTAGTTATAGATTTTAGGAAACTTAACCTGAAAACAATAGACGATAAATATCTAAACCCGAACGTTATCTCTATTCTGTCAAATATCGGCAAAGCAAGATATTTCACTACTTTAGACCTAAAGTCGGGACTCCACCAGATACTTCTTGCGGAAAAAGACAGAGAAAAAAACCTTTCCCTATAGCAAGTGGGAAGTATGAGTTTTGTAGACTTCCTTTTGGAATAAAAAACGCACACCGCATTTTTCAGAGAGCCATCGAGTATGTGCTCAGGGAACAAATTGGAAAATCAGGCTACGTTTATGTAGATGATGTGATTATTTTCTCCGAGAACATGGAGAATCACGTCAGACACATTGCATGGGTGTTAGACAAACTGTGCACTGCCAATATGAGAGTTCAACGTGAGAAATCACATTTCTTTAAAGAAAGCACTGAATATTTAGGCTTTGTAGTCTCAACTCAACGGAATAAAAACATGCCCGAAAAAGTAAAGGCAATTCGCAAATACGAACAACCAACAAACCTATTTAACGTCAGATCATTCCTCGGATTAGCAAGCTACTATAGATGTTTCATTAAGGATTTTGCATCCATAGAAAAGCCCATAAGCGATATCCTAAAATGTGAAAACGGCAAGGTAAGCGCTGGCCAATCAAAAAAGATACCAGTCAACTTTGATGAAAATCAATGTAGAGCATTCGAGAAGCTTAAAGAGGTTCTTGTGTAATGTAATGTTACTCTATCCAAATTACTCAAAAACATTCGACTTAACAACAGATGCTCCGTCCTATGGTCTAGGAGCTGTACTGTCACACGATGGTAAGCCAATAACCATGATATCAAGGACTTTGAAGGATAGAGAGCTTAACTTTGCAACTAATGATAGAGAGTTACTTGCAATAGTCTGGGCATTAAAAACACTCAAAAATTACCTATATGGGTAAAAAATCTGAATATTTTTACAGACCATCAACCCTTAACGTTTGCAGTGTCAGATCGCAATCCAAACGCTAAAATCAGACGTTGGAAAGCTTTCATCGACGATTATAATGCAAACATCTTCTATAAACCTGGGAAAGAAAATTACGTTGCCGATACACTATCGCGACACAACATCCATTTTCTAGAAGACGGCGCACAATCTGACATAGCCACAATGCATAGTGAAATATCATTTACCTACACTATCGAAACATCAGAAAAGACCCTGAATTGTTTTCAAAATCAAATAATAATAGAAGAAACACAAACCCCCTCTATACGCACGATTATACTAAAAGTATATATAAGTAAAAAAATCCGCCACATTATACATTTCACAGACAAGAACGCGTTAATTCAACAGATTTGCGATGCAGTAAAAAAAGATGTAGTAACTGCGATTTACCTACACTGGCATTTGTACACAAGCTAGTCGAATCATTCCCATCAACCACATTTCGATATGTAAAAATATTGTGAATGGCAGCACTGAAAAAAGTGAACATAATGAAATAGTTGTTTTGGAACACAATACAGCTCACAGAGCAGCTCAAGAGAATGTGACTACAAGACTATTTTTTCCCAAAAATGTGAAAACTAGCAATAGAAGTTGTTTCAAACTGTAAAATCTGTCAAGCACCAAAATACGATCGTCACCCAAAAAAATAGATTCTTGGTGATATACCCATCCCGTCGCATGTGGGCGAATTCCTTCATATTGACAATTACTCAATCAACAAAACATATTTTCATACTGCTATAGACAAACTATCAAAATTCGCTATTGTCCAGCCTATCGCTTCTCGAAACATAACAGACATAACAGACATAAAGAAAGCAATCCTACAACTCGTAAATTTCAATCGAAAAAGGAAACTATATACTGCGAACCTTCTATTAAGTCGGAAACTATTAGGTCTCTATTACAAAATCAGTACAATATTCAAATCGTAAACGCACCGCCACTTCACAGCACATCAAATGGACAGGTAGAAAGGTTTCACAGCACCCTCGCCGAAACCGCGAGATGCCTAACTTAAAGAAATCTTACCGATACAACAGAACAACCTACTCAGTGACAAACAAACGCCCGAACTACATAGTCCACTAACCTTCTCTAAAACTTCAAACAGAAATTAAAGACAGAATTTATAAGGCTCAACAAATTCAATTGAAACGAGTAAATGAGAATAGACAGGAAAGACAATTCCAAGTAGGAGATATAGTATTCGAAAAAAACAAACAATCGTCTTGGAAATAAATTAACACCTTTGTAAGTCAAGAAAAATATAGACGCAGACTTGGGGACCACAGTCCTAATAAAAGGGAAGGTGGTCCACAAAGACAACTTAAGATAAATAGTCATGCAAAACCCTCTACTTCAGGATTTGGACTACATTACTCCTCGCTACAATGACGACCGCCAAAATCACGGATTATTCGAACGCAAACTACATACCCATAATAAGTGGAGTCGTTTCCATCTGGACGGAGTTTAAGTACCTAAAACATTCAAATAATATCACACAATGTTCAGAAATATTAAAGGACACTGAAGAAATAAAAAAACACTTCCCTAGGTCACACATGAGGCAAATTCTAAATTCAGATTTAAGACACATACGGACACTCATAGAAACATTAAATGTTCACCAGCGACAGGCTAGGAATATTAACTTTCTAGGTACCGCTCTCAAAGTTATAGCCGGCACCCCAGACTTCAACGATTTACTCAAAGGGAACTTATTCAGTCAGAGAATAAACAGATAACTATAAATACAAAGATACAAAATCAGATTAACGAATTAACTTATGTAGTAAACCAACTGATAGATAGCACAAACGTAAAACAAGTAGATACAGAACATTTATATGAGACAATACTCTCAAGAAATAGAATAGTCATAGCAGAGCTCGAAACTTTGATATTATCAGTTAGACTCTCAAAAATCGGAATCATTAACCCAGCCATATTGGACTCAAACGACTTAAGCCAAATTTTAAATGAACACTCTACTAATATTACTATTATCGATTTCATGGAGGTGGCCCTAATTACGGTTTTATTAAATAATAATTTTCTACATTTTGTAATGAAATACCCTGAACCAAGTTTAACTTGTAAGCAAATGAAATTGAATCCAGTTCAATACAATGGCATCATTATAAATTTCGCTGGAGAAGAAAACTTAGCTGACAGTCACAACCAGATAATACCAATCGGAAACTGCAAACTGCAACCTGCGCTCAACAATTACACTCAGGTGGTATTGCCCACTGCTCGACTAGACCCAGCCACCTGGAACCGTTAACGATTATCGATGACGACGCCATCATTATCAACGACGGAATAGCTACCATCAACGAGCAACCAGTAAATGGAACGTTTCTAGTTACCTTTGAAGAGAGTATAAAGGTAAATGACTCAGTATACAAGAACTCCAAAAGCTTCGTGACCAAATCTCCTGGACCTGCAGTATCAGCACTACTAAACATAACAGATCATCAAAACATCCCCAGCCTACCATATTTGCAGAAACTTAATATAGAGAACTGGCAACATATCTCCCGACTGGAAGAAGGAGTTACCCGACGACCGGTAATATCAGGATTAACCGTGGCCATTCTCCTAACGCTTTGTTACGCAATTTTAAAGGCCTACCAAAAACTCAGAGAATGACAACGCCAACAAAAACTTCAGATCACCATCAACAGCCTAAAGGAATCCGCGGACGCCTTCCACTTAAACGAGGAAGGAGTTAACACAATCACTCTGCCCAGCAATTCGCCGGCATAAAGCTATATCAACAATAATATCGATGCAGACAAATACGACCGCAAGCGTGGGAATGCAGACTCAGCAAAATTAGGCTGCAGGGCTTAGATTATAAAAAATTTTGTATTTAGCTTTCAGTATCAAAGACGACGGCTACGCCTCTCTAACATTCTCGTGTGCTCATGTAAATCAACAACTATATTTATTTAATTTATATAAGGTTTTTTGTCGATTTTTATAAGATCATAACCGTTACGAACGAAATTTTGTCGCTCTAGCTCTAAAACTGTAGAAGATACAGTTGCCACGCCCCCAATGGTCGTAAATATATACGCCATAGCTTTCAATAGCATAGAAATGGTTTGCGTTCATACGGACAGACGGACGGACAGCAAGACGGACATTGCACAAACCCAATATACTCATTTCTTTTTGTGAATGAGTATAATTAAGTAAGTATTATTTGTCAAAGATATTCCTTATAGAGTGTTTGCAGAAATTTTTGAATTGAATTATTCTGTCATTCACTCACTTATTGAGTCTCAAATCGCGAGCGGCTATTTTATTACTCCCAAAAATAGATTCGTTAAGAGTTCAACACTAAGAACTCAGCAACAACGCTCAAGCGAAAATCGAATAAAAATAGAAAATTTATACACATTTTATTTATAATTATTTTTTTTTTGACAAGCACAGCGGTGGCGTCGTGGTAGAGATGACGAATTTCGACTCGTGCAAGTAGGCGGGGGTTCGAATCTCGAATTTTCTGTGTCGGCTTCTCTTTTATTTCTTTATTTTTTTACATTTATAATATTAAGCAACTCAATTAAGATAGTAAAAGCCCAAATAGTCAATAAATTGTGTGGTTTAATTCTATTTACCACGCCCCTAGTGAGCGTAGACATATAATTATATATAATATATTATTATATATTATATATATATATTATTATATTATTATATAAATGTAAAAAAATATATTTTAAAACAAAAAAATAAAGAAATAAAATTATAATATTTATAATATATATATATATATATATATATATATATATATATATATTATTTCATATATATATATATATATATATATATATATATACATATATATATATTATAAATATTATAATAATATAAATGTAAAAAAATATATTTTAGAACAAAAAAATAAAGAAATAAAAGAAAAGCCGACACAGAAAATTCGAGATTCGAACCCCCGCCTACTTGCACGATATATATATATATATATATATATATATATATATATATATATATATATATATATATATATATATATATATATATATATATATATATATATATATATATATATATAATATATATATATATAATATTTATAATATAATAATAAAGCCCAAAAAGTAAATAAATTGTGTAATTATTGCTCAAGAAAAGTGGTTTAATTCTATTTGCCACGGCCCCAGTGAGCGTAGATATATAATTTTTGGCCAGTCCATGACAGGGGTCTAGAGCAGCGTAACTGTGAATTTTGGACGCTTACACTCAAAAAATGCGAAATTTACAGGGTATTTTTAAATATGTCAAAAGGGGCATACAAATAATAATAAATAATTTGGCCGATCGATAGAGGAGGTCACCAGCAACCTACCAATCCAATTTTGAAGCTTCTAGCACTAACACTGTAGGAGCTATAAACTCGTGCGGTTTACCACGCCCTCTGTACGCGTATATATATATATATATCCGCCATAGCTTTTTGAGCTTGGGACGATATATGTACCAAGTCTCAAGTTTCTAGCATCAATAGTGTTCAAAATGTAGAGAGAGCTCTGAGTTTTTGAGAGTGAGACGAGTTTTTGTTTGCGCTCTGTACTTTTGATTATTTCTGTTCTTTAATTTGTTGTATATTTACACATACGCTCTATTTTCTGTTGCTTCATCAACTGTTTATTGTTTTCATGTCTGTATTAGCTGAGTGTTGTTGCCAATATGATATGCTGTATGAAATCATGTACATTTCGGCATGTCACTGATTCTGCACAAATGCAATTTGTTGGTTGCTGGTTGTGCGAGAATCTAATGCACATTAAAAGTGCTGGCATCTCGGGGCGTGACTGTGAAAGAGTCATGGCTGCTCCCAAAAGTGGGTGTGGTGGATTACGCTGGTCTTGCCCGGATTGGAATTGGAAAAACAATTAAGTTTTTCCAAGATGTATAATTCCGTACGGGTTCAATTCAAATCTAAGTAAATTTTCAAAACAGCTTGAAGAGGAACTGAAATCTGGAGAAGAAATATTGAATCAGTTTAATTTTGATTCTGCGCTAAATACAGTGATTTCTCCAGCACTGCTAGTTCCCCCCTCCATTCAAGTATCGTCTCCTAACTTATCAACTCCTTTTTCACCTTGTCAAGAATTATCAATTCCCATATCAGATGATTTAGTTGAAATATCTGTGTCTAGTGTTATAACAAACACTCAAAAGGCCACTACTAAGACCGACTCCTACATCGTCTCCTACTCCTATATTACCATATTTATCTGTTGTGTCTCCTCGAAAGCAAGTTTTCTTATCTAGGATTTCATCAGATATGACATATGAGGCTGTGTCTGCTTTTATTGAAAGTACAATTTTTTTTATCTCGAAGTTTAATTTTGCGGCTCATCGTGAAATTGCTTCATTTAAATTGAATTTGAATTGATTTTTGTGATTTATGTGATTCAAACTTTTGGCCACCTCATGTTGTTGTACATGAATTCAAACCTAAGATTCGAAATAGAATTTCTCCAGTGTCTTTAAATCCCGTTTCGGTACGACCTTCATCTGAGGCTGTATCAAAAAACTAAGTTCCTTACCATCTTTTTCCCAGCTATCCTTGATTTATCAAAATGTTCGTGGCTTTAATTCTACATTAAAAAATATATTTCTGCATAGCTTTAGTGCCCAATCTGAACTTATAGCCCACCAAAATGTTTATAACTGTGAGGTTTTTTCAAATAATTTCACTATTTATAGACTTGATCGCGCGTCTCGTAGAGGGGGCGGTGTTTTAATAGCTATCAAATCCCATTTACTATGTTGAGATTATCGGAGTTAAAATAACTCTTCAGTCTTGTTCCCTATACTTTACTTGTTCATATATTCCTCCCTCTTCCGATTTACAAATTTATAGTTATCATATATCTTGTATTAAAGGAATGTATGAATATGTTCAAGATAATGACTTATTTCCTGTGTTGGGTGATTTTAATATACCTAACATTTCTTGGGCCTCATATCCTAATTCAAATTATCATATTCCAACAATTGATCATTATTTTTTTGATGAATTGTTTAACCTTTCTATGTATCAGATGAAATCAATTTCCAATTATTTAAATCGTTCTCTTGATCTTGTTTTTACTAATTATGACACCAGCATTAATGTTTTAAGATCATCCCCCTTTTGAATACCTGAGGATTTATATCATCCAACACTAGAGGTTTTAATACCTATTTACTCTCCACCAATTTTTACGCCCTTATCATCTAAAAAGCGTCGTTGTTTTAATAAATGTAATTTTGTTTTGCCTAATGATCTCATTAATGCAAACGATTGGTCTCCTTTATATGAGGCAGTTGATGTAAATTTGACAGCTTCAACCTTCTACAGTATTTTAAATTCTATTCTAGACAAGTGTGTTCCTATGTGTCTTCCTAAATATTTTTCTAATAAGCTTCACTGGTTCACTTCGACTCTTTCAACTTTAAAAAATTTTAAATCTAAATGTTTTAAAAAGTTCAAAAAGTCGGGTTCGGTCGTTGACTGGTCTAAATACTCATTAGCTAAGGCCAATTTTTATTTTATTCATTTGTAAATTTGAAGCGTAAATCTTCTGGGTTTCCATCCTCATTTTTCATGGGTTGTGACAAAACTTGTAATGATCAAGATACCTGAGATCTATTTGCATATTTCCAAACGAATTCATTTCCATTATCGTTTCTAATATTATCATTTCTAATGTTTCGGCTATCTCTCTTTTATCCGCTATGCGTACGTTGAAATCGTCGTTCTCTCCGGGAGCGGATGGTATTCCTAGTTGTGTGATTAAAGAATGGAGTGCTTCTTTGCTGTCACCTTTATTAAAACTGTTTAATTTGTCCTTTGATACTTCGGTATTCGCTTCAATTTGGAAAGAATCATTTATTATTCCTCTGTATAAACAAGTAAAAACGTTGCAGTCGGGCGCAACCGACTGCAAAATACTCATTCACACCGCAATCTCCCAGTTCCATATCATTCCAAGAAACCAATTTACCAATTTGCCACACCCCTAATTATCCCTAAATTTTGTATTTAGTGTCTTGTGTATCTATACACAAATTTCTTATAATTAATAATTAATATGCTGAAAATTTCATCTGTTAACACAGAAGTTATTCAACAAAACGTTTGGGCAATTGACAAATGTGCTGCATAGCTGCACAGGAAACATTTTCTTATGTTCTAAGAAATAACAAATACAATAGAATTCAGCGTAAATCATATTCTCATTAAGTTAGTTGTTTGCTGTGACGTTCAGTGGTGTTGCTAATAGAAATGGCGCGCCGATCATGTCATCCTTGATTCCAGCCTTGGGTGAGTCGGGATTTTATACACATTTTATTTATAATTATTATTGGTTTGACAAGCACAGTGCTGGCGCAATGGTAGAGATGATAAATTTCCACTTGTGCAACTAGGCAGAGTTCAAAATTCAAATTTTCTATGTCGGCTATTCTTTTATTTCTCTATTTTTTTGTTCTAAAATATATTTTTTACATTTATAATATTTAGCAACTCAATTAAGATAGTAAAAGCCCAAAAAGTTAATAAGTTGTGTGTTTATAGCTCAAAAATAGTTGTTTAATTCTATTTGCCACACCCTTAGTGGGCGTAGACATTTTTGGCCAGCCCATGACATGGGTATAGAACAACGTAACTGTGAATTTTGCATGGTTACACTAAAAAAAATTCGAAAATTACAAGGTATTTTAAATAAATCATGCCCTAAAAGGAGCGTAAAAATAATTTTTGACCAATCGATAGAATACGTCACCAGCAACCTACCAATCCAATTTTGAAGCTTCTAGCACTAAAACTGTAGGATCTATAAAGTCGTGCGGCTTATAGGAAAATTCACCTTCCAATTTGCCACGCCCCTAGTAAGCCTATCGCGATAATCTTGACATTTTATCTGACGAGGGTATATAAGAGTAAATATTCCAAATTACAAGTCTCTAGCTTCAATAGTATAGAAATGGTTTGCGTTCATACGGACAGACGGACGGATAGCAAAACGGACATTGCACAAACCCAATATACTCATTTCACTTTGTGAATGAGTATAAACAGAAGGAAGATCTGATATTTCAAATTATAGAGGTGTTGCTAAGCTTTCTGCTATTCCGAAGATATTTGAAAAAATTATAACTTCGAACTTGCAACACTTTTGTAACTTTATTATTTCACCATCGCAGCATGGTTTTGCTCAGAATCGATCAACCTCTACGAACGTATTAGAATTTTCAAAACACCTATTTCAAATACTAGAGACTTGTGCTTTTGCAAATACACCCATATGAATGATATAATTACGCTTACAAAAAAAGTTATGAAGCATTTAATTTCCCATGGCATGCACATCTTGGCGCAGCGCAGTCGCTGAGTAAGCTGCGCAGTTAGCAGAGCGTATGCGTGTGCGTGTGTATGTATGCGTTGCGTGCAATATATATACATGTGTATGTACGTATGTATGTATATATAAAATAACTAAAACATAGATATAATTTTAAAAAGTCAATATAATATATAGATGAAATCTATTATGTTATTAAATAAAACGTTTACGAACCGATTATGTAAAAAATTCTAAGAATTCATAACAACTTAAATTGGGGATGAATTTTCAGCAGAAGTTCAGCAGCCCAGTAGCAGTAGCAATAGCTTAGTAGCTCAGTACTTTACTTAGGAATTCGCTATACCACATTGAAGAGGTGCGACGGCGGTGCTGGTAGAGGCGCCGCTCGGCGTCGCGGAGATCCTGGTTCTATTCTCAACTTCGTCGTCAAAAGATTTTGTTATGCAAGTTATTTTTTTTTTATATCCTGAACCTATTGAAAATGGGAAATCAGGGTATAATGTTTTTGTGAAAATGTTTGTAACAGGCAGAAGGGGACGTCGCAGAGCCCATAAAGTTATATATTCTTGATTAGCTCGACGAGCTGACTCGATATAGCTCTGTCCGTCTGTATGAACGCGCTGATCTCGTAAACCACAAAAGCTATTGATCTGAAATTTGACATGTATACTCGTGAATACCATACGCAGTACAAGTTTTTTTTTTTCGATAACTCATCCCGTTTCTGAATTATCGATAAATTTAGATACATTTGCTTTCATTTATGTGACCCATTAAAGCTACCCATCAAATTTACTGTACATATAGGTGTAGGTAATGCGGGCATTTTGTAGTTTTTGGATTTTGGATGCCACGCTCCATTCGCCTCCTATTTGCAAAGCCCGTATTTCAAATACTAGAGACTTGTATTTTAGCAAATACATACATATGAATGCCATAAGCACACTGTGAAAATTAAGAATTGATTAAGAAAGTCTATATGCAAAAAAGTTATTAAACATTTAATTTCCCATATCATAGGCATATTGCAGCCAACGTGCAGTCGCTGCTCAGTTGACAGAGCGCGTACTCATATTACGTTCGTTTGCGTGCATATGTGTGTGTATGTGTTGCTTGCAATATATATGTAAAATAATCATAGCATGCTTCGAATATCGGCTATTCGAAGGGTTCAGGTTATCTCTTAGTCGAGAGGTCTCGACTAGAGCTTCCTTGTTTAATTTGGAATTTGACTCACGAAATCATTATCAAGATTATTGTGATACGCTCAAAAAGATGCTTGGCTAATCGGAAAATGGATGTTCTTGTATTAGAAAAACACTACTTAAATAAGTCCAAGAGAGTTAAGATTTGAAAGGTATACTCGCATTGATATTCCAAACTTTATCTTCTAGAACGCACATGAGTTTCTGTTACGATCCTATGAATATAGATAAAAGCAAGCTCATTAGTGGAAAATCGGATCTGGCTATAGCTATGTTTCAAATTCTGTAATATTTTGAGCACTATCTATGCTACAGATTTTATATATACTCGGGTCAAAATTCTAGGGTACAAAAATTATGGCGGATATACCTTATGCCACTTACTTTTGAAATGATAGAAGCTCCAAAATTTTATGTTTTTTTTTACTGTTTATTAAATAATTTGTTAAAATAAATATTTATTAAATAAGAGAAAAACCGATATTGCCGCACCTGGATTCCCACCCATACCTATAAACTCGTCATAACCTCTATCATACCACAACATCGTATTTGATCTTCGTGGCACTGCTTTTCACTTTTTTTTACAAGCAGGGTAATTATCTTTAAAACCAATAACAAGTAGAGAAACTCTAGTCGGGGATCCTCGACTGATGCCCGCCTAATTGATGTTTTAACCCTAGACCGTCATCGTTCGTAGAATCGCCAACGCAAAAATATTATTGACAGTTATTTTCGTTTTTGTATTACTCTCATTTTCTTCAGAGGAAGAAATATATGTGGATAAATATGATATTCCTCTTAATATTTTAAAAGTTAAATCTAATATTATATCGTGCCCAAAAACCATTCTTCATTTGAAATGACCTTTCATTCAAGGCCTGCTATTCCACCTTGAAACCAGGAAGGAATATCCCGCATTAACCTTCAAGGTTGAGCCCTTGTATATGCTCTGTCTGAGCATTGCCATACGTGTTCCTGTGTCCACGTTCCACTTTTTCCGCGGAAGAATCTTTTCGGGGAAGTCATAGACTCTTTTCCAAGCATCTATGCTATTGCATATCTGCTGTACTATAGTCACTAATTTGACTTCACCGACAGTTTCGACCAGGTCAATACGTTCTTCTGACCTTTCGCAGTCAAAAAACGTCATCCGTTGTATTTACACAGTAAATAAAGGTTCGTTAGTTTTCCCAATCTTATTTAGGCACTTTCGGAAGTAACCATGTCCAAAGAGCATTTGTGTCAGATAAAAAGACGTTTCAACGTAGTTCCTATTTATCCACTGTTCTAGGTCGGGGATAATTTTTGCTGTCCATCTCCCATACTTCTCTTCTATATATTTAGTCTTCCAAGATGATATAGTCTGCTGTCTAACCATTTTTAACGCCTACACCGCCTACACACTCTGCACCGATAGTATCGGTTTCCGCCTGACTTCTGCTTTCACTTCACTACCATACATTAGTGTCGCGTTTGTGGTTTCCACAAGCCCCGTTGCTACCGCTGTTTTTCCCGTGGTATGCTGAAGCTGCCCCCAGAAAGTTAGTTTTCTATGTAATGTAACACCTAACTCTGTTTTATGGGTTGAAAGTTCCAAGTCTCGTGAACTGAGCCATGTCTGCGTACGGATCATGACTTGGGTAAGCCTTTTTGGACCTCTACGGTATTTATCTTGGCGTCTACGGTCGTATCTGATATTCTGCAGATCTGGTCCATTGACCGAACCCTGTGCATCTTCGCCGGTCACTCTGTACCGATTAATACTAGTCTTTATAGCGTAAAGGAGTACTCGGTCATGCACGTAGCTCTTGACCATACCCAGTATGGTCATTGGTATTCCGGTATGTGGAAACGCTGCTCCATGGAGTCCAGCATGTCAGCCCACCTAACGCTATTAAATGCATTTGCCCTTTGCGTCGCTCTGTCAGCTTGAACCACTTCGTCAATAGCTCACATTGTGGATTTACCTACTCTAAAACCATGCTTTTTCTCTAACAACTTTCCAGCTGTGTTTAACATACACAATGGCCGGTATGCCGATGGTGTATTCGGGTCGCCTTGGCGTTTGCTAATGAGCACCAGTCTCTGCTCCTTCTATGCTTCTGGAAATATTTTTTCTTCTAGGTATGCTTTATTTTTTATTTATTTATTTTATTTATTTTTATATTAAGAAAATTGACTA
The DNA here is from genome assembly GCA_035045555.1 of Drosophila fulvimacula. NCBI lineage: Eukaryota > Metazoa > Arthropoda > Insecta > Diptera > Drosophilidae > Drosophila > Drosophila fulvimacula. The sequence goes on along the minus strand of JAWNOX010000008.1, from coordinate 159,427 downwards.
CATTCCTGAGTCAAATTAAAAAATTTCAAAATTAAAAATTATAAACAGACTAGACAAAAGAAAAAACCTAATACTAACAATATATAGCAATGATATCACCAACCCGATGGGGGTGTTTTATTTGTCGGACAGGCGAGCTATGCCCCAAATCACAGCCAGGTATGGTCAGTGATATCATTGAAACTAAGCAAGATAGAAGACGTTAAAAAAAGGGAATAAAAATATAAGAAAACTAAAATCTTAAAAAGTAAAGTATAATAAGAGAAATCCCTACACAAGTAGGGAGAATTTCACAGGTGCATTCTCACTACTGGGGTGTGTGTGCGATTTCTTTGAAATATGCTAAAAAAGAAGATTTTATTAAGGAAAGAGAGAGTTCAGAAAATAAGTATTGTACTTAGTACATAGAACAAGAAACGCACTATACAAAGAATAGTTACAGTTACATATAGGTAAATAAAGAGGACAAAAGTGACGAGAAGCACGGGAAGAAACTAGGATATTGACTTGAAATAGAAGAGAAGGCGAATCAATACTACCGTTAATCAACTTATGTAGAAAAGTAATACCCAAGACTATTTTACGATTGATTAACGATGGAAGATTCAAAAGAAAAAGCCTACTATGATAAGACGGTAGACGAAGGTTACCATCCCGGTTTAGATTGCGCAAGGCAAAAAGAAGAAATTGCTTCTGAAATTCAATACGGTCCGGATACAATTTCTGCTGTGGCGACCATATAATAGAACAATATTCTAAAATAGGGCTTACCAGCGAGACAAAAAGAAGTTTAGTGACAAACGGATCATTAAACTCTTTTGGCTTCATTAACGATAGTTAAAATATGGGTATTGAATCTAAGTTTACAGTCAAAGAGCACACCGAGATCTTTGATTATAGAAATATGTTGCAAGGACATTGTTGATTGTATAATCAGCAAAAAATGGAGTGGTACGACTGAAAGTCATTGTCATACACTTAGAACAATTTAGATGCAACTGATTGGATTTACACCAATATTGAAAGGAAATTAGATCATCCTGTAGGCGTAGATGATCTATTGAGTTCTTGTATGAGAGACAGAGTTTTACATCATCTGCATATATGAATATTCTAGAGTAAGAAATACAGCTGGGAATGTCATTTATAAATAGGGAGAAAAATAGAGGGCCCAAATCACTACCCTGAGGAACACCCGAAGAGACAAGTATGACCTTCGAAGTAGATGTTCTCAACAGAACTCTTTGGGTTCTACCCTTTAAATAGGAAGCAATCCAAAACAGAAGTTTAGGAGAAAATCCCAATTGGTCAAGCTTTTGAAGCAAGATGTCATGCTGAACAGAGTCAAATGCCTTACTGAAATCAGTGTATATAACATCTGTTTGCATTTTCTTTAAAAAGCTTTCATTGAATAGGGATGAAAATTCTAATAATCGATTCTGAACAAAACCATTCTGCTATGGTGCAATAATGGATTTACCAAAGTGTTGTAAATTAGAAGTTATAATTTTTTTCAAATAACTTCGGAATAGCAGAAAGCTATGCAATGCCCCTATAATTTGAAATATCCGATCTTCCTCCTTTTTTATACAGAGGAATAATAAATGATTCTTTCCAAATTGAAGAGAATACCGAGGTATCAAGAGACAAATTAAACAGTTTTAATAAAGGTGACCACAAAGAAGAACTGCATTCTTTAATCACACAACTAGGAATACCATCCGCCCCCGAAGAGAACGACGATTTCAACGTACGCATAGCGGATAAAGAATTAAGAAAGATACAGGAGAAATATTAGAAACGATAATGGCATTTCCATTAATTTTAGAATTTAAAATTGGAAATGAATTGGTTTCTGGAATGGCAGTTGAATAAGTGGATTGGAAGAACTTTGCAAATAGATCTGAGGAATCTTGATCATTGTCACAACCTAGGAAAAACGAGGATAGAAACCTAGAAGATTTACGCTTCAAATTTACAAATGAATAAAATCTTTTAGGATCACGAGCAAACTGCCTTTTACAGCGTATAAGGTAATTCTCATAACAACGCGAGCTTTAAATATAGAAATTGGCCTTAGCTAAGGAGTATTTAGATCAGTCAACGACCGAACCCGACTTTTTGAACTTTTTAAAACATTTAGATTTAAAATGTTTTTAGAGTTGAAAGAGTCGAAGTGAACCAGGGAAGCTTATTAGAAAAATATTTAGGAAGACACATAGGAACACACTTGTCTAGAATAGAATTTAAAATACTGTAGAAGGTTGATGCTGTCAAATTTACATCAACTGCCTCATATAAAGGAGACCAATCGTTTGCATTAATGAGATCATTAAGCAAAACAAAATTACATTTATTAAAACAACGACGCTTTTTAGATGATGAGGGCATAAAAATTGGTGGAGAGTAAATAGGTATTAAAACCTCTAGTGTTGGATGATATAAATCCTCAGGTATACAAAAGGGGGATGATCTTAAAACACTAATGCTGTCGTCATCATTAGTAAAAACAAGATCAAGAGAACGATTTAAATGATTGGAAATTCAGTTCATCTGATACATAGAAAGATTAAACAATTCATCAAAAAAACAAGTAAGGAAACTCTAGTCGGAGGTGACCGCCTATCGGCGGCTTTAAATGCACTTCAAAGTTTATATATAATTTTAAATTAAATTAAAAAATTTAAAAAAAAAAGATTAAGTAACTTGCATAAAAAAGTTTTGACGTCAGCTTAGAGAATCGGACCCGAGACTTCATGTCGGCGAGCATCGCTTCTACCAACACAGCCGTTGCAATACATATGAGTGAGATAGCGAATTCCTAAGTAAAGTTATTGAGCTACTGAGCTACTGCTACTGAGCTGCTGAACTTCTGCTTAAAATTCATCCCCAATTTGTCTTTGTTGTTGTTGTTATGAATTCTTCGAATTTTCTAGAGCTTCTGCTGCTGTTACCACGCGCGTGTGTACGTAAACGTTTGGTAAACGTTTCGTTTAATTATGTTATTACTGCATTTCTTCTATTCATATGTACATATTTATATTATATTGACTTTATTTAAGTTATATCAATGTTACTCTTATTTTATATATATAGTATGTACATGTGTACATCCATATGTATGTATATTGCAAGCAACGCATACATACACACGCACACGCATACGCTCTGCTAACTGCGTTTATTCAGCGACTTCGCTGCGCCAATATGTGCGTGTTATGGGAAACTAAATGCTTGATAACTTTTTTTGTAGACCGACTTTCTTAATCAAACTTGCGCAGCGTAATTATATCATTCATATGCGTGTATGTGCAAAAGCAGTCCCTAGTCTTTGAAATAAGTGTTTTGAAAATTTGGGCGAAGGAGGCGTGGCATCCAAAATTTAACAAAAATCAAAATTGAATAAAAGTCCCATTAATCTAAATACAAGATTTGGAGTCTTTAACTATCAAGATATAGAAGATATAATTTTAAAACTGAAAATCGATTTCGTTTTTAATCGATAAAAAAAGAACGAGAAGAGTTATCGAATTTCTAAAACAAACTCGACCTGCGCGTGATATACACGAATCTATAAAAAAAAGTTCAAGTCTCTAGCTATTATAGGTTCTGAGATCCACGCGTTCAAACATACGGACAGACGGACGGACGGACAGACGGACAGACAGACAGACGGACAGGGCTCAATCGACTCGGCTTGTCGTCCTGATCAAGAATATATATACTTTATGGGGTCTGCCACGCCTCCTTCTGCCTGTTACATACATTTGGGCTGCAACAAAACCATTATACCCTGATTACCCATTTTTAATGGGTTCAGGGTATAATAATGATCAATTGTTGGAATAAGATAATTCGAATTGGGAGATGATGCCCAAGAAGTGTTAGGTATATTAAAAACACACAACACAAGAAATAAGTCATTATCTTGAAAATAGTCATACATTTCTTTAATACAATATATATGATGACTATAAACTTGTAAATCGGAAGAGGAAGGGATATATGAACAAGTAACGTATAGGGAACAAGACTGAAAAGTTATTTTAACTCCAATAATCTCAACATTGTGAATTGATGAGAATATAAAAGATTCAGAGAGGAAATGGGATTTAACAGCTATTAAAACACCACCACCTCTACGAGACGCGCGATCAAGTCTATAAATAGTGAAATTATTTGAAAAAACCTCACTATTATAAACATTTTGGCTTAACCATGTTTCAGTGAGGGCTATAAGTTCAGATTGGACACTACAGCTATGCAGAAATAGATTTCCTAATTTGGAATTAAGGCCCCGTACATTTGGTTAAATAATAGATAGCTGCGGAAAAGATGGAAAGAAACTTAGTTTTTTGATACAGCCTCAGATGAAGGTTGTACCGAAACGGGATTTAAAGACACTGGAGAAATTCTATTCCGAACCTTTTTTGAATTCGTGAACAACAACATGAGGTGGCCAAAAGTTTGGATCACATATAGTATCGAAAAATTCAATTGGTACATTGATTTTAAATATAGCAATTTCACGAGGAGTCGCAAAATTAAACTTCGAGATAAAAACTTTAGATGAAATTTTACTTTCAATGAAAGCAGATGCAGCCTCACATGTCGTATCTGATGAAAGCCTAGATAAGAAAACTTGCTTTCGAGGAGACACAACAGATAAATAGGGTAATATAGGAGTAGGAGACGGTGTCTGAGTGTAGTTTTTAATTTGAGCAACACTCGGAGAAACTTTCACTATTTTAGTAGTGGCCTTTTGAGTGTCTGTGCTGACACTAGACACAGATATTTTACACTTTGGGACACTTTGATATGATAATAGAGTACTAAGTCATGTAATTGTGCTTTAATATCCTGGATAGCCGTTGACTTGATAAATTTAGTTAAAGATAATTTTGAGAATATATTTAGTGCGGATTTGTCCAAGATATTGTGGAATAGATGTTTCTTTTAATTCTGGGTTCACAGGGTGCCTATAATACGTTTGTTCTGTGCATACTCTGCAATGCTTGATAATATTTGTAATTTTCACTTTCATTTTGGGGAAGATGTCGATGTCGGACAATCAGTCAGTGCGGTCATGTCAGCGGATAGCCCGGTATTCTTTGTGTGTATATCGTGATTAAGAAAAAAGAAAACAAAAGTGACCAAAACAGACTTCAAACCATCTCAAAGCGACGAGCTTGCTTATAAGAATCTGAAAGCCCCGTTACTGTGTTCTGACTAGCTTGCCAATCAGATTTAAACAAAACAAGTAAAAACGTTGCAGTCGGGCGCTACCGACTGCGAAATACTCATTCACAGCGCAACCTCATAGTTCCATAACATTCCAAGAAACCAATTTACCAATTTGCCATACCCCTAATTATCCCTTAATGTTGTATTTAGTGTCATGTGTATTTAATACAATTTTGGTTGTTGCTATGCACCCATTTCTCAAAATTCATTTGAAAATATAATTAATATGTTGAAAATTTCATTAAAATCCGTTAACACAGAAATTATTCAACAAAACGCTTAGATACTTGGATACTCTGAGATTCAGTGGTGTCCGAGTCGGTATTTTATACACATTTTATTTATAAATATTATTTTGACAAGCACAGTGGTTGCGTCGTGGTGAGATGACGAATTTTGACTCGTGCAAGTAGGCGGAGGTTCGAATCTCGAATTTTCTATTTCGGCTTCTCTTTTATTTCTTTATTTTTTTGTACTAAAATATATTTTGTTTACATTTATAATATTTAGAAACTCAATTAAGATGGTAAAAGTAAAAAAAGTCAATAATTTGTGTTTATAGCTCAAAAATAGTTGATTAATTCTATTTTCCGCGTTCCCAGTGGGCAAATAGGTGTAAAACAACGGAACTGTAAATTTTGGACGCGTACACTCAAAAAATACGAAAATTACAGGGTATTTTTGAATATATCACGCCCCAAAGGGGCGTAAAAATAATTTTTGGCCGATCGATAGAGGAGGTCACCTTCAGCTTCTAGAGCTAAAACTGTAGGAGCTATTAATTCGTGCGGTTTGCCACGCCCCCGTTGGTGTAGATGTATCCGCCATAGCTTATTGAAGTTGAGACATTAATACAAGTATATATACCAAGTCTCAAGTTTCAAGCATAAATAGTGTTCAAAATATAACAGAAGATGCAAAATTGATATATATTCAGATCCGATTTGCGTGGATATATAATTTTTGGTCGATCTTTATAGGATCATAACAGTTACTCACGTTCCAAATTTGGTCACCAGCAACCTACCAATCTAATTTTTAAGCTTCTAGTGCTGAAACTGTTGGAGCTATTAACTCGTGCGGTTTGCCACGCCCCCAATGGGTGTAGATATATCCGCCATAGCTTATTCAACTTGGGATGTCAACGCGAGTATACAATCCAAATCTCAATTCTCTAGGACTGTTACAAGTAGTATTTCGAACATACAGGAAAATTCATTTTCCAATTTGTCACGCCCATAGTGTGCGTATCGGGAAAATCTTGACACTTTATCTGACGAGAGTATACACGAAAATATATTCCAAATTTTAAATTTTCATTTCATATTGAAAACTGAAACTGTACACAGGGGAGGAGCAGATTGGGAGACACTCTAGTGACAGGCTAGTTGGACACCACTGCAGACTACCGAGGCGCCAGGCCACTAAGAAGACTAAAACGCTTGGGTTTCGCAAAAAATATTACCTAATTCTAAAGTTCTTAAATTAATATTTTAATATTTATATGTACTTTTGTTCATATAATGAGGTTATATTCTTTTTCATATTATAATTTTATTGTTAAATTACAATATTTTCAGTGTGTGGATTCAATTTAAAATAAAATTCAACATCCAAGGCAACGGCAGAAGTCAAATCCGAAAAATTCGCATTGCTAGCTGATGACAACGACGAATTCAAAAAAGCGTTTTCTTCAAATCCCTATTAAGCTGCCCCAACCGCACCAGCCAAGGGGGCCTTCATTAATCTTCATTGCACGTTGGCGACATCAAGGGTCTGGTTGCGGCCGTCCCGCATGCTATTGGAAAAAGGACGGTTGCTTGAAGATTATGCTAGAAGATAAGGACAGCTTCACATCGGTCTTTACCGATATTTCTTTAATTATCTTAACGAAAATGACATCCTGTACCAAACTTTCTAGGCCAAAAACTAGCGCACCTGTAGGATTGTTGTTAAAGGCCTTCACCACTCTACTGAACTCACTGAAATCATGGCAGCATTAGCTTTTTGTCTATAATCTACAATCCCAGGTGTTACGTTTGATAATCGCTTGCGAGGATCCCAGCTTCCCATCCCTCCGCAACAGAAAAACTCTGGCTCCCCTGCCACAAACCAGACCAGGTTCTCAAAGGAGAATGGATAAACTTGAGAACCTGATGGAAAAGCTCAAATTTATTTATTTATTTCTTTATTTATATAGAAAGAAATTTGACTAAAATCGTGAGTCAAATTCAAAATTAAAAAATTAAAAATTATAAAAGTATAGGGAAATGAAAAAGCCTAATACTAACAATATATAACAATGATATCACCAACCCAATGGGAGTGTTTTATTTGCTGGACCGGCGAGCTCCAAATCACAGCCAGGTATGGTTAGTGATATCATTGAAACTAAGAAAGATAGAAGTTAAAAAAAATATAAGAAAAATAAAATCATAGAATAGTAAAATACGATAAAAAGAAATCACTACACAAGTAGGGAGATTGCACAGGTGCATTCTCACTACTGGGCTGTGTGTGTGATTTCTCTGAAATATGCTGAAAGCAACGATTTTATTAAGGAAAGAGAGAGTTCAGAACTAAATACATGAAAATAAGTATTGTAATTAGAACATAGAACAAGAAACGCACTTTGCAAAGAATAGTTACAGGTACATATAGGTAAATAAAGAGGACAAAAGTGACGAGAAGCACGCGAAGGAACTAGGAAATTGATTTGGAGTAGGAAAGAAGGCGAATCAATACTACCGTTAATCAACTTATGTAGAAAAGTAATACCCAAGACTATTCTACGATAGATTAACGATGGAAGATACAAAACAAGAAGCAATCTATGATAAGACGGTTGACGAAGGTTACTATCCCAGTTTAGATTGCGCAAGGCAAAAAGAAGAAATTGCTTCTGAACCGATTCAATACGGTCTTGATACAATTTCTGCTGTGGCGACCATATAATAGAACAATATTCTAAAATAGGACGTACCAGCGAGACAAAAAGAAGTTTAGTGAAAAACGGATCATTAAACTCTTTAGACCATCGTTTAATAAAACCAACCGCACTTTTGGCTTAAATAAAGATGGTTAGAATATGGGTATTGAATCTAAGTTTACAGTCAAAGAGTCATACACTTAGAACAATTTAGATGCAACTGATTGGCTTTACACCAATATTGAAAGGAAATTAGATCATCCTGTAGGCGTAGATGCTCTATTGAATTTTTGTATGAGAGACGAGTTTTACGTCATCTGCATACATGAATATTATGGAGTAAGAAAAAGAGGGTCATTTATAAAAAGGGAGAAAAATAGAGTGCCGAAATGACTACCTTAAGGAACACCCAAAGAGACAAATATGACCTTCGAAGTAGATGTTCTCAGCAGAACTCTTTGGGTTCTATCCTTTAAATAGTAAGCAATCCAAGACAGAAGTTTAGGGGAAAATCCCAATTGGTCAAGCTTTTGAAGCAAGATGTCATGCTGAACAGAGTCAAATGCCTTACTGAAATCAGTGTATATAACATCTGTTTGCATTTTATTTACAATGCTTTCATTGACTAGGGTTGAAAATTCCATCCACCCCCGGAGAGAACGACGATTTCAACGTACGCATATAAGATAAGGACAGGAGAAATATTAGAAACGATAATGGTATTTCCATTAATATTAGAATTTAAAATTGGAAATGAATTGGTTTCTGGAATGGCAGTTGAATAAGTGGATTGGGAGAACTTTACAAATAGATCTGAGGTATCTTGATCATTGCACGTAGTGTCACAAGCCAGGAAAAATGAGGATGGAATCCTAGAAGATTTACGCTTCAAATTTACAAATGAATAAAATCTTTTAGGATCACGAGCAAACTGCCTTTTACAGCGTATAAGGTAATTCTCATAACAACGAGAGTTTAAAATATTGAAATTGGCCTTAGCTACTGAGTATTTAGACCAGTCAACGACCGAACCCGACTTTTTGAACATTTTAAAACATTTATATTTAAAATTTTTTAGAGTTGAAAGAGTCAAAGTGAACCAGGGAAGCTTATTAGAAAAATATTTAGGAAGACACTTAGGAACACACTTGTCTAGAATAGTATTTAAAGTATTGTAGAATGTTGAAACTGCAAAGTTAACTGCCTCATATAAAGGAGACCAATCTGTTGCCTTAATGAGATCATTAAGCAAATCAAAATTACATTTATTAAAACAACGACGCTTTTTAGAACATGAGGGCGTACAAATTGGTGGAGAGTAAATAGGTATTAAAACCTCTAATGTTGGATGATATAAATCCTCAGGTATACAAAAGGGGGATGATCTTAAAACATTAATGCTGGCGTCATTATTAGTAAAAACAAGATCAAGAGAACGATTTAAATGATTAGAAATTGAGTTCATCTGATACATGGAAAGGTTAAACAATTCATCAAAAAAATAATGATCAATTGTCGGAATAAGATAATTCGAATTGGGAGATGATGCCCAAGAAGTGTTAGGTATATTAAAATCACCCAACACAAGAAATAAGTTATTATCTTGAACATATTCATACATTTCTTTAATACAAGATATATGATGACTATAAACTTGTAAATCGGAAGAGGGAGGAATATATGAACAAGTAACGTATAGGGAACAAGACTGAAAAGTTATTTTAACTCCAATAATCTCAACATTGTGAATTGGTGAGAAGGTAAAAGATTACGAGAGAAAATGGGATTTAACAGCTATTAAAACACCACCCCCTCTACGAAACAAGCGATCAAATCTATAAATAGTGAAATTATTTGAAAGAACCTCACTATTATAAACTTTTTGGCTTAACCATGTTTCAGTGAGAGCTATAAGTTCAGATTGGAAATTTTTTAATTTGGAATTAAGGCCTCGAACATTTTTATAAATAATAGATAGCTGCGGAAAATATGGAAAGAAACTTTCTATTCCGAATCTTAGGTTTGAATTCATGCATAACTAGAGACGGTGTCTGAATGATTTTATTAGTTTCACCAACATTCGGAGAAACTTTAAATGTTTTAGTAGGTGCTTTTTGAGTGTCTGTGCTGACACTAGACACAGATATTTCAACTGAATCATCTGAATTATTGATAATTCTTGACAAGGTGAAGAAGGGGTTGATAAGTTAGGAGACGATACTTGAATGAATGGGGGGAACTAGCAGTGATGGAGCAATCACTGTATTAGCGGAGAATCAAAATTATGCTGATTCAATATTTCTTCCCCAGCTTTCAGTTCCTCTTCAAGCTATTTGAAAATTTTCTTAGATTTAAATATTGAATTATACATCTTGGAAAAACTTAATTGTTTTTCCAAACAATCCGGCAAGACCAGCGTGATCCACCACACCCACTTTTGGGAGCAGCCATGACTCTATCACAGTCACGCCCGAGATGCCAGCACATTTAATGTGCATGTTGCTTGTGATTTTTGTTTCTCTCAATCACAGTTAATCAACTCTTCGTCTTGTATCTTTTATTTTTTTCTATCTAAATCTGTTTGTATTTTTGTTTTGATTATCTCCCCTACTTGCCAATATGATTTGCTGTAAGAAATCATGTACACTTCGGCATATCACTGATTCTGCACAAATGCAATTTGTTGGGTGCTGGTTGTGCGAGAATCTAATGCACATTAAAAGTGCTGGCATCTCGGGGCGTGACTGTGATAGAGTCATGGCTGCTCCCAAAAGTGGGTGTGGTGGATTACGCTGGTCTTGCCCGGATTGTTTGGAAAAACAATTAAGTTTTTCCAAGATGTATAATTCTGTGCGGGTTCAGTATTCAAATCTGAGCAAATTTTCAAAACAGCTAGAAGAGGAACTAAAAGCTGGAGAGGATATTTTGTATCAGTATAAGTTTGATTCTCCGTTGAATACAGTGATTACTCCATCACTGCTAGTTCCTCCCTCCATTCAATTATCATCTCCTACCTTATCAACCCCTTGTCAAGAATTATCAATTCCAATACCTGATGATTCTGTTGTAATATCTGGGTCTAGTGTCAGCACAGACATTCAAAAGGCCACTAATAAAAAAGGTAAAGCTTCTCCGAGTGTTGCTCAAGCTAAGAACAACATTCAGTCACCGTCTCCTACACCGTCTCCTACTCCTATATTACCCCATTTATCTGTTGTGTCTCCTCGAAAGCAAGTTTTCTTATCTAGGCTTTCATCAGATACGACATGTGAGGCTGTGTCTGCTTTTATTGAAAGTAAAATTTCATCTAAAGTATTTATAACGAAGTTTAATTTTGCGACTCCTCGTGAAATTGCTTCGTTTAAACTCAATGTCCCAATTGAATTTTTCGATACAATATGTGATCCAAACTTTTGGCCACCTCATGTTGTTGTACATGAATTCAAACCTAAGACTCGGAATAGAATTTCTCCAGTGTCTTTAAATCCCGTTTCGGTTCAACCTTCATCTGAGGCTGTATCAAAAAACTAAGTTTCTTTCCATCTTTTCCGCAGCTATCTATTATTTATCAAAATGTTCGAGGCCTTAATTCTAAATTAAAAAATCTATTTCTGCCTAGCTGTAGTGTCCAATCTGAACTTATAGCCCTCACTGAAACGTGGTTAAGCCAAAATGTTTATAATAGTGAGGTTTTTTCAAATAATTTCACTATTTATAGACTTGATCGCGCGTCTCGTAGAGGTGGTGGTGTTTTAATAGCTGTTAAATCCCATTTCCTCTCTGAATCTTTTACATTCTCATCAATTCACAATGTTGAGATTATTGGAGTTAAAATAACTTTTCAGTCTTGTTCCCTATACGTTACTTGTTCATATATTCCTCCCTCTTCCGATTTACAAGTTTATAGTCATCATATATCTTGTATTAAAGAAATGTATGAATATGTTCAAGATAATGACTTATTTCTTGTGTTGGGTGATTTTAATATACCTAACACTTCTTGGGCCTCATTTCCTAATTCGAATTATCTTATTCCAACAATTGATCATTATTTTTTTGATGAATTGTTTAATCTTTCTATGTATCAGATGAACTCAATTTCTAATCATTTAAATCGTTCTCTTGATCTTGTTTTTACTAATGATGTCGCCAGCATTAATGTTTTAAGATCATCCCCCTTTTGTATACCTGAGGATTTATATCATCCAACATTAGAGGTTTTAATACCTATTTACTGTCCACCAATTTTTACGCCCTCGACATCTAAAAAGCGGCGTTGTTTTAATAAATGTAATTTTGTTTTGCTTAATGATCTCATTAATGCAACAGATTGGGCTCCTTTATATGAGGCAGTTGATGTAAACTTAGCAGTTTCAACATTCTACAATACTTTAAATGCTATTCTAGACAAGTGTGTTCCTAAGTGTCTTCCCAAATCTCTTTCTAATAAACCTCCCTGGTTCACTTCAACTCTTTCAACTCTAAAAAATTTTAAATCTAAATGTTTTAAAAAGTTCAAAAAGTCGGGTTCGATCGTTGATTGGTCTAAATACTCCTTAGCTAAGGCCAATTTCAATATTTTAAACTCTCGTTGTTATGAGAATTACCTTATACGCTGTAAAAGGCAGTTTGCTCGTGATCCCAAAAGATTTTATTCATTTGTAAATTTGAAGCGTAAATCTTCTGGGTTTCCATCCTCGTTTTTCCTAGGTTGTGACAGTACTTGCAATGATCAAGATACCTCAGATCTATTTGCAAAGTTCTTCCAATCCACTTATTCAACTGCCATTTCTGAAACCAATTCTTTTCCAATTTTAAATTCTGAAATTAATGGAAATGCTATTATGGTTTCTAATATTTCTCCTGTCTCTCTTTTATCCGCTATGCGTACGTTGAAATCGTCGTTCTCTCCGGGGGCGGATGGTATTCCTAGTTGTGTGATTAAAGAATGCAGTGCTTCTTTGTGGTCACCTTTATTAAAACTGTTTAATTTGTCTCTTGATACCTCGGTATTTCCTTCAATTTGGAAAGAATCATTTATTATTCCTCTGTATAAAAAAGGAGGAAGATCTGATATTTCAAATTACAGAGGCATTGCCAAGCTTTCTGCTATTCCGAAGTTATTTGAAAAAATTATAACTTCTAATTTACAGCACTTTTGTAAATCGATTATTTCACCATCACAGCATGGTTTTGTTCAGAATCGATCAACCTCTACGAACTTATTAGAATTTTCATCCCTAGTCAATGAAAGCTTTTTAAAGAAAATGCAAACAGATGTTATATACACTGATTTCAGTAAGGCATTTGACTCTGTTCAGCATGACATCTTGCTTCAAAAGCTTGACCATTTGGGATTTTCTCCTAAACTTCTATTTTGGATTGCTTCCTATTTAAAGGGTAGAACCCAAAGAGTTCTGTTGAGAACATCTATTTCGAAGGTCATATTTGTCTCTTCGGGTGTTCCTCAGGGTAGTCACTTGGGTCCTCTACTTTTCTCCCTATTTATAAATGACCTTCCCAGCTGTATTTCTTACTCTAGGATATTTATGTATGCAGATGATGTAAAACTCTGTCTCTCATACAAGAACTCAATAGATCAACAATTTAGATGCAACTGATTAGCTTTACACCAATTTTGAAAGGATATTAGATCATCCTGTAGGCGTAGATGATCTAATATCCTTTCAAAATTGGTGTAAAGCTAATCAGTTGCATCTAAATTGTTCTAAGTGTATGACAATGACTTTCTGTCGTACCACTCCATTTTTTGCTGATTATACAATCAACAATGTGTCCTTGCAACGTATTTCTACAATCAAAGATCTCGGTGTGCTCTTTGACTGTAAACTTAGATCAATACCCATATTCTAACTATCGTTAATGAAGTGTACTTGGTTTAATTAAACGATGGTCTAAAGAGTTTAATGATCCGTTTGTCACTAAACTTTTTTTAGTTTCGCTGGTACGTCCTATTTTAGAATATTGTTCTATTATATGGTCGCCACAGCAGAAATTGTATCAGGACCGTATTGAATCCGTTCAGAAGCAATTTCTTCTTTTTGCCTTGCGCAATGTAAACTGGGATGGTAACCTTCGTCTACCGTCTTATTATAGTAGGCTTCTTCTTTTGGATCTTCCATCGTTAATCAATCGTAGAATAGTCTTGGGTATTACTTTTCTACATAAGTTGATTAACGGTAGTATTGATTCGCCTTCCCTTCTATTTCAAGTCAACTTCCTAGTTCCTTCACGTGCTTCTCGTCACTTCTGTCCTCTTTATTTACCTATATGTAACTGTAACTATTCCTTGTACAGTGCGTTTTGTGTTCTATGTACTAAGTACAATACTTATTTTCATGTATTTAGTTCTGAACTCTCTCTTTCCTTAATAAAATCTTCTCTTTTAGCATATTTCAGAGAAATCACACACACACACCACAGTTGTGAGAATGCACCTATGCAATTCTCCTTACTTGTGTAGTGATTTCTCTTATAATATTTTACTATTTAAGATTTTTATTTTTTCTTATATTTTTATAACCTTTTTTTTAACTTCTATCTTGCTTAGTTTCAATGATATCACTAACCATATCTGGCTGTGATTTGGGGCATAGCTCGCCGGTCCGGCAAGTAAAACACCCCCATCGGGTTGGTGATATCATTGCTATATATTGTTAGTATTAGGCTTTTTCTTTTTCCTGTTTCTGTTTATAATTTTAATTTTGTAATTTTATAATTTGACTCACGAATGTTGTCAATTTCTTTATATAAATAAATAAATAAATATATATTTATATATAAGAAAAAAAAAAAAAAAAATAAAATAAAATAAAACAAGTAAGGAAGCTCTAGTCGAGACTGCTCGACTAAGAGATACCCTGAACCCTTCGAATAGCCGATATTGGAAGCCTGCTATGATTATTTTACATATATGTTGCAAGCAACACATACACATACACACGCACACGAACGTAATATGAGCACGCGCTCTGCTAACTGAGCAGCGACTGCGCTCGGGCTGCAATATGCCTATGATATGGGAAATTAAATGTTTAATAACTTTTTTTGCAGATGGACTTTCTTAATGAAAGTGTACTTATGGCATTCATATGTGTGTATTTGCCAAAGCACAAGTCTCTAGTATTTGAAATTTTGCAAATTGTGGGCATAGGGGGCGTGGCATCAAAAATTCAAAAACTGCAAAATGTCCGCATTCACTACACCTATATGCACAGTAAATTTGAAGTCTCTAGCTTTAATGGGTCACTTAATTGAAAGTCAATTTATCGAAATTTATCGATAATTCGGGAACGGGATGAGTTATCGAAAAAATAAAACAAACTCGTATAGCGTATGGTATTCACGAGTATACATGTCAAATTTCAGATCTCTAGCTTCTGTGGTTTACGAGATCAGCACGTTCATACAGACGGACGGACGGACAGACGGACAGGGCTTAATCGACTCAGCTCGTCGAGCTGATCAAGAATATATATACTTTATAGGGTCTGCGATGTCTCCTTCTGCCTGTTACATACATTTTCACAAAAACATTATACCCTGAACCCATTGAAAATGGGAAATCAGTAACTTGCATAACGGCGGCCTTCAGTGTAGCATAGCGAATTCCTAAGTAAAGTACTGAGCTACTAAGCTAGTGAGCTAGTGCTACTCGTACTGAACTTCTGCTTAAAATTCATCCCCAATTTAATGAATTCTTCGAATTTTCTAGTTGCTTCTGTTGCTGCTACCACGTGCGTTTGGTAATAAATGTTTTGTTTAACAACATAATAGACTTAATCTATATATTATATTGACTTTATTTAAATTATATATATGATATGCTTATTTTATATATATGTATGTATGCATGAATATTGCAAACAACGCATACATACACACGCTCTGCTAACTGCGCAGTTTGCTCAGCGACTGCGCTGTGCCAATATGTGCGTGTTATGGGAAATTAAATGCTTATTATCTTTTTTGTAGACCGACTTGACACAGCGGAATTATATCATTCATATGTGTGTATTTGCAAAAGGCGTCAAGAATGTAACAAAAATCAAAATTGTATAAACAAAATACAAGATTTGGAGTATCTAACTTTAAAGGTGTAAAATATATCATTTTAAAACTGAAAGTCGCTTTTCGTTTTTAATCGATAAAAGAACTGAAAAGAGTTATCGAATTTTTAAACAAACTTGATATACACGAACCTACAAAAAAAAAATGCAATTGTTATAGGTTTGGAGAGCGACGCGTTCAAACTATGGATAGATAGATGAACAGAGCTCGTCGTCCTGATTAAGAATATATACTTTATGAGGTCTGTCACGCCTCCTTCTGCCTGTTACATA
This sequence comes from Drosophila fulvimacula, assembly GCA_035045555.1. Classification (NCBI taxonomy): domain Eukaryota; kingdom Metazoa; phylum Arthropoda; class Insecta; order Diptera; family Drosophilidae; genus Drosophila; species Drosophila fulvimacula. The sequence goes on along the minus strand of JAWNOX010000008.1, from coordinate 142,891 downwards.
CATTTCTTCGACAACAAAACCATTATACCCTGATTACCCATTTTTAATGGGCGCAGGGTATAAAAATCCAAGTTGTATATTCGTTCCATACTCTCATTAAAAACAGGTGTTACAAATTGTTCTAAAATTGCAATATTAAACAAGTAAGGAAACTCTAGTCGGAGGTGCCCGACTAGGAAATACCCTGAACCCCGCCTATCGGCGGCTTTAAATGCACTTCAAAGTTTATATATAATTTTAAATTAAATTAAAAAATTAAAAAAAAACAAAAAAGATTAAGTAACTTGCATAAAAAAAGTTTTGACGTCAGCTTAGAGAATCGAACCCGAGACTTTATGTCGGCGATCATCGTTTCTATCAACACAGCCGTTGCAATACATAAGAGTGAGATAGCGAATTCCTAAGTACAGTTATTGAGCTACTGAGCTGCTGCTACTGAGCTGCTGAACTTCTGCTTAAAATTCATCCCCAATTTGTCTTTGTTGTTGTTGTTATGAATTCTTCGAATTTTCTAGAGCTTCTGCTGCTGTTGCCATGCGCGTGTGTACGTAAACGTTTGGTAAACGTTTCGTTTAATAACATAATGCATTTCATCTATTCATATGTATGTATGTACATATGTATATTATATTGACTTTATTTAAGTTATATCAATGTTACTCTTATTTTATATACATGTATACATACATATATAGATATATGTAAATATATACAGTATGTACTTGTGTACATACATATGTATGTATGTATATTGCAAGCAACGCATACATACACACGCACACGCATACGCTCTGCTAACTGCGCAGTTTACTCAGCGACTTCGCTGCGCCAATATGTGCGTGTTATGGAAAATTAAATGTTTAATAACTTTTTTTGTAGACCGACTTTCTTAATCAAACTTGCGCAGCGTAATTATATCATTCATATGCGTGCATGTGCAAAAGCACAAGTCTGTAGTATTTGAAATAAGTGGTTTGAAAATTTGGGCGAAGGGGGCGTGGCATCCAAAATTTAACAAAAATCAAAATTGTATAAAAGTCCCATTAAGCAAAATACAAGATTTGGAGTCTCTAACTATAAAGATGTAGAAGATATAATTTTAAAACTGAAAATCGATTTCGTTTTTAATCGATAAAAAAAGAACGAGAAGAGTTATCGAATTTCTAAAACAAACTCGACCTGCGCGTGATATACACGAATCTATAAAAAAAAAGTTCAAGTCTCTAGCTATTATAGGTTCTGAGATCCACGCGTTCAAACATACGGACAGACGGACAGACGGACAGACAGACAGACGGACAGGGCTCAATCGACTCGGCTTGTCGTCCTGATCAAGAATATATATACTTTATGGGGTCTGCCACGCCTCCTTCTGCCTGTTACATACATTTGGGCTGCAACAAAACCATTATACCCTGATTACCCATTTTTAATGGGTTCAGGGTATAAAAAACGAAAGAATAGAAATACTAAAACGAAAATTGCAATTTAGATATACACCGATGCTCACAAACTTTGTAAATAAAAACAAAAAAACACAATGTTTAGAAGCACATATCACGGCAGTATCAAACCAAAACTGCAATAACCACCAGTATACAAATAATGTGGAAATAACAGCAAATTAAAGAACAGAAAAAATCAAAAGTACGGAGCGCAAACAAAAACACGTCTTACTCTCATAAACTCAGAAGTCTCTCTGTCAAATGCCATGACACAATTGCTCAGCTCTATCATGTCGCTCCAATGCAAATAAATCTCCACCGTTTGAGGTTGAACTTTTCTGTCATCATCCGTAGTGGCTTAAACTACTTAGAACTTCCTAGTCACAAAGAACCTTGAATTCAGAGCGCCAATGTGTGGGTGACCAGTCCAATGGGCGACATCACGATTTTAGCAGTGTACTTCCCAACCCGCCACTCAATCAACCAACTCCAATTTCACACATTTTTCAACACTTGGTGGGGCTCCAGACGTATCATGCCCAAATGCCGGGAGCTCTACAATATCATATCGGTGGATATCCTCTACTACCAATCCTCAGGCGAACCTTCATACTGCCCTACTGATCCCACCAAAATTCCAGATGTCTTGGACTTTGCTGTATCGAAGGGAGTAGCTCGCTACAGAATTGTCACCGGCAACCAGTTGGAGTTGTGCTCAGACCAATGTACAGTTCAGTTGCTGGTGGGTCATCCAGCTACAACCAACACAGCAAGAAAAGGGCTTTAGAGGCCGCAAATGGACATCGGGCGATACCTGGCTCTGGTTTCAAAACAACATCAACCCAGAAGTCACTTTTGAGGGCTAACTAGTAACTATCTGGATAATGCTGTTGAGAACCTCAACCAGCAGAGTTCGCCACTCCCCGTACGCTAACTCCACGCCAAGATATCATCTGTGGTCCCCTGAGCTACCCTCCATGGTTTTTGAAAAACGACGTCTTTGATGTCTGTGGCATATCTCACGAAACTCAACTGATAAAACGGCGTATAATAGAGCTGCTAAAGTGAGACGCTACTCACCAATGTTTAATGATGTCGCTCAGACAATGAGAAGGCAGAGGCGTTTGCCCATCACCTACTCGAGGTCTTCTCACCATTTACTAGGTGTAGTCGAGAGGAAGAAGATATGACACCCCTACAGATGGCCTTCATGACTCATGGCTGAGCTGAGTAAGCCATTAGTCCATTAGACATTAAGACATTAAAGTTCACTGGGTACGACGGCATTGATAAGTCATCAATTAAAGCCATACCTGGAATCTCACTCCTAGACTCCAACACAATGGAAGTGTGCGGAAGCCGTGATGATTCCAAAACCTGAAAAACCCGCAGCCAATCTAGTCTCACACAGCCCGATCAGCTTATTGGCCGTCCTCTCCAAAGTCGTTGAAAGATTACTTGTGACTAGAGTGCGGTCAAAATTGGAGTAGGCAGTCCTGATTCCCCTTCACCAGTTTGGCTCTCATGTATCATGTATGGAACCCTCAAGGAAGCGTTTTGGGCCTAGTACTCCACACATTGTACACCGCGGACATGCCTACGCTGACCTTAAGTCATGGCTAAAGAGATGGAACATTGTGGTTAACCAGGAGAAATCCACCCACATAACGGAGAGGCTTGTGCTCTACAGTCAACCTAGACGGATACACTATTCCCTCTGTGGCTTCCGCCAAATATCTCGGGCTGAAGCTGGACAAAAGACTAACATGGAAAGGACACATAGCCCAGTCATTTGACTGGGTAAAAAACACTTTTGGCTGCTACAAAACCATCCTTAAGCGAATTCGGTCGTAGGTACGAGTGCCTCTATGGGGAACAGTCAGCCCCTGCCACAAAAACTCCATACAAGGTTTTTAAAACAATGCTCTTCGGATAATATCCAATTCCCACCATCTCCACACAAATTCAGAAATTCTCACCGCTCTTAAGATCCCTACCATTCAATCTGAAATAATAAGACTGACCAAGTCATACTTGGACATACTTGACGGACACTTCAACCCACTAGTCATTAGCCTCCAAGACATTAGCGGCGGTACTCTGAAGAGATCTCATCGTATGTTTGAACGCGCAGATCTCAGAACCTATAGTAGCTAGAGACTTGAATTGAATTTTTATAGATTCGTGTATATCACGCGTAGGTTGAGGTTGTTGTTGTAATTCGATAACTATTCTTGTTTTTTTATCGATTAAAAATGAAATCGATTTTTCGTTTTAAAATTATATCACTAACCATACAACACATAGACGCGCCATCTAGTGCACCGCTATTCAGCCCATAAAGAGTGAGCTCTGACACCCCATCGCCTAATTCGCCGAATTCGCTTCACTTTTAAGTTCGGGCAACGAACATATTTGACAGCGAAATCATTGCGCTGCGAGCGCTCGTTCGGCAATTGTCCATTTATGCAAGAAGCTCTTTTTGTACAACTATGTATGCTTATTCTCTTCTCTCTTATATATTTTTATTCTTCGCTCTCTTCTCCCTCAAATATATCCCTCACCAGCATCCGAGCACAAAAATTGATATTTGCTGGCTGAGCTTCTTTTTGTTCTCTTGCGAGAGTAGAGTATACCAAACTGTTCAAACGGTTAGTCATGCTCATGCAAAATGTTCACATTGTCGTTATTAATATACGCCGGAACGGGGCAATGTCCTAGACGCCATTTCCATACGACGTCACTAATATAGACTGAGGTCCTAGAAGGCTACAACTGTAAGCTCAGGGACAATCAATTCAGAAACAGAAATCAAATAAAAATTTTGGTCTTCTAAGCTCCATCTTTCTTATTCATCTAAAGTCGTTGCACCCATTAATAAACAATTTGGACGATTGCCCAGTCGATTAAGGTGCAATCTGGATTTACCGCGTCACATATCACATCAAAGCACAAGTCTCTAGTATTTGAAAAACGGGTTTAGTAAATTGGGGGCGAAGGGGGCGTGGCACCAAAAGTCCATAAACTACAAAACGTCCGCATTCTCTACACCTATCTTCACAGTACATTTGAAATCTGTAGCTTTAATGGGTCACATAAATGAAAGAAAATTTATCGAAATTGATCGATAATTCGGAAACGGAATGAGTTATCGAAAAAAAACTTGTACTGCGTATGGTATTCACGAGTATACATGTCAAATTTCATATTTCTAGCTTTTGTGGTTTACGAGATCAGCGCGTTCATACAGACATGCGGACGGACAGACGGACAGGGCTATATCGACTCAGTTCGTCGAGCTGATCAAGAATATATAGAGAGTTCTGAGTTTGTGAGAGTAAGACGTGTTTTTTGTTTGCGCTCCGTACTTTTAAATATTTCTGTTCTTTAATTTGTTGTAAATTTATGCATTATTTGTGTATTGGTGATTATTGCATTTTTTAGTTTTGATACTGCCGTGATTTTTGCTTATAAGCATTGTGTTTTTTATTTTATTTACAATAGTTTTGTGAGCGTCGGTGTATATCTAAATTGCAATTTTCGTTTTAGTATTTCTATTCTTTCGTTGTTCTTATTTGCTTTTCTGTTCTTTTTTTAAACGCGTTACTGTGTGTGTTCGCTGTCGCTTGTTCACGCTCAGCTTTTTACACGGGTTAGTGTGTGTGTTCGCTGTCGCATCGCTCAGGCTTAGCTTAGCGTTTTGTTTTTGTTTCTTGCGAAATTTATTGCGTTTGTAGTGCAGCTCTCTCCCGCTCTATTTTCTGTTTCTTCATCTACTAATTATTCTTTTGATCTTTGTAGTAGCTGAGTGTTGTTGCTTGTGATTTTTGTTTCTCTCAATCACAGTTAATCAACTCTTCGTCTTTTATCTTTTATTTTTTTCTATCTAAATCTGTTTGTATTTTTGTTTTGATTATCTCCCCTACTTGCCAATATGATTTGCTGTAAGAAATCATGTACACTTCGGCATATCACTGATTCTGCACAAATGCAATTTGTTGGGTGCTGGTTGTGCGAGAATCTAATGCACATTAAAAGTGCTGGCATCTCGGGGCGTGACTGTGATAGAGTCATGGCTGCTCCCAAAAGTGGGTGTGGTGGATTACGCTGGTCTTGCCCGGATTGTTTGGAAAAACAATTAAGTTTTTCCAAGATGTATAATTCTGTGCGGGTTCAGTATTCAAATCTGAGCAAATTTTCAAAACAGCTAGAAGAGGAACTAAAAGCTGGAGAGGATATTTTGTATCAGTATAAGTTTGATTCTCCGTTGAATACAGTGATTACTCCATCACTGCTAGTTCCTCCCTCCATTCAATTATCATCTCCTACCTTATCAACCCCTTGTCAAGAATTATCAATTCCAATACCTGATGATTCTGTTGTAATATCTGGGTCTAGTGTCAGCACAGACATTCAAAAGGCCACTAATAAAAAAGGTAAAGTTTCTCCGAGTGTTGCACAAGCTAAGAACAACATTCAGTCACCGTCTCCTACACCGTCCCCTACTCCTATATTACCCCATTTATCTGTTGTGTCTCCTCGAAAGCAAGTTTTCTTATCTAGGCTTTCATCAGATACGACATGTGAGGCTGTGTCTGCTTTTATTGAAAGTAAAATTTCATCTAAAGTATTTATAACGAAGTTTAATTTTGCGACTCCTCGTGAAATTGCTATATTTAAAATCAATGTACCAATTGAATTTTTCGATACAATATGTGATCCAAACTTTTGGCCACCTCATGTTGTTGTACATGAATTCAAACCTAAGACTCGGAATAGAATTTCTCCAGTGTCTTTAAATCCCGTTTCGGTTCAACCTTCATCTGAGGCTGTATCAAAAAACTAAGTTTCTTTCCATCTTTTCCGCAGCTATCTATTATTTATCAAAATGTTCGAGGCCTTAATTCTAAATTAAAAAATCTATTTCTGCCTAGCTGTAGTGTCCAATCTGAACTTATAGCCCTCACTGAAACGTGGTTAAGCCAAAATGTTTATAATAGTGAGGTTTTTTCAAATAATTTCACTATTTATAGACTTGATCGCGCGTCTCGTAGAGGTGGTGGTGTTTTATTAGCTGTTAAATCCCATTTCCTCTCTGAATCTTTTACATTCTCATCAATTCACAATGTTGAGATTATTGGAGTTAAAATAACTTTTCAGTCTTGTTCCCTATACGTTACTTGTTCATATATTCCTCCCTCTTCCGATTTACAAGTTTATAGTCATCATATATCTTGTATTAAAGAAATGTATGAATATGTTCAAGATAATGACTTATTTCTTGTGTTGGGTGATTTTAATATACCTAACACTTCTTGGGCCTCATTTCCTAATTCGAATTATCTTATTCCAACAATTGATCATTATTTTTTTGATGAATTGTTTAATCTTTCTATGTATCAGATGAACTCAATTTCTAATCATTTAAATCGTTCTCTTGATCTTGTTTTTACTAATGATGACGCCAGCATTAATGTTTTAAGATCATCCCCCTTTTGTATACCTGAGGATTTATATCATCCAACATTAGAGGTTTTAATACCTATTTACTGTCCACCAATTTTTACGCCCTCGACATCTAAAAAGCGGCGTTGTTTTAATAAATGTAATTTTGTTTTGCTTAATGATCTCATTAATGCAACAGATTGGGCTCCTTTATATGAGGCAGTTGATGTAAACTTAGCAGTTTCAACATTCTACAATACTTTAAATGCTATTCTAGACAAGTGTGTTCCTAAGTGTCTTCCCAAATCTCTTTCTAATAAACCTCCCTGGTTCACTTCAACTCTTTCAACTCTAAAAAATTTTAAATCTAAATGTTTTAAAAAGTTCAAAAAGTCGGGTTCGATCGTTGATTGGTCTAAATACTCCTTAGCTAAGGCCAATTTCAATATTTTAAACTCTCGTTGTTATGAGAATTACCTTATACGCTGTAAAAGGCAGTTTGCTCGTGATCCCCAAAGATTTTATTCATTTGTAAATTTGAAGCGTAAATCTTCTGGGTTTCCATCCTCGTTTTTCCTAGGTTGTGACAGTACTTGCAATGATCAAGATACCTCAGATCTATTTGCAAAGTTCTTCCAATCCACTTATTCAACTGCCATTTCTGAAACCAATTCTTTTCCAATTTTAAATTCTGAAATTAATGGAAATGCTATTATGGTTTCTAATATTTCTCCTGTCTCTCTTTTATCCGCTATGCGTACGTTGAAATCGTCGTTCTCTCCGGGGGCGGATGGTATTCCTAGTTGTGTGATTAAAGAATGCAGTGCTTCTTTGTGGTCACCTTTATTAAAACTGTTTAATTTGTCTCTTGATACCTCGGTATTTCCTTCAATTTGGAAAGAATCATTTATTATTCCTCTGTATAAAAAAGGAGGAAGATCTGATATTTCAAATTACAGAGGCATTGCCAAGCTTTCTGCTATTCCGAAGTTATTTGAAAAAATTATAACTTCTAATTTACAGCACTTTTGTAAATCCATTATTTCACCATCGCAGCATGGTTTTGTTCAGAATCGATCAACCTCTACGAACTTATTAGAATTTTCATCCCTAGTCAATGAAAGCTTTTGAAAGGAAATGCAAACAGATGTTATATACACTGATTTCAGTAAGGCATTTGACTCTGTTCAGCATGACATCTTGCTTCAAAAGCTTGACCATTTGGGATTTTCTCCTAAACTTCTGTCTTGGATTGCTTCCTATTTAAAGGGTAGAACCCAAAGAGTTCTGTTGAGAACATCTATTTCGAAGGTCATATTTGTCTCTTCGGGTGTTCCTCAGGGTAGTCACTTGGGTCCTCTACTTTTCTCCCTATTTATAAATGACCTTCCCAGCTGTATTTCTTACTCTAGGATATTTATGTATGCAGATGATGTAAAACTCTGTCTCTCATACAAGAACTCAATAGATCAACAATTTAGATGCAACTGATTAGCTTTACACCAATTTTGAAAGGATATTAGATCATCCTGTAGGCGTAGATGATCTAATATCCTTTCAAAATTGGTGTAAAGCTAATCAGTTGCATCTAAATTGTTCTAAGTGTATGACAATGACTTTCTGTCGTACCACTCCATTTTTGCTGATTACACAATCAACAATGTGTCCTTGCAACGTATTTCTACAATCAAAGATCTCGGTGTGCTCTTTGACTGTAAACTTAGATTCAATACCCATATTCTAACCATCGTTAATGAAGCCAAAAGTGTACTTGGTTTTATTAAACGATGGTCTAAAGAGTTTAATGATCCGTTTGTCACTAAACTTCTTTTTGTCTCGCTGGTACGTCCTATTTTAGACTATTGTTCTATTATATGGTCGCAACAGCAGGAAGTGTATCAGGACCGTATTGAATCGGTTCAGAAGCAATTTCTTCTTTTTGCCTTGCGCAATCTAATCTGGTATGGTAACCTTCGTCTACCGTCTTATCGTAGTAGGCTTCTTCTTTTGGATCTTCCATCGTTAATCAATCATAGAATAGTCTTGGGTATTACTTTTCTACATAAGTTGATTAACGGTAGTATTGATTCGCCTTCCCTTCTATTTCAAGTCAACTTCCTAGTTCCTTCCCGTGCTTCTCGTCACTTCTGTCCTCTTTATTTACCTATATGTAACTGTAACTATTCCTTGTACAGTGCGTTCCGTGTTCTATGTACTAAGTACAATACTTATTTTCATGTATTTAGTTCTGAACTCTCTCTTTCCTTAATAAAATCTTCTCTTTTAGCATATTTCAGAGAAATTGCAATTCTCCTTACTTGTGTAGTGATTTCTCTTATCGTATTTTACTTTGTAAGATTTTTATTTTTATACCCTGAACCCATTAAAAATGGGTAATCAGGGTATAATGGTTTTGTTGCAGCCCAAATGTATGTAACATGCAGAAGGAGGCGTGGCAGACCCTATAAAGTATATATATTCTTGATCAGGACGACAAGCCGAGTCGATTGAGCCCTGTCCGTCTGTCTGTCTGTCCGTCCGTCCGTCTGTCCGTCCGTCCGTCTGTCCGTCTGTCCGTATGTTTGAACGCGTGGATCTCAGAACCTATAATAGCTAGAGACTTGAACTTTTTTTTTAAAGAAAATTGACTACATTCGTGAGTCAAATTATAAAATTACAAAATTAAAAATTATAAAAAGGAGAGGAAAAAGAAAAAGCCTAATACTAACAATATATAGCAATGATATCACCAACCCGATGGGGGTGTTTTACTTGCCGGACCGGCGAGCTATGCCCCAAATCACAGCCAGATATGGTTAGTGATATCATTGAAACTAAGCAAGATAGAAGTTAAAAAAAAGGTTATAAAAATATAAGAAAAAATAAAAATCTTAAATAGTAAAATATGATAAGAGAAATCACTACACAAGTAAGGAGAATTGCATAGGTGCATTCTCACAACTGTGGTGTGTGTGTGTGATTTCTCTGAAATATGCTAAAAGAGAAGATTTTATTAAGGAAAGAGAGAGTTCAGAACTAAATACATGAAAATAAGTATTGTACTTAGTACATAGAACACAAAACGCACTGTACAAGGAATAGTTACAGTTACATATAGGTAAATAAAGAGGACAGAAGTGACGAGAAGCACGTGAAGGAACTAGGAAGTTGACTTGAAATAGAAGGGAAGGCGAATCAATACTACCGTTAATCAACTTATGTAGAAAAGTAATACCCAAGACTATTCTACGATTGATTAACGATGGAAGATCCAAAAGAAGAAGCCTACTATAATAAGACGGTAGACGAAGGTTACCATCCCAGTTTACATTGCGCAAGGCAAAAAGAAGAAATTGCTTCTGAACGGATTCAATACGGTCCTGATACAATTTCTGCTGTGGCGACCATATAATAGAACAATATTCTAAAATAGGACGTACCAGCGAAACTAAAAAAAGTTTAGTGACAAACGGATCATTAAACTCTTTAGACCATCGTTTAATTAAACCAAGTACACTTCATTAACGATAGTTAGAATATGGGTATTGATCTAAGTTTACAGTCAAAGAGCACACCGAGATCTTTGATTGTAGAAATACGTTGCAAGGACACATTGTTGATTGTATAATCAGCAAAAAATGGAGTGGTACGACTGAAAGTCATTGTAATATACTTAAAATAATTTAGATGCAACTGATTGGCTTTACACCAATATTGAAAGGAAATTAGATCATCCTGTAGGCGTAGATGATCTATTGAGGTCTTGTATGAGAGACAGTATTTGACATCATCTGCATACATGAATATTCTAGAGTAAGAAATACACCTGGAAAGGTCATTTATAAATAGGGAGAAAAATAGAGGGCCCAAGTGACTACCCTGAGGAACACCAGAAGAGACAAATATGACCTTCGAAGTAGATGTTCTCAACAGAACTCTTTGGGTTCTACCCTTTAAATAGGAAGCAATCCAAGACAGAAGTTTAGGAGAAAATCCCAATTGGTCAAGCTTTTGAAGCAAGATGTCATGCTGAACAGAGTCAAATGCCTTACTGAAATCAGTGTATATAACATCTGTTTGCATTTTATTTAAAAAGCTTTCATTGAATAGGGATGAAAATTCTAATAATCGATTCTGAACAAAACCATTCTGCTATGGTGCAATAATGGATTTACCAAAGTGTTGTAAATTAGAAGTTATAATTTTTTTCAAATAACTTCGGAATAGCAGAAAGCTATGCAATGCCCCTATAATTTGAAATATCCGATCTTCCTCCTTTTTTATACAGAGGAATAATAAATGATTCTTTTCAAATTGAAGAGAATACCGAGGTATCAAGAGACAAATTAAACAGTTTTAATAAAGGTGACCACAAAGAAGAACGGCATTCTTTAATCACACAACTAGGAATACCATCCGCCCCCGAAGAGAACGACGATTTCAACGTACGCATAGCGGATAAAGAATTAAGAAAGATACAGGAGAAATATTAGAAACGATAATGGCATTTCCATTAATTTTAGAATTTAAAATTGGGAATGAATTGGTTTCTGAAATGGCAGTTGGATAAGTGGATTGGAAGAACTTTACAAATAGATCTGAGGTATCTTGATCATTGTCACAACCTAGGAAAAACGAGGATAGAAACCTAGAAGATTTACGCTTCAAATTTACAAATGAATAAAATCTTTTAGGATCACGAGCAAACTGCTTTTTACAGCGTATAAGGTAATTCTCATAACAACGAGAGTTTAAAATATTGAAATTGGCCTTAGCTAAGGAGTATTTAGACCAATCAACGATCGAACCCGACTTTTTGAACTTTTTAAAACATTTAGATTTAAAATGTTTTTAGAGTTGAAAGAGTCGAAGTGAACCAGGGAAGCTTATTAGAAAAATATTTAGGAAGACACATAGAAACACAACTTGTCTAGAATAGCATTTAAAGTATTGTAGAATATTGAAACTGCAAAGTTTACATCAGCTGCCTCATATAAAGGAGCCCAATCTGTTGCATTAATGAGATCATTAAGCAAAACAAAATTACATTTATTAAAACAACGCCGCTTTTTAGATGACGAGGGCGTAAGAATTGATGGACAGTAAATAGGTAATAAAACCTCTAATGTTGGATGATATAAATCCTCAGGTATACAAAAGCGGGATGATCTGAAAACATTAATGCTGGCGTCATCATTAGTAAAAACAAGATCAAGAGAACGATTTAAATGATTGGAAATTGAATTCATCTGATACATAGAAAGATTAAACAATTCATCAAAGTATTTGAAATAAGTGTTTTGAAAATTTGGGCGAAGGAGGCGTGGCATCCAAAATTTAACAAAAATCAAAATTGAATAAAAGTCCTATTAATCTAAATACAAGATTTGGTCTTTAACTATCAAGATATAGAAGATATAATTTTAAAACTGAAAATCGATTTCGTTTTTAATCGATTAAAAAAGAACGAGAAGAGTTATCGAATTTCTAAAACAAACTCGACCTGCGCGTGATATACACGAATCTATAAAAAAAGTTCAAGTCTCTAGCTATTATAGGTTCTGAGATCCACGCGTTCAAACATACGTACAGACGGACGGACGGACAGACGGACAGACAGACAGACGGACAGGGCTCAATCGACTCGGCTTGTCGTCCTGATCAAGAATATATATACTTTATGGGGTCTGCCACGCCTCCTTCTGCCTGTTACATACATTTGGGCTGCAACAAAACCATTATACCCTGATTACCCATTTTTAATGGGTTCAGGGTATAATAATGATCAATTGTTGGAATAAGATAATTCGAATTGGGAGATGATGCCCAAGAAGTGTTAGGTATATTAAAAACACACAACACAAGAAATAAGTCATTATCTTGAACATAGTCATACATTTCTTTAATACAATATATATGATGACTATAAACTTGTAAATCGGAAGAGGAAGGGATATATGAAGAAGTAACGTATAGGGAACAAGACTGAAAAGTTATTTTAACTCCAATAATCTCAACATTGTGAATTGATGAGAATGTAAAAGATTCAGAGAGGAAATGGGATTTAACAGCTATTAAAACACCACCACCTCTACGAGATGCGCGATCAAGTCTATAAATAGTGAAATTATTTGAAAAAACCTCACTATTATAAACATTTTGGCTTAACCACGTTTCAGTGAGGGCTATAAGTTCAGATTGGACACTACAGCTATGCAGAAATAGATTTCCTAATTTGGAATTAAGGCCCCGAACATTTGGTTAAATAATAGATAGCTGCGGAAAAGATGGAAAGAAACTTAGTTTTTTGATACAGCCTCAGATGAAGGTTGTACCGAAACGGGATTTAAAGACACTGGAGAAATTCTATTCCGAATCTTAGGTTTGAATTCGTGAACAACAACATGAGGTGGCCAAAAGTTTGGATCACATATAGTATCGAAAAATTCAATTAGTACATTGATTTTAAATATAGCAATTTCACGAGGAGTCGCAAAATTAAACTTCGAGATAAAAACTTTAGATGAAATTTTACTTTCAATGAAAGCAGATGCAGCCTCACATGTCGTATCTGATGAAAGCCTAGATAAGAAAACTTGCTTTCGAGGAGACACAACATATGAATAGGGTAATATAAGAGTAGAAGACGGTGTAGAAGACGGTGTCTGAATGTTGTTTTTAGTTTGAGCAACACTCGGAGAAACTAACTTTTTTAGTAGTGGCCTTTTAAGTGGCTGTTATGACACAGACATTTCAACTGAATCATCTGATATGGGAATTGATAATTCTTGAGAAGGTGAAGAAGGGGTTGATAAGTTAGGAGACGATACTTGAATGGAAGGGGGAAATAGCAGTGATGGAGCAAACACTGTATTTACCGGAGAATCAGAATTATACTGATTCAATAATTCATCTCCAGCTTTCAGTTCCTCTTCAAGCTGTTTTGAAAATTTACTTAGATTTGAATACTACTGCACGCACATGAATCTATAAAATTTCAATTTAATTTAAAATTCAAGTCTCTAGCTATTATAGGTTCTGAGATCCACGCGTTTAAACATACGGACGGACGGACAGACTCAATCGACTCGGCTTGTCGTCGTGATCAAGAATATATATACTTTATGGGGTCTGCCACGCGTCCTTCTGCCTGTTACATACATTTGGGCTGCAACAAAACCATTATACCCTGATTACCCATTTTTAATGGGTTCAGGGTATAATAATGATCAATTGTTGGAATAAGATAATTCGAATTGGGAAATGAGAGCCAAGAAGTATTAGGTATATTAAAATCAAATTAGGTATTATTCAAAATCTTTTTTTTAAATTTTACTCTCCACACCAACATGATTTTTGAATAACACTAGTTTCTGCACTGTTTTGAAAAAAACTTATGTATATGTTTATAAAATATTCGTGAATAATTCGATCACACAATTAAAAGTTGAGGTAGGCACGCGCCACACACAAGTCTCACAAGCAATAGAAGATGCAGCTCTTACAATTTCCACTGGCAGTTAAAGTTTCGCTCACATATAAACGAGGAACTGTAACGGCCAGTTTCTTATACAGGAACACAAATCCTCATACATGTAACAAGTGTAACGGTAAGTACTGAAAGTGTGTGTGCATGCTCGTCGTGAAATAATATTATTTATGTGCCTCACATTTCCCTTTTCGCGTATATTAATAACGACAGTGTGAACATTTTGCATGTATTTTGCAAAAAGAAGCTCAACCAGGAAATATAAATTTTTCTGCTCGGCTGCTGATGAGGGATATATTTGAGGGAGAAGAGATCAGAGAATAAGCATACATAGTTGTACAAAAAGAGCTTCTTGCATAAATGGACAATTGCCGAACGAGCGCTCGCAGCGCAATGATTTCGCTGTCAAATATGTTCGTTGCCCGAACTTAAAACTGAAGCGAATTTGGCGAATTAGGCGATGGGGCGTCAGAGCTCACTTTTTATGGGCTGAAAAGCGGTGCACTAGATGGCGCGTCTGTGTTGTATGGTTAGTGGTTAGAGACTCCAAATCTTGTGTTTAGTTTAATGGGACGTTTATACAATTTTGGTTTTTGTTAAATTTTGGATGTCACGCCTCCTTAGCCCAAAATTTCTAAATCACGTATTTCAAATCCTAGAGACTTTGCTGCTGTTGCACATATGAATGATATAATTATGCTGCACAAGTTTGATTAAGAAAGCCGATATACAAAAAAAGTTATTAAGCATTTAATTTCCCATAACATGCACATATTGTCGCAGCGCAGTCGTTGAGCAAACTGCGCAGTTAGCAGAGCGTATGCGTGTCCGTGTGTATGTATGCGTTGCTTGCAATATACATGCATATGTACATATGTATGTCCGTATGTATGTATATATAAAATAAGTGTAACATAGATAGAATTTAAATAAAGTCAATATGTATGTATAGATGAAATCTATTGTCATTAAACGAAGCGTTTACCAAGCGTTTACCGTTTACACACGCACCTTATAGCAGCTGCAGAAGCATCTAGAAAATTCGAAGAATTCATAACAACAACAACAAAGACAAATTGGGGATGAGTTGTAAGCAGAAGTTCAGCAGCTCAGTAGCAGTAGCTCAATAACTTTACTTAGGAATTCGGTCTCGCTATCTCGCTATCTCGCTCTCATGTAGTACAACGGCTGTGTTGGTAGAAGCGCCGATCGCCGACATGAAGTCCCGGGTTCGATTCTCTAAGTTGCCGTCAAAAATTTGTTTATGCAAGTTAAACTTATTTTTATTTCTTTTAATTTTTTAATTTATATGCAGACTTTGAAGTGCATTTAAAGCCGCCGATAGGCGGGGCTTAGGGTATTTCCTAGTCGGGCACCTCCGACTAAAGTTGCCTTACGTGTTATTAGTATTAATCTTATTAGCATGGGATAGAAAATACTGGTGTTTATATTTGATGGCTGAGCATATAACGTTGTCATTTCTTATTAGCATTACCGCTTCAAGGATTCACAAAGTGAAATGAGTATATTGGGTTCGTGCAATGTCCGTTTTGCTGTTCGTCCGTTTGTCCGTATGAACGCAAATTTGGAACATATACTCGTGGATACTCTCGTCGGATAAAGTATCAAGATTTTCCCAATACGCCCACTAGGAGCGTGGCAAATTGAAAAATGAATTTTCCTGTATGTCAGAAATACTACTTGTAGCAGTCCTAGCGAGTTGAGATTTGGAATGTATACTCGCGTTGACATCCCAAGTTGAATAAGCTATGGTGGATATATCTACGCCCATTGGGGCGTGGCAAATCGGGTGAAACTGTATCTTCTACAGTTTTAGAGGTAGAGCAACCAAATTTGGCACGTGAGTAACTGTTATGATCCTCTAAAGATCGACCAAAAATTTATATATCCACGCCTACTGGGGGCGTAGCAAATCGGATCTGAATATATATATATAAATTTGCATCTTCTGTTATATTTTGAACACTATTGATGCTAGAAACTTGAGCCTTAATACATATACTTGTATTAAAGTCCCAAGCTAGTTAACGTCCCAATAAGCTATGGGGTCGTGGAAAACCGCACGAGTTTATAGCTTCTACAGTTTTAGTTGCTAGCTTCAAAATTGGATTGGTAGTTTGCTGGTGACTTCCTCTATCGATCGAAATTGTTTTACGCCCCTTTTGGGGCGTGACATATTAAAAAATACCCTGTAATTTTTGCATTTTTTGAGTGTAAGCGTCAAAAATTCACATTTACGTTGTTCTACACCCCTCTCATAGACTGTCCAAAAATGATAAGCCTACGCCCACTGGGGTGTGGCATATAGAGTTAAACCACTTTTCTTGAGCAATAAACACACAATTTATTGACTTTTTGGGCTTTTACCATCTTGATTGAGTTGCTAAATATTATATATGTAAAAAACAATATATTTTAGAACAAAAAATAGAAATAAAAGAAAAGCCGACACAGAAAATTCGAAATTCGAACCCCCGCCTACTTGCACGAGTCAAAATTCGTCATCTCTACCACGACGCCACCGCTGTGCTTGTCAAACCAATAAAATTTATAAATAAAATGTGTATAAAACACCAATTCGCCCGAGTTTCAATCCAAGGGTACTACTATCGGTACGCATCACTTCTATTAGTAACGCCACTGAACCATATAGTAACCGAGTAACTTAATGAGCATATGATTTACGGTGAATTCTATTCTATTGTATTTGTTAAGAAAATGTTTTCTGTGCAGCTGTGCAGCACAATTGTCAATTGCCTAAACGTTTTGTTGAATAACTTCTATGTTATTTAATGGATTTTAATGAAATTTTCAGCATATTAATTATATTTGACTGAATTATGCGAAATTTGTGTATAGAAAAAACCAAAATTGTATTAAATACACATGACACTAAATACACAATTTAGGGATAATTAAGGGTGTGTCAAATTGGTTTTTTTTGGAATGTTATGGAACTGGGAGCTTGCGGTGTGAATGAGTATTTCGCAGTGGACTGCGCCCGACTGCGACGTTCTTAATTGTTTTAATTTTAAAAATTATAATTTTATGCAAACTGTAACTTGTATTTGAAATAGCCGATATGCGGGGTTCAGGGTATTTCCTTAAAATTTCCTTACTTTTTTATTATTATTTTCCAGTTTTTTATGAAGGTAACAATTTTGGGGCACTCCGACCCTATCGAAAGCTTTTGGCAAATCAAGGGTAATGACAGAACAGCGTTTTTTTTGCGCAACGACTTGGTTATTAGGTAGTCTCCTGTGAGCAGACCATTTGACATAGTCTTGCCACATTGGTTGGGGTGGATTACGTTATTTTTGATGGCGAAAAACCAAAGGCATTTGACTAGGATTTCAGGTATTTTGATAGGCAGCAGTGTAAAGAGATTTGTCTATAGTTGGTTATTGATGTTTTGTGTGAGTTTGGCTTAAGAATGGGTGTCACTAAACAGGTTTTAAATTACTGTGGGATGAAACTTTTAAATATATTGTTAAAGAGGTAGGTAATTGGCGTTTTGAATATGGTATGATATTGATGCCAGGTGTGGTCCCTTTGTGGGAGTGTAGTACGGAGAGGAGCTCAATTTGCGTTATGTCGGATTCTATTGCTTGTGCTGAGGGGTGCAGTATATAGTTTAATGGTTTGCTTTATTGTTTGTTTGCAATAAAGGCTTGATTAAAGTCGTTATTCGGCAAATAGTTTAGCTATGGAGGATGCATCTGATGTGGGGAGGTTGTTGGATGGTCTTTTATAGCCTGAACTCATTGAAAATGGGAAATCAGGGTATAATGTTTTTGTGCAAATTTATGTAACAGGCAAAAGGAGATGTCGCAGACCCCATAAAGTATATATATTCTTGATCAGCTCGAATGAGCTGAGTCGATATACCCCTGTCGGACTCTCCGTCCGTCAGGTGTCTGTATGAACGCAAGGATCTCGTAAACCACAGAAGCTAGAGATCTGAAATTTGACATGTATACTCGTGAATATACGCAGTACGAGTTTTTTTTCGATAACTCCCGTTTCCGAATTATCGATAAATTTCGATAAATTAACTTTCAATGATATCTACCATTAAAGGTAGAGACTTAATTAATTTAATTAATTTTTTGATCAGATAGGTGTAGTCAATGCGAACATTTGGTAGTTTTTGGATTTTGGATGCCACGCCCCCATTGCCCCAAATTTGCAAAACGTATTTAAAATACTAGAGACTTGTGCTTTGGCAAATAAACACATATGAATGATATAATTACGCTGCGCAAGTTTGAATGAGAAAGTCAGTCTACAAAAAAAGTTATTAAGCATTTAATTTCCCATAACATTGCCCAGCGCAGTCGCTGAGTAAACTGTATTGATTTTATCTATATATTATATTGATTTTATTTAAATTATATCTATGTTATGCTTTTTTTATATACATACACATGTATATGGGCACATATATATATATATATATATATATATATATATATATATATATATATATATATATATATATATGTATATATGTATATATATATGTGTCCATATACATATGTATGTATATAAAAAAAGCATAACATAGATATAATTTAAATAAAATCAATATAATATATAGATAAAATCTATATATATATATATATATATATATATATATATATATATATATATATATATATATGTGCCCATATACATGTGTATGTATATAAAAAAAGCATAACATAGATATAATTTAAATAAAATCAATATAATATATAGATAAAATCTATTATATTAAAAAACAAAACGTTTATTACCAATAGTATGTGGTAGCAACAACAGAAGCATATAGACATTTCTAACAGTTCATAACAGTAAAGATAAATTGGGGATACAAAGAAGTTATTAAGCATTTAATTTCCCATAACATGAACATATTGGCGCAGCGCAGTGGCTGACTAAACTGCGCAGTCAGCAGTTTATGTGTGAGCGTGTGTATGTATGCGTTGCTTGCAATTTACATACATATGTATTTACGTATGCATGCATATATAATATAAATTTACCAAAAATGAAAATTGTATAAAAGTCCCATTAAGCTAAATACAAGATTTGGAGTCTCTAACTATAAAGATATAGAAGATATAATTTTAAAACTGAAAATCGATTTCGTTTTTAATCGATAAAAAAAGAACGAGAAGAGTTATCGAATTTCTAAAACAAACTCGACCTGATTACCCATTTTTAATGGGTTAAGGGTATAAAAAGATATAAATAAACTAATTAACTCTAGAACAAAAGAAACACTTTAAAAATCTGGAACGATTACACGCACTTCTACAAAACCATTAACCCTGCAAGAGAACCTACACATCTTCCAAACTCAACATCCTCATCTCAAAACTCAATATACCAAATATAGATAAGTTTATAAAAGTTATAAATGAACTAGAAATAGAGATATAAACTGTATATAATGTAAATATATTCTGCCTGAAAGCCTTTGCTGCTCTGGCCTTAAATAAATTTTTATTTAGAATTAATTCTTTGTAACAATAAAATAATAATAATAACAAGTAAGAAAGCTCTAGTCGAGACTGCTCGACTAAGAGATACCCTGAACCCTTCGAATAACCGATATTGGAAGCATGCTATGATTATTTTACATATATGTACATATATGTATATTGCGAGCCACACATACACACATTCGCACGCACACGAACGTAATATGAGCATGTGCTCTGCTAACTGAGCAGCAACTGCGCTCGAGCTGCAATATGCCTAAGATATGGGAAATTAAATGTTTAATAACTTTTCCAGATGGACTTTCTTAATCAATTTTGCAAATTGGGGTCGAAGGGGGCGTGGTATCCAAAATATAAAAACTACAAATGTCCGCATTCACTACACCTATCTGCGCACAATTAATTTGAAGTCTCTAGGTTTAATGGGTCACATAAATGAAAGCAAATTTATTGAAATTTAGCGATAATTCGGAAACGGGATGAGTTACCTGACGGACGGACGGACAGGGCTATATCGACTCAGCTCGTCAAGGTGAAAAAGAATATATATACTGTGTGTAAAATCAGATTGTATTTTCTAAGAGTTCAAAGACATCTGTTAGATTATTGATCATTTGTTTTTCTGAACAGTCCACGACGATTAAATCGTTCATATAAAGGAATGCTTGTGAAGACTTAAGACCCGAAAATGGTCATGGTCATCATTCTCTGGAATGAGTTTGGTGCTATTTTTAGTCCACATGGTAATCGCGTGAAGCGATATAAGCCATTACTCGTTGAAAAGGACGTTATATTTCTTGAACTTTCTTCGATTCAATTTGATAAAATCCTGACATTAAATCAAGACGTGAGAAATATTTTTTGCTCGGCCCAAATAATTTAGAATATCATCAATTCTCGGGAGTGGAAATTTATCAGGTAAGAGCTTTTTATTTATTTGACGAAAGTCAATTACTAATCGCCATTTCTTTTCTTCTGATGTGAAAAGGGACTTTTTCGGTACTAGTAGAAATGGGCTGTTATATTCAGACACAGATGGTTAGACTATATTGTCGTTAATGAGTTTACCAACTTGTTTTTTATTTCCTCGACATGACTATTGGGACTTCTGTAATTTTTTTAATATACTGCTTCACTATCTTTCAATCTCAATATTTAATTATAAAAGTTATTTGTTGTAATCGATTTGGTTTGTAGTCCGAATACATCACTGTACCTGGTACACAATTCAGTTAGTTGTTTTCAGACTCACAAGTGAAATGAGTATATTGGGTGCAAGGGCCGTCTTGCTGTCCGTCCGTCTCTCCGTCTATTGAAGCTAGAGACTTGAAATTTGGAACATATACTCGTGTATACTCTCATCAGATAAATTGCCAAGATTTTCCCGATACGCCCACTAGGGGCGTGATAAATTGGATAATAAAAATACTACTTGTAGAAGTCCTAGAGAGTTGAGCTTTGGAATGTATACTCGCGTTGACATCCCAAGTTGAATAAGCAAGTACATATACTTGTATTAACGTCCCAAGCTAGCTAACGTCCCAATAAGGTATGGGGGCGTGGCAAACCGCACGAGTTTATAGCTTCTACAGTTTTAGTCTTAGAAGCTTTAAAATTGGACTGGTAATTTGCTGGTGACCTCCTCTATCGGTCACCCAAAATTGTTTTTACGCCCCTTTTGGGGCGTGACATATACAAAAATACCCTGTAATTTTTGCATTTTTTGAGTGTAAGCGTCCAAAATGCACAGTTTCGTTGTCCTACACCCCTGTCATAGACTGGCCAAAAATTATATGTCTTCGCCTACTGGGGGCGTAACAAATAGAATTAAACCACTTTCCTTGAGCAATAAACACACAATTTATTTATTTTTTGGGCTTTTACCATCTTAATTGAGTTGCTAAATATTATATATGTAAAAAACAATATATTTTAGAACAAAAAATAGAAATAAAAGAAAAGCCGACACAGAAAATTCGAGATTCGAACCCCCGCCTACTTGCACGAGTCGAAATTTGTCATCTCTACTACGACGCCACCGCTGTGCTTGTCAAACCAATAAAATTTATAAATAAAATGTGTATAAATACCGACTCGCCCGAGGTTCGATCCAAGGGTGCCACGATTGGCGCGCGTCACTTCTAATAGATTAGCAACGGTACTGAAGCACATAGTAAATAAGTAACTTACTGAGCATATGATTCACGCTGAATTCTATTGTATTTTTTATTTCTTAGAACATAAGAAAATGTTTGCTGAGCAGCTGTGACGGTTGCGAACGACTGCAACGTTTTCACTTGTTTAAATTGGACTGGAAAATTTTCTTCAATTGCGATAAAACAGCTTCGTTTTTAGTTTCATTTATATTTTGGACTACTTCGTAGTTCGAAAGAGGTTTATTTTTAATATTATTTTTTGTTATTAGTTTATCTGAATTAGTCGTATTGAACAATCGGACGAACGAACACATTGTTATTTTGTTCGCAATATAAATTCCCCTTTGTACTTCTTGAGTTAAATACCTACTCAAGAAGTACAAAGTGAAATCATCTTTTGTATCAGTCTGGATCTACTATATTAAATTCGTCCTCACGAATATAATCCCTCGATTATATTCTGTTTAAATTGTAGATATATTGGGATAGTGCCCGGGATTTGATTATCTCTTGTCCTATTCCTTGAATGTTAACTGTTTTATTTAGCTATGTATATATATCTACATACATATATTATTATAATTATCTGAATTGATTTTTAATATCGAAATATCTGCACCAGTGTCTATAAGGAATGTTAAGTTTAAATAAGTTGATCTACTTAAAAAGTTTGCAAAAATATAGAGATTTGAATTAATAGTGTGAACCACATTATTATTTATTGTTTTGTTCCTAAAAGGTTTTGGTCAGAGTCAGTCTAAGTAGACTAATAGCAAACGTTGACGGAACGATGGCAGGGAAACGAAAGCTTTTAATGGAAACCACAAACGCGATACTACTGTATGGTAGTGAAGTGTGGGCGGCCACTCTGAAAGCAGAATTCAGGCGGAAACCGATACTATCGGTGCAGAGAAGGATAGCTTCCGCGTACCGGACCGGCGGTAACACTAATAGCAGCAGTCATACCTATAGACCTGCTTGCGCAAGAGCGCAAGAAGATATGGGAACTCCGCAAAAGCGGACAATTTTTGGTGCAGATGGTAAAGAAGAAGAAGACTAAATGGGCAGCCGAGAGGTATGAGAGATGGACAGTAAGAATTATCCCCGACCTAGAACAGTGGATAAATAGAAAACACGTTGAAACGTCTTTTTATCTGACACAAATGCTCTTTGGACATGGTTACTTCCAAAAGTACCTAAATAAGATGAGAAAAACTGTCGAATCCAGGTGTATTTACTGTGAAAATACAATGGATGACGCAGAGCACACGTTTTTTGACTGCGAAAGGTGGTCAGAAGAACGTATTAACATAGCAGAAACTGTCGGTGAAGTCAAAATAGAGACTATTGTACAGCAGATGTGCAATAGCATAGATGCTTGAAAGAGAGTCTGTGACTTCGCTGAAAAGATTCTGCGGCGGAAAAAGTGGGAGCAGGACGCAGCAACACGGATGGCAATTCTCAGATAGAGCATATACAAGGGCTCCACCCTTGTAATTCGGGATATTTCCTGGTTCCAAGGTGGAATGCCATCCCTTGAAAGAGGAGGTTTTTTAGTCGGTAAGCATTAAGCCAGTCTGACACACCAGTAATAGTGACGACATGACTGACAGTGCGTAAAGCATTTTTACCTACCTCAGCCACAAAAAAAAAATCAGGTAAGGAAACTATAGTCGGAGGTGCCCGACTACAAAATATCTTAAACCCCGCCTATCGGCGATTTTAAATGTACTTCACAGTTTGCATAGAATTATATAATTTTAAATTAAATTACAAAATAAATAAATAAATAAGTAACTTGCATAAAAAAAAAATTTTGACTCAGCTAGCTGAGCTAGGTTAGCGAATCGAACCCGGGTCTTCATGTCGGCGATCACCGCTTCTACCAATACCGCCGTTACACTACATTAGTTTGAGATGGCGAATTCGTAAGTAAAAAAATGCAAATGAGCTGCTGAACTTCTGCTGAATATTTATCCCCAATTTATCTTTGTTGTTGTGAATTCTTAGAATTTTCTAGCTGCTTCTGTGCTCCTACCGTGCGTTTGTACGTAAACGTTTGGTAAACGTTTTGTTTAATAACATAATGCATTTAATCTATACATACATATGTATTTTACATTGACATTGAAAAGCACAAGTCTCTAGTATGTGAAATACATGATTCGGCAACTTGGGCGAAGGGGGCGTGTCATCAAAAATTTAATAAACTAAATACAATATTTGAAGTCTCTAACTATAAAGATGTAGAAGATAAAAAAAATTTTAAAACTGAAAATCGATTTTCGCTTTTAATCGAAAAAAAAGAGAAGAGTTATCGAAATAAAAAACTTGATCTACGCGTGATATACACGAATCTACAAAAAATTTAAGTCTTTAGGTATTATAGGCTCTGAAATCCACGCGTTCAAACATACGGACAGACGGACAGACAGACGGACGGGGCTCAATCGACTCGGCTTGTCGTCCTGATCAAGAATATATATACTTTATGGGGTCTGTCACGCCTCCTTCTGCCTGTTACATATATTTGGGCTGCAACAAAACCATTATACCCTAATTACCCATTTTTAATGGGTTCAGGGTATAAAAAAAGGGTTTTTGTCGGTCCATACGTAAGTGGCCGTTCATATTGCATTTGCTTACGTTAATGGTCGCCTTGTGTTTATCACAGCCACAAAGTGTCGCTATGTCACATGTAGTATACTCTAACATGTGTTGAGCATATGACGCATTTATATGTAGAATACTCTACATTGAGTCGGGTGTTGTTACTATATGTAGTATGTACTACAAGATCCCAACTGTTGATTTCTATACAGTACAGCAAGCATTTCTTGAATATTGTCGATGATGCATAGTTCCTTATTGATTATGTATCGTTTCTTAGTGACGGTTGACGGTGAGACTCTGTCAAATCCAAATGTTTGACCAAATTTTAGTATGAAAACCTTGGCCGCTGCACTTCAGGTTGTGGTTTTACATCAATTAACGTACCCTAGATTTGATAGAAAGCTGAATCTAATTTCATATAGTTTTTCTTGTTGCAACCAAGCGTGATTGGATCTTCAAACATTCGGAATATCGCGAAGTGAATGGGGTTGATTTTTTCCCAATATTGATTTACAAGGGGTCTTAAGCGTGCTTATAATTCCTGTGTCATCTGGTCAAGCAGTCTTTTCAATACTGCTAGTAGAGCAGTTTGTTACCATTGAAGACGTTCGAGAGTGCTTTCTCCATAGGGTCAAGTTCGCTTACGGAAAATTCCTCTTGATTTTGAGATGTAATTTTCCTTTGAAGAAGAATTCTCACCCATTTGAATCCCTATTTTTCCATTGACTTGATCGAATACAGCTTAGAGCTGATTTAAGTGCTCACCCTTATGGAAGTGCGTTAGATTTGATTTGCGTTCTTTTATTTATCTTTTTATAGTTTCTAACCAATATCTCACCAATCGAGGTCAGATTATTAATTAATTCTTCCATTGCGTTATTTTATTTATTTAAAATTATATTGATAGACCTGGGTGCCTGATCGATGATCAGAATGCATCTAAGACTTTCAGTCCTTGGTACAGAACCAAAACTAAGTATTCGTTTAACTGTTATTGTAAGCCCCTAATACAGCACCAGTGGATACGGGTGTCAGAAATACTACTTTAACAACAGAGATGAGCAGAAATAGTGAAAGACGAGACACGATGCTCTATTTTCAAGTGCTATATTCGTAGTGATTTATTTGTTCTTATATAAGTGGGGTTTTTCGTCGAACACTGGGAACATATTCTTATTCTTTAGCGGGAGCCTCTTTCAGCACTATTTGGTTACGGAAGTAGTTCAATGGTTTGTCAGTCATGTCAATTGTGTAAGTCATTTTGAAGCGTGAATCTCTTTGTCTGGCTTGTAAAAAATTTAGCTTCAGTTTCGTCGCTTTGCGCTTTCCAGCGTTCGATTTATGCATTTGGTTTGCTCCCGGATACCGAGAATGTGTGTGGCTCCTATTTCTATATGTTAATATTCCTCGCACTATAAAGGAAATGCCGGAGTTTTGCCCAAACTAAGACAATTCTGGGACAGAACAGCTTCAATACCGTAAGGCCGAGGCGTCAGTAGTTAGAGCAAACGGCTTTTGGTAGTAGGCTACATTATTAATGAAATTGTATCCGACGTTTTTTAAATCGAAGGGGAAACAACAAGTGTAATCTGGTGATAACCTGATTGTAGATCAAGAGTGGTAAAGTATTTTGCTTTACCCAATTTTTCCAATATCATATTGATGTTCAGTATAGGGTAAGTGACAGGATTTCAGATTTAGTATCCTGAAATGTATCACTGGACGTTTCTTTATATTGCCCGTTCCATGTCAGCTTTTTTGGTTAGTAAGTTTAGTTTATTTTATACGCATCGTAATATTGGAGAATTGTCTTGCCTCAGCATGCCTCAGCTTGTCGGTGTAGGTAAATACTAAACTGGTTATGATCGCCTCAGGATTTTGTGGCGTAATAAACGAAGCCAAAAGTGCATCTGCTGCGCGCCTAATCTTGGTTCGGAATATGAGCATTTGTTAATGGCGAGAGGTTCCGTCCTTTTGAAGATCCGCTTTTCTCCGTGCGACGCATGTCTCTTGAGTTCCATGAAACTCAGGACTTCACTGTGTTGCGGAGATACTATCTCTGTTTTTCGTTCGGCTTATCCATTACTTATTACTTAACTTATCTCCCGCAGCAGTCGCGTTAGAATCTAATTGTCGTTTACTGCAGTTGATGTGTTGAAGTTTCAGGCTGCCACTTAATTTCAAGACTTGCTTCGTTTTTTATAACTATATACCACACTTTTTTGAGTGCAAGTATAACTCTGAACGTTCACAGTTACGCTTACACTCAAAAAATGCGAAAATTTGAAATAATTTTTGGTCGATCGATAGAAGAGGTCAGAAATATCCTTGCATCCAAGGTATAAACTCGTGCCCCTGTGAGAGTATATATATCCGCTTTAGCACCATAGGGCATATGTACAAAACCGCTAGTCTCTAGCATCAATAGCGTTCAGAATTTTGCAAAATTTCTATAGTCGGATGCGGTTTGCCACGATCCAGTGGGCGTGGGTGTATATTTTTTGTTCGATACATATCTTTATAGGATCTTAACAATTACTCACGTGCCAAATTTGGTCGTTCTAGCTCTAAAACTTTAGAAGATAGATTTTCACCACATTTGAAACGCCCCCAAAGGTTACTGAACTTGGGATGTCAACGCGACTATATATTCGAAATTGATCGATAACAAAAAAATGGGATTGCTTATCGAAAAAAAAAAACAAACAAATCGTTCTGCGTATGGAATACACATATCAGATCTCCACCTTTTGAGGTTTACCAGACCGCTGCGTTCGCACATCTTATCGACTAAGATCATAATGCTGATTCAAGAATATATATACTTTATGGGGTCTGCCACGCCTCCTTTTGCTTGTTGCATTTTCGCAAAATCTTTAAACCCTGATTTCCCGTTTTCAATAAGTTTAAGGTGTAAAAACAAAGATTACTAATTTTTCGATGACAAGGCAGCTTTAAACTAATTTAAACATTTAAATATCTCAATTCACAAATTTATTTTTAACACTTTTATCGCAGTGTTTTTCTTGACAACGAAAGTTTGCATTAATTTAAATCGACAGCTTCAGAAACCATTCGATAAACAATGCGTGCGCAAGCGCTTTAGTCATATTAAAGCCCAACAAATAGAACGACAAAAAAATACCCTTTATAGCGATCAAAAACATTCAGCTACCAAAATATATCTTTACATAAGACCAAGATAATATGAGATCAGATAATATCATATATTATAATTAATATATACATACACACACACACACACACACACACACACAAACATATATATATATATATATATATATATATATA
The DNA here is from genome assembly GCA_035045555.1 of Drosophila fulvimacula. Taxonomy (NCBI): domain Eukaryota; kingdom Metazoa; phylum Arthropoda; class Insecta; order Diptera; family Drosophilidae; genus Drosophila; species Drosophila fulvimacula. The sequence goes on along the minus strand of JAWNOX010000008.1, from coordinate 114,921 downwards.
TATATATATATATATATATATATATATATATATATATATATATATATATATATATATATTAATAAATCATATTTAAATTAATAAATAATTATTACTTCTATATACCTGTTGGTATTTTAATAAATATTAATTTATACCTTTTAAATACATCATCAATTTTAAAGTGTTTTACCCACTATACCCCTTAAATCACTATTCCTCGCTCTGTTTTACGAAGATAAGAAGGGTATAGAACAATTTGAGAAGAGAACTATAGAAAGTTTAGTTTGGAATTCGTAGAGCGAAACATTTGCAGTAGAATATATCTGTGTTTGTTTTTTATTAAATAATTATTAATATATTTATAAGTGCAAACTTTGTTTTAAACAACGTTAAAAAGGACATATTGACTTAAGTAAGTTGACTAATATTGAATATATTATTATTTTTATTGTGTATAACATACATATCTATACATAGATGAAAATCTTTTTAATCGCAAATTCGACAATATAAGTTTAAATATTTGTAATGTACAAATAAAATTCTTATCTTCAATCAGTTTATTGATTATACTGACCGACATTTTACCAAGTGCGCAGAATCAACAATAAATATATGCATACTTATATAATTTTTCCACTACAAAAAAAGTAATTTAAACAACAGAAAAAATTGGTTTTTATATTCAATTTATCCAGGTATATATGATATTCCGAACATGCTAAGATTTTTTCATATATAGTACACTCAGTCAAGGAAAAAAGTCAACATGCAGCACCAATTTTGCGATATTTTGGGTTTTCGCAATGCAAATCAAACAATTAACGAAGCTCTAGTCGAAACCTCTCAACTAGGAGACACCCTGAACTCTTCGAATAGCTGATATTCGAAGAATGCTATGATTATTTTACATATATATTCCAAGCAACACATACGCACGCACACGAACGTAATATGAGCACGCGTTCTGCTAACTGAGAAACGACTGCGCTCGGGCTGCAATATGCCTATGATATGGGAAATTAAATGTTTAATAACTTTTTGTAGATGGACTTTCTTAATCAAATTTTCACAGTATGATTATGGCATACATATGTGTCTATTTGCCAAAGCACAAGTCTCTAGTATTTCATATACGGGTTTTGCAAATTGTGGGCGAAGGGATCTAAAATCCAAAAACTACAAATGTCCGCATTCACTACACCTATCTGCGCACAATTAATTTGAAGTCTCTTGGTTTAATGGCTCACATAAATGAAAGCAAATTTATCGAAATTTAGCTATAATTCGGAAACGGGATGAGTTATCGAAAAAAAAACTCGTACTGCACATGGTATTCACGAGTATACATGTCAAATTTCATATTTCTAGCTTTTGTGGTTTACGAGATCAGTGCGTTCATACAGACGTTCATACAGGGCTATATCCACTCAAAAATATATATACTTTATGGTTTATGGTCTGCGAAGTTTCCTTCTGCCTGTTACATACATTTTCACAAAAACATTATACCCTGATTTCTCATTTTCAATGGGTTCAGGGTAAAAAAAGTTGGTATGCCAATATTTAGGACAGTATTAGTTATCATTAATCAGAAAAAAATTATTAAATTATTAAATTACTAAAGCTATTAGCAAAAAAACAAAAAATGTTTCCGGAATGAATGATTAGATAAACATCGAAATATTAATTGTACTTTTATTTTTAATATTTAGTTGGGCCACTACTGGCTTCTATGATTAAGAATGTCCATCCACAAAAAAGTTATTAAACATTTAATTTCCCATATCATAGGCATATTGCAGCCCGAGCGCAGTCGCTGCTCAGTTAGCAGGTATGGGTGCGTATGTCTTGGTTGAAATATATATGTAAAATAATCAGAGGATGCTTGTAATATCGGCGATTCGACCCTTCGAGATCAGGGTCAGAGAATCTCCTAGTCGAGCGGTTTTTACTTTTACTAAAACATTTTTTTTTCTACACATATCATTTTTTGCAAATCAATAAGGTAGTAAATTGGGAAAAGTCTTTAAATTCTGAGTTTATAGCTTTAAAACGGTAGTCAACATATAAGTTTGGGGCTTACATGGCAGTGGTATAGGACAACATAAGAGTGAGTTTTGGAATTTGGCTTACAGTCCAAAAATCCGAAAATTACAGAATATTTTAAAATAGGAGACGCCTAAAGGGGCGATTTTTGGTCGATTAATTGAAGTCGCCACTAACATTGCATCCAATATTGAAGCTTCCAGCACTACACCTGTAGGAGGCATAAAATTCTGCGGTTTGCCACACCTCGAGTATGTTTCCAAAAATATCACTATTTATACCCTGCATCCATTGTAAATGGGAAATCAGGGTATAATTTTTTGTGAAAGTTTATGTAATAGGTAAAAGAAGACGTCGTAGGCCCCATAAAGTATGTATATTCTTGATCACCTCGTCGAAGGTTTCCGTCAGCTTCAGTTCAGTTTCAAAATTGGATGCTTACTGGTGACCTCCTCCAAATATGATTTGTATGCCTCTGTCCTATCTAAAAATATCTCGTATATTTTCGCATTTTTTGAGTGTAAGCACTTGCCTAGATATCGGTCGGTGGACTTTCCATAATTATATGTCTGCGCCCACATGGAGCGTGGAAAATCAGGGAAAACTACAGATTTTTGGAAATAAACTTATAATTTAATCAGTGAAAACTACAGATTTTTAGAAATAAACTTATAATTTAATACTCTTCGAAATTTGATCACCTTTATTAATTTCCCAAATATTGAAGGTGAGAAGGTCACCAGTATCATACAATTTTGTAGCTTCTAGCACTATACGTATGTATATCAATACACCAAAACTTTCTGATAATTCGCTATGCTTTCAAGTACTTTTTTCATTCAACAAAACGATTTATTTAATAACTTCTTTGTTATTTAATTGATTTTGATTCAATTTTCAGGATATTGATTTTACTTAAACTGAATTTTAAGAAGTGGAATAAATTGGAAGCGTAAGGGAGGTTGTATCCAAAGTCCACAAACTACAATGATTATTACAATAATTGAATATACTACACGTATATAATGTATGTGAAGTCTTTAGCTACAATGGTATAAAAAAATCGTAGTCAATAAACGTAGTTCCTGTATTTCAAGAAAACACAAACGAAAATGAAGGTTTATTGCTGGTTTCCAGAATTTAATCATCAATCAATTTTATTCACGAATTCCGTGAAGGTCATCCAAACTAGGTTGTCGTTGAACATTACTTCCAGTTCCATATTTTCCATTTGCATGAATACTTAGTTGTAAAAAACGTTTGTTCTCGTTGGATACCCCAAATACTTAAAAATTTCAATCGTGGTTTTTCAAATGACATTTCAAAAATCGTAACAGGTTGTGGTTGTGAATCATTGATATATGCGTATGAGTCGGAATAGTTTATACATATGTTTTTATTTGATATTCCCGAAATATAAATAGCACCCGTCATACAAGTTAAATTTCAGATTTCGTGCTTTTCGAGATCGCTATATTCACAAAGGCGAATGGAAGGGCGTACATAGCTTTATCGACATATACACATAAACATTAAATCCTTATTTCTCAATTCAATGGGATCAGGGTATACAAAAAAAAAAAAAAAAAACAATATTTTAAATAAAGTTATTAAGATTATAATTTTGTGTATTTATTAATTATTAAACTTTTAGGATGCCAGCAGATCCTTCGGATGAAATACCTGGGCCTCAGGTTCCAAAAACAGAACTGGAAGAGTTGCAAATTAAATCACAGGGTGTTGCTGATGAGGTAAATACTACTATAATAAGAATTATATAAAATGTACTTATACAAAATCTTTGTTTCATCAACATTTAATATTTGTGTGTACGTCCGTGTGAATCAACGTGTTCATCCATGCAAGTTTTTTAAACAACAATATTGGAAATAGATACGTTGTCTGATACCTATTAAGAAAAAATCCAATATACTCATTTCACTTTCTGAATGAGTTTAAAAAATTAATTTTTAAATAAATAATTGAAAAGGGTGTTCGAGAATATCAATACTTTTGACCGGCAAACGCGTAATTCAAAGGTAGATGCGTCCATAATTGGTATCCTTTCTCCAGCTGCCTAAAGTCTTTGCTAAAACTTTAGGTGGTCTACTGGTGAACCAGCTTATCATCATAATAACTCAATATTTTAGTTCTTACCTTTTACTCACCATTTAATTTCACTGGTATATATACGGAATAAAGCAAACTGATAATAGAGTGTTGAGGCATGATGTTTTTTTAAATTTATTCTAATACAAATACTTTGATATTCTTTTTCAGTCTTTAGAAAGCACTCGGCGAATGCTTGCTCTGTGTGAAGAGGTAAGATACACCGTCTTAATCTACATTCTGGATACTTCAAATAATTTTTTCTTTTCGTGAACGAGTATACTAGTTTTGTGCAATGTCCGTCTGCTTCTATAAATGAAAATGATTTTGCCGAATTTGAAATGTATACTTCCGTTGACAACAGAAAACAAGTAAGGAAACTCTAGTCGGAGGTGCCCGACTAGGAAATACCCTAAACCCCGACTATTGGGGTTTATTCACAGTTTGCGTAGAATTATATAATTTTAAATGCGCTAGGAAAATATGCGCAGGTTATAGGAAATTAAATGCTTAATAACTTTTTTTGTAGACAGACTTTCTTAATCAAACTTGTGCAGCGTAATTATATCATTATTATGTGTGTATTTGCAAAAGCATAAGTCTCTAGTATATGAAATACATGTTTTGCAAATTTGGGGGAAAGGGCGGTACATCCGAAATTGACCATAAATCAAATTGTACAAAGATCCCATTAAACTAAATACAAGATTTGGAGTCTCTAACTATTAAAATGTAGAAGATATAGTTTAAAACTGCAAATCAATTTTCGTTTTAAAAAAGAGAAGAGTTATCGAAATAAATTAAACCCTATCTGCGCGTGATATACACGAATCTTAAAAAAAAAAACCAAGCCTCTAGCTATTATAGGTTTTGAGATCGACTCGTTCAAATATACGGACAGACAGACGGACAGGGTTCAATCGACTCGGTTGCCGTCCTGATCAAGAATACATATACTTTATGGGATCTGCCACGCCTCCTTCTGCCTGTTACGAACCAAGGGTGCCATGATTGGCGCGCGTCACTTCGATTAGCAACGCCACTGAACCCCATAGTATCCAAGTAACTTAATTAGCATATGATTCATGTTGAATTCTATTTGTTATTTCTTAAAATATAAAAAAATGATCGCTATGCAGCCAAGCACATTTATCAATTCCCTAAACGTTTTGTTGAATTACTTCTGTGTTATTTAATGGACTTTACTGAAATTATCAGCATATTAATTATATTTTCATCTGAACTATAAGAAATTTGTGTATAGCAAAAATTGTATTAAATAAATATTTCGCAGCGCTGGCGCCCGACTGCAACGTTTTTACTTGTTTAAAACTGAATTTCGATCGGTAACAAAACAACAAGAAACAAATTTGACCAACTCGTGAAATGCAGGAACATCCAACAAAAATTGCAAGTCTCTAGCTATTATAGGTTCGATTGACGCATTCGAAAGAAAATATGGATAGACTGACGGATTGTTACACGCATTTTAAGAATACTATTATACCCTGTTTATCCCATTTTCAATAGGGTATAAAAAACTGTAGGCCGTCTTGCTTTTATCATTCTCAGAATCTGCGTTGTTATGTCGAAATATTTGAATCCTTCAGGAAAAGAGCTGCAATTTTAAGTACCTCGGCAAGACTAGGGACTGAGCATTTGCATTCCAGCATTTCGTAGGTGTGTGTTGATATCTATTGTTTCATCATGTAAGATTACCGCTGCTACGAGTTCCTATATCTTTTCATGAATATTTTTGAGCCAACCAATCTCTTTCCAGAGCTCTCTTCACTTGCATTTTTTACTGCGGGAGATAATAATCGATAACCATTTTCTTTGTGGTAATATTTCTTTTATGTAATTTTCAGATTTTTGATTTTCCAACTACATATAACTGAAAATAATCTAATCGAGCAATCCAACTAGGAGTTCCCCTGAAACCCTCAATATCTAGGCTTTTTTAGTTATCTTTCTGTTCTCACTTGTTTGTTGATGAAGATCAGATTTAGAAGCATTAATCGTCCAAACGGGAAGTAACTATATTTATTTTGTGTTTGCTTCAAACCGATATTATATTGTTTACTTATATACTTTCATGCCTTTTTTATTAAGGCGTGTTAATGTCTTTAACTTTAACTTATTGTCTTAACTTTTTAACTTTATCAAACATGAATTGAAGAAACAAAGAATGTTTGTGAGGTTGAGAAAGATAGCTTACTACCTCTTAGAGGAATGAACGAACTGTTTCTAATTTACCTCCGCATTTGGCAGAGGAGTATATAACACTTGGAGTATTTATAGCTATTTTTTGGGATGACCGACTAACATAGACTCCAAATCATAGTAATCAAAGTTGTAAGATTTATTAAAGTGAAAAATTCAGATCCTATCAGAGTCTTTCCTAGTGTAACACAGAACAGGTTCTCCTAAGTCTGCTTGCACCCAAATCAAGTTTAGCTTGGCATTATTTAAGGGATATTTATTTAAAGGGTATACAGAAAAGAGAGTCAACTTAAACATTAACTAATAACTTAGCTTAACTAGTTGTTAAATTAAATTCAAATTTATTAAATGATAGACAATATAATTATTCTATCTGTTAAGTGATTTCAACATGACGTACCTGTTACAAGAAAGCTCAACTGCTAAGACTGTCAGTTGTAGATAAAACGCATTACTCTTTCGTTCTCTGGTCTTATTTTATTTTATCATATGATTTTATTCCGCTCACAGTACTTCATTTCTTCGGTGTCGGTCGATATAACTTTGCTTTTCCATGTCTCTTCATTTCGCTCACAGTCACACTTCAATCTCCCGCTGCCATGCGCCGAATCCAACCTGCGCTTGAACCGTTACAATTTAAATTCAAATTCAAACTTTACTCTTGACGAACTATCCATGGGTTGCCTTTCATTTCTTGCGCTTGCCAAACAATCCTTACGACTACTTTTTCTTTCTACTAACATTAACACTTAATATTACTTGTATGATATATATAAGCTTCCTTACATCCCCTTCCTTTCTCTAGGGTTGTAATAGTGCCCAGGGTTGTAACGGTGCTCCTCTTCTTCTGTTCACAGTGCGGGCGATGATAGATCTTTAGATGCTGCTCGAGATTCTCAGAAAGCACTAGCTCCGCTTTTAAGAATTCTCTGAGCCCGTCTTCTAAATTCATTGGCCTCTTCGCCCTTTCTGCAATCACTCGATTTATTCTTCTTCTTCCAATTCCATGACACTCCGACTGTAACTTTTAACTTAACATCGCCGGCTGACTCCAACTCTCTAGCTCCAATGTTCCTTACGTGTGACCGAGACTTTTACCTCAAATAAGACGTATATTCCTCCGTCGATTGCAACTTGCTGTGGTCATTTTGCTGACTCTTAATCTGTTAATTGACGCCACACCTTCTTTGTGGGGGACGCCCTTACTCTCTTCCGGAATCCGTGGGTACTCCTCGTGACTTCTCTCACTGGGGATACCAGCAACACCCTCACGTGATTCTCTAGCGAAATGTCAGGACTGCGCACTTCGCGGACAGGCCCGGGGCGAATTGGAGGCTTGTCTCACCAGTCGATGCCATATGTGACAAATCGGACTGCCAAGTCCCATGTCCCATCTTCTGACCTGCTCCGCTCAGGACAACAGTTTCCTTTTAGTACGCTGAATTTTTGCACTCACCTCATTCCATACACGAAATTGAATTTGGTTTTGTGCAATGTCCGTCTTGCTGTCCGCCCGTCTACGCTATTGAAGCTAAAGACTTGAAATTCGAAATATATACTCGTGTATCGAGTTATACTTTTTGTTCCGAATTCATGCCGTGGAATGTGCTGGACGTGAATGAGTAGATACGTAGTCGGTAGCGCCCCACTGCAACGCTCTTCATGTTTCGATTCAAAAATATTTATTGGTTAATATTAGTAAAATAAAATCGAACAAAATCCTACATCGCCCACGAAATTAATGCTCATATTCCTTGCACCCAACAATTCAAATATTAGGATTTTACAATTTGCAGACGCAGTTAAAGTTTCATATTCAGAAACATAAATGCTTTTGTAAGCAACTCCATAAAGTTAATATATTCTTGATCAGCTCAAAGTGCTGATCGATATAGTTGTGTTCGTCTGTCTGTATGAACGCAGCGATATCGTAAACCTGAAAACCAAGAGATAATAAGTTTTACATGTATACTCGTATGTACCACACGCAGTACAACGTTTCTTTAAAAATTCAATAATCTATCCCATTTCTTTGTTATGTACATATGTCGATAAATTGACTTCTAATTATGTATACCGTTAAAGCTCGACACTTCAAATTTACTGTTTTTGGATTTTGAATACCACGGTCCCTTCGCCGCAAATTTGTAAAGAACATATTTAAAATATTAGAGACTTGTGCTTTGGCTAGTACATATGTACAAATGAACGACATATATTTAGCTGTGATTGAGAAAATTTCCCATAATATTGGCATATTACAGAGCGCATGCTCGTGTGTGCCTACGCACTATGTGTTTGTATCTGTGGTTCGCAATATATAAATATAAATATATATAATATATAAAATATAAAATGCAACAACAGCGATACGCATTAAACAAAATATATTATTAATCGTATTGACGATTAGTGCAATAAAATTCGTCTATGCCCCCATTAAGGTCGTGGCAAACCGAAAAATTACAGGTAGCTTGCACTGCACCCTTGAAATGAATTGGTCAAAAAGTAAATGTCTACGCCAACTGGGGCCGTATCGGGAAAATCTTGACACTTTATCTGATGAGAGTATACACTAGTATATATTGAAAATTTAAAGTCTGGCTTCAATATTATAGAAATGATCTGCGTTCATACGGACAGACATGGACATTGCATAAAACCAATACACTCATTTCACTTTGAGAATGAGTATAATAAGTATATTGAGTTTTTGCAATGTCTAAGATAATGTCTTAGATAAAGTCTGTCGAAATCAATGAGTCAACATAAGCTAAGTTTCAAATCCGTGCGTCCATGAATTCGAGGATGTCACCCGTGCTTGGTACATCCCGTGTGCTTGATACTAATACCAACCTTACAAAGCCATTTCCCCCTCATCGCCTTCCCCGCGTTTTACCGACATATAAATGTCCTGTAAGTGCCTTTACAACACAAAAATTAATTAATTACACATATAAATAAATAACAAGTAAGGAAACTCTAGTCGGAGGTGCCCGACAAGGGAATACTCTAAACCCCGCCTATCGGCGGTTTTAAATGCACTTCAAAGTTTGCATATAATTTTAAATTAAATTAAAAAATTAAAACAAGTAAGGAAGCTCTAGTCAAGACTGCTCGACTAAGAGATACCCTGAACCCTTCGAATACCCGATATTCGAAGCCTGCTATGATTAATTTACATATATGTATATTGCAAGCAACACATACACACACATACGCACGCACACGAATGTAATATGAGCACGCGCTCTGTTAACTGAGCAGCGACTACGCTCGGGCCGCAATATTCATATGATATGAGAATTTAAATGTTTAATAACTTATTTTCTAGATGGACTGTCTTAATCAAATTATCAGAGTGTGATTATGGCATTCATATGTGTCTATTTGCCAAAGCACTAGTATTTGAAATACGGGTTTTACAAATTGTGAGTGATGGGGGCGTGGCATCCAAAAACTACAAAAAAATTTAAAGTCTCTCGCTTTAATGGGTCACTTAAATAAAAGCAAATTTATCGATAATTCGGAAACGGGATGAGTTATTAAAAAAAAAAACAAACTTGTACTGCGTATGGTATTCACGAGTATACATGTCAAATTTCAGATCTCTAGCTTTTGTGGTTTACGAGATCAGCGCGTTCATACAGACGGACGGATGGACGGACAGATCGGACTCAGCTCGTCAAGAATATATGTATTTTAAGGGGTCTGCGACGTTTACTTCTTAAAAAAGTCTCTAGCTATTATATGTTGAAATCCACGCGTTCAAACATACGGACAGATGGACAGACAGACAGACGGACACGGCTCAATCGACCGGCTCAAGAATATATATACTTTATGGGGTCTGCCACGCCTCCTTCTCCCTGTTACATACATTTGAGCTGCATCAAAGCCATTATACCCTGATTACCCATTTTTAATGGGTTCAGGGTATAAAAACAAAACAAAGGGTTCAGAACTATATTTGTTCATAGAGAAAATGTCGCAAGGCGTCGGTTCTCTTCGGAAAGGAACAAAACGCACTTCGCTATTGCTGCCACGAGCAATCAATTACAGTCACTCCGCTCAACTAACTCATGCAAATGTCAAATAATTCTTTCCCCGTCTGGGTCCCTAATATACATTGTCTCTACGCAATCCGATTGCACTCGGTCGCTTGCGCCTAACCTGGCAAACAAACGGCTCAGCGCGCGAGCCGTTACATTCTAGCTTCCCATCTCTAACAAAAACGGTATGTACTAAGGAGAGCTGCATTGAGTTAACTCTCTACCACTACAACAGCTACAATGGTGCCACCTATCCCTTTAACATATACACGGCCTAACCTCCACAAAACACAGACCCGTCTATGAAATTTTTATACTCATTCACAAATTGAAATGAGTATATTGGGTTTGTGCAAGGGCCGTCTTGCTGTCCGTCCGTCTCTCTGTCTGTCCGTATGAACGCTAACCAGTTCTATGCTATTGAAGCTAGAGACTTGGAACATATACTCGTGTATACTCTCATCAGATAAATTGTCAAGATTTTCCCGATACGCCCACTAGGGGCGTGACAAATTGGAAAATAAAAATACTACGTGTAGAAGTCCTAGAGAGTTGAGATTTGGAATGTATGCTCGCGTCGACATCGAAAGGTGAATAAGCTATTTCGGATATATCTTCGTCCACTAGGATATATGTAAAATAATCATAGCATGCTTCGAAAATCGGCTATTCGAAGGGTTCAGTGTATCTTCTAGTCGAGAGGTCTCGACTAGAGCTTCCTTATTTGTTTTGTACTAAACTATATTTTTTACATTTGTAATATTTAGCAACTCAATTAAGGGGGTAACAGTCCAAAAAGTCAATAAATTATGTGTTTATAGGTCAAAAATAGTGGTTTTATTCTATTTTCCACGCATCTAGTGGCGTAGGTTTTGAAGTTTTGAAAGTCCGTGACAAGAGGTTAGAGAATTTTAGCCGCTTACACTAAAAAAAATTACAGGGTTTTTTTAAATAGTTCAAGTACTAAATGGGGCGTAAAAATAATTGAGGAGGTCACCAGCTACGTACCATTCAATTCTGAAGCTTCTAGCACTTAAAATGTAGGAGGTATAAACTCATGAGGTTTGCTACGCCCCCTGTGGGCGGAGATGTATTTACCATGGCTTATTGAACTTGGGATACAACTATATATACCAAGTCTCAAGTTTTTATCATCAATAGTGTTCAAAATGTAAAAAAATTGCTATATATTTTCACATCCGATTTACCACGCCCTAATAGGCGTAGATATATCCGCCATAGTTTATTTAACTTGGAATGTCAACGCGAGTATACATTCAATTTATCAATTTATCAATTGGATTGGTAGGTTGCTGGTGACCTCCTCGATCGCCCAAAAATTATTTTTGCCTTTTGGGGCGTGTCCTATTCAAAAATATCCTGTAATTTTCGCATTTTTTGAGTGTAAGTGTCCAAAATTCACAGTTACGTTGTCCTACACCCCTGTCATGGACTGGCCAAAAATTAGATGTCTTCGCCCACTGGAGGCGTGGCAAATAGAAATAAATTTTACCATCTTCATTGAGTTACTAAATATGATAAATGTAAAAAAATATATTTTAGAACGAAAAATAAAGATATAAAAGAAGAATATCAGGTTTCCGCTTTCTCGCATCGCGATGATAGAGACATTTGGAATATGCTTTCCCATATACAGAAGTAACTTTATATCCTGGGTAGTTAGTTCCAGGCTTCGCGAACTGAGGTATGTCTTATGACCACTACATTGACAGCGTACTCCGCTGTTCCTGTGCTATCAGTTTGCAGGTGAACTACCCCGAAGCTTCGCATGCTAATCCTAGCCACTAACCATACAACACATAAACACGCCATCTAGTAGACCGCTTTTCAGCCCATAAAAAGTGAGCTCTGACGCCCCATCGCCTAATTCGCCGAATTCGCTTCACTTTTAAGTTCGAGCAACGAACATATGTGACAGCGAAATCATTGCGCTGCGAGAGCTTGTTCGGCAATTGTCCATTTATGCAAGAAGCTCTTTCTGTATAACTATGTATGCTTATTCTCTGATCTCTTCCCTCTTATATATTTTTATTCTCCGCTCTCTTCTCCCTCAAATATATCCCTCACCAGCAGCCGAGCACAAAAATTGATATTTGCTAGCTGAGCTTCTTTTTGTTCTCTTGCGAGAGTAGAGTATACCAAACTGTTCAAACGGTTTGTCATGCTCATGCAAAATGTTCACACTGTCGTTATTAATATACGCCGGAACGGGGCACTGTGCTAGAAGCCATTTCCATACGACGTCACTAATATAGACTGAGGTCCTAGAAGGCTACAACTGTAACCTCAGGGACAATCAATTCAGAAGCAGAAATCAGATCATAAATATTGGTCTTCTAAGCTCCATCTTTCTAATTCATCTAAAGTCGTTGCACCCATATCACATCAAAGTACAAGTCTCTAGTATTTAAAATACGGGTTAAGTAAATTGGGGGCGAAGGGAGCGTGGCATCAAAAGTCCAAAAACTACAAAACGTCCGCATTCTCTACACCTATCTTCACAGTACATTTGAAATCTGTAGCTTTAATGGGTCACATAAATGAAAGAAAATTTATCGAAATTGATCGATAATTCGGAAACGGAATGAGTTATCGAAAAAAAAACTTGTACTGCGTATGGTATTCACGAGTATACATGTCAAATTTCATATTTCTAGCTTTTGTGGCTTACGGGATCAGCGCGTTCATACAGACGGACGGACGGACAGGGCTATATCGACTCAGTTCGTCGAGCTGATCAAGAATATATATACTTTCTGGGGTCTGCGATGTCTCCTTCTGCCTGTTACATACATTTTCACAAAAAAAAAAAAAAATGACGATTAGTGCAATAAAATTCGTCTATGCCCCCATTAAGGTCGTGGCAAACCGAAAAATTACAGGTAGCTTGCACTGCACCCTTGAAATGAATTGGTCAAAAAGTAAATGTCTACGCCAACTGGGGCCGTATCGGGAAAATCTTGACACTTTATCTGATGAGAGTATACACTAGTATATATTGCAAATTTAAAGTCTGGCTTGAATATTATAGAAATGATCTGCGTTCATACGGACAGACATGGACATTGCATAAAACCAATACACTCATTTCACTTTGAGAATGAGTATAATAAGTATATTGAGTTTTTGCAATGTCTAAGATAATGTCTTAGATAAAGTCTGTTGAAATCAATGAGTCAACATAAGCTAAGTTTCAAATCCGTGCGTCCATGAATTCGAGGATGTCACCCGTGCTTGGTACATCCCATGTGCTTGATACTAATACCAACCTTACAAAGCCATTTCCCCCTCATCGCCTTCCCCGCGTTTTACCGACATATAAATGTCCTGTAAGTGCCTTTACAACACAAAAATTAATTAATTACACATATAAATAAATAACAAGTAAGGAAACTCTAGTCGGAGGTGCCCGACAAGGGAATACTCTAAACCCCGCCTATCGGCGGTTTTAAATGCACTTCAAAGTTTGCATATAATTTTAAATTAAATTAAAAAATTAAAACAAGTAAGGAAGCTCTAGTCAAGACTGCTCAACTAAGAGATACCCTGAACCCTTCGAATACCCGATATTCGAAGCCTGCTATGATTAATTTACATATATGTATATTGCAAGCAACACATACACACACATACGCACGCACACGAATGTAATATGAGCACGCGCTCTGTTAACTGAGCAGCGACTACGCTCGGGCCGCAATATTCATATGATATGAGAATTTAAATGTTTAATAACTTATTTTCTAGATGGACTGTCTTAATCAAATTATCAGAGTGTGATTATGGCATTCATATGTGTCTATTTGCCAAAGCACTAGTATTTGAAATACGGGTTTTACAAATTGTGAGTGATGGGGGCGCGGCATCCAAAAACTACAAAAAAATTTAAAGTCTTTAATGGGTCACTTAAATAAAAGCAAATTTATCGATAATTCGGAAACGGGATGAGTTATTAAATTACTGCGTATGGTATTCACGAGTATACATGTCAAATTTCAGATCTCTAGCTTTTGTGGTTTACGAGATCAGCGCGTTCATACAGACGGACGGATGGACGGACAGATCGGACTCAGCTCGTCAAGAATATATGTATTTTAAGGGGTCTGCGACGTTTACTTCTTAAAAAAGTCTCTAGCTATTATATGTTGAAATCCACGCGTTCAAACATACGGACAGATGGACAGACAGACAGACGGACACGGCTCAATCGACCGGCTCAAGAATATATATACTTTATGGGGTCTGCCACGCCTCCTTCTCCCTGTTACATACATTTGAGCTGCATCAAAGCCATTATACCCTGATTACCCATTTTTAATGGGTTCAGGGTATAAAAACAAAACAAAGGGTTCAGAACTATATTTGTTCATAGAGAAAATGTCGCAAGGCGTCGGTTCTCTTCGGAAAGGAACAAAACGCACTTCGCTATTGCTGCCACGAGCAATCAATTACAGTCACTCCGCTCAACTAACTCATGCAAATGTCAAATAATTCTTTCCCCGTCTGGGTCCCTAATATACATTGTCTCTACGCAATCCGATTGCACTCGGTCGCTTGCGCCTAACCTGGCAAACAAACGGCTCAGCGCGCGAGCCGTTACATTCTAGCTTCCCATCTCTAACAAAAACGGTATGCACTAAGGAGAGCTGCACTGAGTTAACTCTCTACCACTACAACAGCTACAATGGTGCCACCTATCCCTTTAACATATACACGGCCTAACCTCCACAAAACACAGACCCGTCTATGAAATTTTTATACTCATTCACAAATTGAAATGAGTATATTGGGTTTGTGCAAGGGCCGTCTTGCTGTCCGTCCGTCTCTCTGTCTGTCCGTATGAACGCTAACCAGTTCTATGCTATAGAAGCTAGAGACTTGGAACATATACTCGTGTATACTCTCATCAGATAAATTGTCAAGATTTTCCCGATACGCCCACTAGGGGCGTGACAAATTGGAAAATAAAAATACTACGTGTAGAAGTCCTAGAGAGTTGAGATTTGGAATGTATGCTCGCGTCGACATCGAAAGGTGAATAAGCTATTTCGGATATATCTTCGTCCACTAGGATATATGTAAAATAATCATAGCATGCTTCGAAAATCGGCTATTCGAAGGGTTCAGTGTATCTTCTAGTCGAGAGGTCTCGACTAGAGCTTCCTTATTTGTTTTGTACTAAACTATATTTTTTACATTTGTAATATTTAGCAACTCAATTAAGGGGGTAACAGTCCAAAAAGTCAATAAATTATGTGTTTATAGGTCAAAAATAGTGGTTTTATTCTATTTTCCACGCATCTAGTGGCGTAGGTTTTGAAGTTTTGAAAGTCCGTGACAAGAGGTTAGAGAATTTTAGCCGCTTACACTAAAAAAAATTACAGGGTTTTTTTTTAATAGTTCAAGTACTAAATGGGGCGTAAAAATAATTGAGGAGGTCACCAGCTACGTACCATTCAATTCTGAAGCTTCTAGCACTTAAAATGTAGGAGGTATAAACTCATGAGGTTTGCTACGCCCCCTGTGGGCGGAGATGTATTTACCATGGCTTATTGAACTTGGGATACAACTATATATACCAAGTCTCAAGTTTTTATCATCAATAGTGTTCAAAATGTAAAAAAATTGCTATATATTTTCACATCCGATTTACCATGCCCTAATAGGCGTAGATATATCCGCCATAGTTTATTTAACTTGGAATGTCAACGCGAGTATACATTCAATTTATCAATTTATCAATTGGATTGGTAGGTTGCTGGTGACCTCCTCGATCGCCCAAAAATTATTTTTGCCTTTTGGGGCGTGTCCTATTCAAAAATATCCTGTAATTTTCGCATTTTTTGAGTGTAAGTGTCCAAAATTCACAGTTACGTTGTCCCACACCCCTGTCATGGACTGGCCAAAAATTAGATGTCTTCGCCCACTGGAGGCGTGGCAAATAGAAATAAATTTTACCATCTTCATTGAGTTACTAAATATGATAAATGTAAAAAAATATATTTTAGAACGAAAAATAAAGATATAAAAGAAGAATATCAGGTTTCCGCTTTCTCGCATCGCGATGATAGAGACATTTGGAATATGCTTTCCCATATACAGAAGTAACTTTATATCCTGGGTAGTTAGTTCCAGGCTTCGCGAACTGAGGTATGTCTTATGACCACTACATTGACAGCGTACTCCGCTGTTCCTGTGCTATCAGTTTGCAGGTGAACTACCCCGAAGCTTCGCATGCTAATCCTAGCCACTAACCATACAACACATAGACACGCCATCTAGTAGACCGCTTTTCAGCCCATAAAAAGTGAGCTCTGACGCCCCATCGCCTAATTCGCCGAATTCGCTTCACTTTTAAGTTCGAGCAACGAACATTTGTGACAGCGAAATCATTGCGCTGCGAGAGCTTGTTCGGCAATTGTCCATTTATGCAAGAAGCTCTTTCTGTATAACTATGTATGCTTATTCTCTGATCTCTTCCCTCTTATATATTTTTATTCTCCGCTCTCTTCTCCCTCAAATATATCCCTCACCAGCAGCCGAGCACAAAAATTGATATTTGCTAGCTGAGCTTCTTTTTGTTCTCTTGCGAGAGTAGAGTATACCAAACTGTTCAAACGGTTTGTCATGCTCATGCAAAATGTTCACACTGTCGTTATTAATATACGCCGGAACGGGGCACTGTGCTAGAAGCCATTTCCATACGACGTCACTAATATAGACTGAGGTCCTAGAAGGCTACAACTGTAACCTCAGGGACAATCAATTCAGAAGCAGAAATCAGATCATAAATATTGGTCTTCTAAGCTCCATCTTTCTAATTCATCTAAAGTCGTTGCACCCATATCACATCAAAGTACAAGTCTCTAGTATTTGAAATACGGGTTAAGTAAATTGGGGGCGAAGGGAGCGTGGCATCAAAAGTCCAAAAACTACAAAACGTCCGCATTCTCTACACCTATCTTCACAGTACATTTGAAATCTGTAGCTTTAATGGGTCACATAAATGAAAGAAAATTTATCGAAATTGATCAATAATTCGGAAACGGAATGAGTTATCGAAAAAAAAACTTGTACTGCGTATGGTATTCACGAGTATACATGTCAAATTTCATATTTCTAGCTTTTGTGGTTTACGGGATCAGCGCGTTCATACAGACGGACGGACGGACAGGGCTATATCGACTCAGTTCGTCGAGCTGATCAAGAATATATATACTTTCTGGGGTCTGCGATGTCTCCTTCTGCCTGTTACATACATTTTCACAAAAAAAAAAAAAAAAATGACGATTAGTGCAATAAAATTCGTCTATGCCCCCATTAAGGTCGTGGCAAACCGAAAAATTACAGGTAGCTTGCACTGCACCCTTGAAATGAATTGGTCAAAAAGTAAATGTCTACGCCAACTGGGGCCGTATCGGGAAAATCTTGACACTTTATCTGATGAGAGTATACACTAGTATATATTGCAAATTTAAAGTCTGGCTTCAATATTATAGAAATGATCTGCGTTCATACGGACATTGCATAAAACCAATACACTCATTTCACTTTGAGAATGAGTATAATAAGTATATTGAGTTTTTGCAATGTCTAAGATAATGTCTTAGATAAAGTCTGTCGAAATCAATGAGTCAACATAAGCTAAGTTTCAAATCCGTGCGTCCATGAATTCGAGGATGTCACCCGTGCTTGGTACATCCCGTGTGCTTGATACTAATACCAACCTTACAAAGCCATTTCCCCCTCATCGCCTTCCCCGCGTTTTACCGACATATAAATGTCCTGTAAGTGCCTTTACAACACAAAAATTAATTAATTACACATATAAATAAATAACAAGTAAGGAAACTCTAGTCGGAGGTGCCCGACAAGGGAATACTCTAAACCCCGCCTATCGGCGGTTTTAAATGTACTTCAAAGTTTGCATATAATTTTAAATTAAATTAAAAAATTAAAACAAGTAAGGAAGCTCTAGTCAAGACTGCTCGACTAAGAGATACCCTGAACCCTTCGAATACCCGATATTCGAAGCCTGCTATGATTAATTTACATATATGTATATTGCAAGCAACACATACACACACATACGCACGCACACGAATGTAATATGAGCACGCGCTCTGTTAACTGAGCAGCGACTACGCTCGGGCCGCAATATTCATATGATATGAGAATTTAAATGTTTAATAACTTATTTTCTAGATGGACTGTCTTAATCAAATTATCAGAGTGTGATTATGGCATTCATATGTGTCTATTTGCCAAAGCACTAGTATTTGAAATACGGGTTTTACAAATTGTGAGTGATGGGGGCGTGGCATCCAAAAACTACAAAAAAATTTAAAGTCTCTCGCTTTAATGGGTCACTTAAATAAAAGCAAATTTATCGATAATTCGGAAACGGGATGAGTTATTAAAAAAAAAAAAACAAACTCGTACTGCGTATGGTATTCACGAGTATACATGTCAAATTTCAGATCTCTAGCTTTTGTGGTTTACGAGATCAGCGCGTTCATACAGACGGACGGATGGACGGACAGATCGGACTCAGCTCGTCAAGAATATATGTATTTTAAGGGGTCTGCGACGTTTACTTCTTAAAAAAGTCTCTAGCTATTATATGTTGAAATCCACGCGTTCAAACATACGGACAGATGGACAGACAGACAGACGGACACGGCTCAATCGACCGGCTCAAGAATATATATACTTTATGGGGTCTGCCACGCCTCCTTCTCCCTGTTACATACATTTGAGCTGCATCAAAGCCATTATACCCTGATTACCCATTTTTAATGGGTTCAGGGTATAAAAACAAAACAAAGGGTTCAGAACTATATTTGTTCATAGAGAAAATGTCGCAAGGCGTCGGTTCTCTTCGGAAAGGAACAAAACGCACTTCGCTATTGCTGCCACGAGCAATCAATTACAGTCACTCCGCTCAACTAACTCATGCAAATGTCAAATAATTCTTTCCCCGTCTGGGTCCCTAATATACATTGTCTCTACGCAATCCGATTGCACTCGGTCGCTTGCGCCTAACCTGGCAAACAAACGGCTCAGCGCGCGAGCCGTTACATTCTAGCTTCCCATCTCTAACAAAAACGGTATGCACTAAGGAGAGCTGCACTGAGTTAACTCTCTACCACTACAACAGCTACAATGGTGCCACCTATCCCTTTAACATATACACGGCCTAACCTCCACAAAACACAGACCCGTCTATGAAATTTTTATACTCATTCACAAATTGAAATGAGTATATTGGGTTTGTGCAAGGGCCGTCTTGCTGTCCGTCCGTCTCTCTGTCTGTCCGTATGAACGCTAACCAGTTCTATGCTATTGAAGCTAGAGACTTGGAACATATACTCGTGTATACTCTCATCAGATAAATTGTCAAGATTTTCCCGATACGCCCACTAGGGGCGTGACAAATTGGAAAATAAAAATACTACGTGTAGAAGTCCTAGAGAGTTGAGATTTGGAATGTATGCTCGCGTCGACATCGAAAGGTGAATAAGCTATTTCGGATATATCTTCGTCCACTAGGATATATGTAAAATAATCATAGCATGCTTCGAAAATCGGGTTCGAAGGGTTCAGTGTATCTTCTAGTCGAGAGGTCTCGACTAGAGCTTCCTTATTTGTTTTGTACTAAACTATATTTTTTACATTTGTAATATTTAGCAACTCAATTAAGGGGGTAACAGTCCAAAAAGTCAATAAATTATGTGTTTATAGGTCAAAAATAGTGGTTTTATTCTATTTTCCACGCATCTAGTGGCGTAGGTTTTGAAGTTTTGAAAGTCCGTGATAAGAGGTTAGAGCAAAGTAACTGTGAATTTTAGCCGCTTACACTAAAAAAAATTACAGGGTTTTTTTAAATAGTTCAAGTACTAAATGGGGCGTACAAATAATTGAGGAGGTCACCAGCTACGTACCATTCAATTCTGAAGCTTCTAGCACTTAAAATGTAGGAGGTATAAACTCATGAGGTTTGCTACGCCCCCTGTGGGCGGAGATGTATTTACCATGGCTTATTGAACTTGGGATACAACTATATATACCAAGTCTCAAGTTTTTATCATCAATAGTGTTCAAAATGTAAAAAAATTGCTATATATTTTCACATCCGATTTACCACGCCCTAATAGGCGTAGATATATCCGCCATAGTTTATTTAACTTGGAATGTCAACGCGAGTATACATTCAATTTATCAATTTATCAATTGGATTGGTAGGTTGCTGGTGACCTCCTCGATCGCCCAAAAATTATTTTTGCCTTTTGGGGCGTGTCCTATTCAAAAATATCCTGTAATTTTCGCATTTTTTGAGTGTAAGTGTCCAAAATTCACAGTTACGTTGTCCTACACCCCTGTCATGGACTGGCCAAAAATTAGATGTCTTCGCCCACTGGAGGCGTGGCAAATAGAAATAAATTTTACCATCTTCATTGAGTTACTAAATATGATAAATGTAAAAAAATATATTTTAGAACGAAAAATAAAGATATAAAAGAAGAATATCAGGTTTCCGCTTTCTCGCATCGCGATGATAGAGACATTTGGAATATGCTTTCCCATATACAGAAGTAACTTTATATCCTGGGTAGTTAGTTCCAGGCTTCGCGAACTGAGGTATGTCTTATGACCACTACATTGACAGCGTACTCCGCTGTTCCTGTGCTATCAGTTTGCAGGTGAACTACCCCGAAGCTTCGCATGCTAATCCTAGCCACTAACCATACAACACATAAACACGCCATCTAGTAGACCGCTTTTCAGCCCATAAAAAGTGAGCTCTGACGCCCCATCGCCGAATTCGCTTCACTTTTAAGTTCGAGCAACGAACATATGTGACAGCGAAATCATTGCGCTGCGAGAGCTTGTTCGGCAATTGTCCATTTATGCAAGAAGCTCTTTCTGTATAACTATGTATGCTTATTCTCTGATCTCTTCCCTCTTATATATTTTTATTCTCCGCTCTCTTCTCCCTCAAATATATCCCTCACCAGCAGCCGAGCACAAAAATTGATATTTGCTAGCTGAGCTTCTTTTTGTTCTCTTGCGAGAGTAGAGTATACCAAACTGTTCAAACGGTTTGTCATGCTCATGCAAAATGTTCACACTGTCGTTATTAATATACGCCGGAACGGGGCACTGTGCTAGAAGCCATTTCCATACGACGTCACTAATATAGACTGAGGTCCTAGAAGGCTACAACTGTAACCTCAGGGACAATCAATTCAGAAGCAGAAATCAGATCATAAATATTGGTCTTCTAAGCTCCATCTTTCTAATTCATCTAAAGTCGTTGCACCCATATCACATCAAAGTACAAGTCTCTAGTATTTGAAATACGGGTTAAGTAAATTGGGGGCGAAGGGAGCGTGGCATCAAAAGTCCAAAAACTACAAAACGTGCGCATTCTCTACACCTATCTTCACAGTACATTTGAAATCTGTAGCTTTAATGGGTCACATAAATGAAAGAAAATTTATCGAAATTGATCGATAATTCGGAAACGGAATGAGTTATCGAAAAAAAAACTTGTACTGCGTATGGTATTCACGAGTATACATGTCAAATTTCATATTTCTAGCTTTTGTGGTTTACGGGATCAGCGCGTTCATACAGACGGACGGACGGACAGGGCTATATCGACTCAGTTCGTCGAGCTGATCAAGAATATATATACTTTCTGGGGTCTGCGATGTCTCCTTCTGCCTGTTACATACATTTTCACAAAAAAAAAAAAAAAAATGATAAATTAGTTTGCATAAACAAACTTTTGACGGCGGCAAAGAGAATAGAATCCGGTTTTTCGTGGCGCCGTGCGCCTCTTCTACCAGCACCGCCGTTGCACTACTTGAATGTAAGGTAGCGAATTTCTAAGTAAAGCTACTGAGCTACTGAGTGCTTCTGCTACTGAGCTACTCAGCTTCTGCTTAAAATTCATATACATATATATATATATATATCTTTGTTGTTGTTATGAATTCTTAGAATTTTCTAGATGCTTCTGCTTTTTGTTTAATAACATAATAGATTTTATTAGATTTATTAATAATATTATTAATATTATATATTAATATTTATTATTAATATAGATTTATTAATATGTATACAGGTATCTAGAACTATAATTTAAAGTCGCTAGGTCTTATATGTTCTGTAACGTGGACAGATGAATAGATGGATCGAGAAACTTACTTAGTAGTTTATGATTCAAGCTGAATTCTAATGTGTATGTTATTTCTTAGAACATCGGAAAATATTTGCGGTCAAGTTCTTTTAACAATTGACTAAACGTTTTGTAGAATAACTCCTGTGTTTCTTAATGGATTTTAATCAAATTTTCAGAATATTGATTATATTTTCAACTTAGTTTAAAGAAATTGGTGTATAACGAAAATAAAAATTTTGTAAATTACAAAGTAAACAAGTAAGGAAACTCTAGTCGGAGGTGCCCGACTAGGAAATACCCTGAACCCCGCCTATCGGCGGCTTTAAATGCACTTCAAAGTTTATATATAATTATACCCTGAACCCATTAAAAATGGGTAATCAGGGTATAATGGTTTTGTTGCAGCCCAAATATATGTAACAGGCAGAAGGAGGCGTGACAGACCCCATAAAGTATATATATTCTTGATCAGGACGACAAGCCGAGTCGATTGAGCCCTGTCCGTCTGTCCGTCTGTCCGTCCGTCCGTCTGTCCGTCTGTCCGTCTGTCCGTATGTTTGAACGCGTGGATCTCAGAACCTATAATAGCTAGAGACTTGAACTTTTTTTTTGTAGATTCGTGTATATCACGCGCAGGTCGAGTTTGTTTTAGAAATTCGATAACTCTTCTCGTTCTTTTTTTATCGATTAAAAACGAAATCGATTTTCAGTTTAAAAATTATATCTTCTACATCTTTATAGTTAGAGACTCCAAATCTTGTATTTAGCTTAATGGGACTTTTATACAATTTTGATTTTTGTTAAATTTTGGATGCCACGCCCCCTTCGCCCAAATTTTCAAAGCACTTATTTCAAATACTAGAGACTTGTGCTTTTGCACATACACGCATATGAATGATATAATTACGCTGCGCAAGTTTGATTAAGAAATTCGATCTACAAAAAAAGTTATTAAGCATTTAGTTTCCCATAACACGCACATATTGGCGCAGCGAAGTCGCTGAGTAAACTGCGCAGTTAGCAGAGCGAATGCGTGTGCGTGTGTATGTATGCGTTGCTTGCAATATACATACATATGTACATATGTACATACTGTATATATTTACATATATATAAAATAAGAGTAACATTGATATAACTTAAATAAAGTCAATATAATGTACATATGAATAGATGAAATGCATTATGTTATTAAACGAAGCGTTTACCAAGCGTTTACCGTTTACACACGCACCTTATAGCAGCTGCAGAAGCATCTAGAAAATTCGAAGAATTCATAACAACAACAACAAAGACAAATTGGGGATGAATTTTCAGCAGAAGTTCAGCAGCTCAGTAGCTCAATAACTTTACTTAGGAATTCGCTATCTCATTCTTATGTACTGCAACGGCTGCGTTGGTAGAAGCGATGATCGCCGACATAAAGTCTCGGGTTCGATTCTCTAAGCTGACGTCAAAACTTTTTTTATGCAAGTTACTTAATCTTTTTTGTTTTTTTTAAATTTTTTAATTTAATTTAAAATTATATATAAACTTTGAAGTGCATTTAAAGCCGCCGATAGGCGGGGTTCAGGGTATTTCCTAGTCGGGCACCTCCGACTAGAGTTTCCTTACTTGTTTTAAATTAAATTATAAAATTAAAAAAAAAAAAAAAGATTAAGTAACTTGCATAAAAAAAGTTTTGACGTCAGCTTAGAGAATCGAACTCGAGACTTTATGTGGGCGATCATTGCTTCTACCAACACAGCCGTGTGTACGTAAACGTTTGGTAAACGTTTCGTTTAATAATATAATGCATTTCATCTATTCTTATGTACATTATATTGATATTATTTAAGTTATATCAATGTTACTCTTATTTTATATATATGTAAATATATACAGTATGTACATATGTAAATACATATGTACATATGTATATTGCAAGCAACGCATACATACACACGCACATGCATACGCTCTGCTAACTGCGCAGTTTACTCAGCGACTTCGCTGCGCCAATATGTGCGTGTTATGATTTATTTTTATTTATTTTATATAAAGAAAAAAAGTCATTGTAATACATTTAGAACAATTTAGATGCAACTGATTAGCTTTACACTAGTTTTGAAAGGAAATTAGATCATCCTGTAGGCGTAGATGATCTATTGAGTTCTTGTATGAGAGACAGAATTTGACATCATCTGCATACATAAATATCCTAGAGTAAGAAATACAGCTGGGAAGGTCATTTATAAATAGGGAGAAAAGTAGAGGACCCAAGTGACTACCCTGAGGAACACCAGAAGAGACAAATATGACCTTCGAAGTAGATGTTCTCAACAGAACTCTTTGGGTTCTACCCTTTAAATAGGAAGCAATCCAAGACAGAAGTTTAGGAGAAAATCCCAAATGGTCAAGCTTTTGAAGCAAGATGTCATGCTGAACAGAGTCAAATGCCTTACTGAAATCAGTGTATATAACATCTGTTTGCATTTTCTTTAAAAAGCTTTCAGTGACTAGGGATGAAAATTCTTATAAGTTCGTAGAGGTTGATCGATTCTGAACAAAACCATGCTGCGATGGTGGAATAATAGATTTACAAAAGTGCAGAATATTAGAAGTTATAATTTTTTTCAAATAACTTCGGAATAGCAGAAAGCTTGGCAATGCCTCTGTAATTTGAAATATCAGATCTTCCTCCTTTTTTATACGGAGGAATAATAAATGATTCTTTCCAAATTGAAGGAAATACCGAGGTATCAAGAGACAAATCATACAGTTTTAATAAAGGTGACCACAAAGAAGCACTGCATTCTTTAATCACACAACTAGGAATACCATCCGCCCCCGGAGAGAACGACGATTTTAACTTACGCTTAGCGGATAAAAGAGAGACAGGAGAAATATTAGAAACCATAATAGCATTTCCATTAATTTCAGAATTTAAAATTGGAAAAGAATTGGTTTCAGAAATGGCAGTTGAATAAGTGGATTGGAAGAACTTTGCAAATAGATCTGAGGTATCTTGATCATTACAAGTTTTGTCCCAACCTTGGAAAAATAAGGATGGAAACCCAGAAGATTTACGCTTCAAATTTACAAATGAATAAAATCTTTTGGGATCACGAGCAAACTGCCTTTTACAGCGTATAAGGTAATTCTCATAACAACGAGAGTTTAAAATATTGAAATTGGCCTTAGCTAATGAGTATTTAGACCAATCAACGACCGAACCCGACTTTTTGAACTTTTTAAAACATTTAGATTTAAAATGTTTTTAGAGTTGAAAGAGTCGAAGTGAACCAGGGAAGCTTATTAGAAAAATATTTAGGAAGACACATAGAAACACAACTTGTCTAGAATAGCATTTAAAGTATTGTAGAATATTGAAACTGCAAAGTTTACATCAGCTGCCTCATATAAAGGAGCCCAATCTGTTGCATTAATGAGATCATTAAGCAAAACAAAATTACATTTATTAAAACAACGACGCTTTTTTTAGAAGATGAGGGCGTACAAATTGGTGGACAGTAAATAGGTATTAAAACCTCTAATGTTGGATGATATAAATCCTCAGGTATACAAAAGCGGGATGATCTTAAAACATTAATGCTGGCGTCATCATTAGTAAAAACAAGATCAAGAGAACGAACGAATGATTGGAAATTGAGTTCATCTGATACATAGAATGGTTAAACAATTCATCAAAAAAATAATGATCAATTGTTGGAATAAGATAATTCGAATTGGGAAATGAGAGCCAAGAAGTGTTAGGTATATTAAAATCACCCAACACAAGAAATAAGTCATTATCATTATATAGGGTTTGTGCAATGTCCGTCTGTCCGTATGAACGCAAACCATTTCTATGCTTTTGAAGCTAGAGACTCGAAATTTCGCCCACAGGGGGCGTTGCAAACCGCACGAGCTTATAGCTCCCTCATTTTTAGTACTAGAAGCTTTAAAAATGGATGGTAGGTTGCTTGTGACCTCGTCTATCGATCGGTAAAAAATTATTTTTACGACCCATTTTTTTGTGTTTAGCCGTCCAAAATTCACAAATACCTTGCTCTAGACCCCTGTCATGTACTGGCCGAAAATTATGTGTCTACGCCCACGGGGGAGTGGCAAACACACAATTTATTGAATTTTTGGACTTTTATCACCTTAATTGATTTGCTAAATATTATAAATTAAAACAAGTAAGGAAACTCTAGTCGGGCGACTAGGAAATACCCTAAACCACACCTATCGGCGATTTTAAATGCAGTTGCAGTCGGGCGCAATCCACTGCGAAATACTCATTCACACCGCAAGCACCCAGTTCCATAACATTCCAAGAAACCAATTTGCCATTATCCCTAAATTTTGTATTTAGTGTCATGTGTATTTAATACAATTTTGGTTTTTTCTATACACAAATTTCGTATAGTTCAGTCAAATATAATTAATATGCTGAAAATTTCATTAAAATCCATTAAATAACATAGAAGTTATTCAACAAAACGTTTAGGCAATTGACGAATGTGCTGCACAGAAATCATTTTCTTATGTTCTAAGAAATAACAAATACAATAGAATTCAGCGTAAATCATACGCTCATTAAGTTACTGGGTTACTATATGGTTCAGTGGCGTTACTAATAGAAGTGATGCGTACCGATAGTAGTACCCTTGGATCGAAACTCGGGCGAATTGGTATTTTATATACATTTTATTTATAAATTTTATTGGTTTGACAAGCACAGCGGCGGCGTCGTGGTAGAGATGACGAATTTCGACTCGTGCAAGTAGGCGGGGCTCGAATCTCGAATTTTCTGTGTCGGCTTTTCTTTTATTTCTTTATTTTTTTGTTCTAAAATATATATTTTTTTACATATATAATATTTAGCAACTCCATTAAGATGGTAAAAGCCCAAAAAGTCCATAACTTGTGTGGTTATTGCTCAAGAAAAGTGGTTTAATTCTATTTGCCACACCCCAGTGGGCGTAGACTTATCATTTTTGGACAGTCCATGAAAGGGGTGTAGAACAACGTAAATGTGAATTTTTGACGCTTACACTCAAAAAATGCAAAAATTACAGGGTATTTTTTAATATGTCACGCCCCAAAAGGGGCGTAAAACAATTTCGATCGATAGAGGAAGTCACCAGCAAACTACCAATCCAATTTTGAAGCTAGCAACTAAAACTGTAGAAGCTATAAACTCGTGCGGTTTTCCACGACCCCATAGCTTATTGGGACGTTAACTAGCTTGGGACTTTAATACAAGTATATGTATTAAGGCTCAAGTTTCTAGCATCAATAGTGTTCAAAATATAACAGAATATGCAAAATTGATATATATATTCAGATCCGATTTGCTACGCCCCCAGTAGGCGTGGATATATAATTTTTTGGTCGATCTTTAGAGGATCATAACAGTTACTCACGTGCCAAATTTGGTTGCTCTACCTCTAAAACTGTAGAAGATACAGTTTCACCCGATTTGCCACGCCCCAATGGGCGTAAATATATCCGCCATAGCTTATTCAACTTGGGATGTCAACGCGATGTCAATGTATATTCCAAATCTCAACTCGCTAGGACTGCAAAAAGTAGTATTTCTGACATACAGGAAAATTCATTTTTCAATTTGCCACGCTCCTAGTGGGCGTATCGGGAAAATCTTGACCCTTTATCTGACGAGAGTATACACGAGTATATGTTCCAAATTTGCGTTCATACAGACAGACGGACGGACATTGCACACACCCAATATACTCATTTCACTTTGTGAATGAGTACAAAAAGAGGCATCCTACCACACTACTCCTCTATCTTCACGGCGGTAACTATAGCCATCCTTGAAGCAGTAATGCTAATAAGAAAGGACAACGGCTATTTCGTATTATTCTCAGCCATCAACTCAATAAGCAATATAAACACCAGTAACACCTATCCCATGTGAATAAGATCAATACTAATAAAAACCAACACCAATATTAAACTCCTCTGGATCCTCAGCCACTGCGCATAAAAGGCAACTTTAATTGTACCGATATAAACAAATTTCTCAAAAACATCTTATCCCAAAAACTTAAAGACAAAATAGATCGGTGCAACACATGGTACCAACAATCTCAAAAACACTAAACAACAAGTAAGGAAACACTAGTCGGAGGTGCCCGAATAGGAAATACCCTAAACCCCGCCTATCGGCGATTTTAAATGCACTTCACAGTTTCATAAAATTATATAATTTTAAATTAAATTTAAAAAAAAATAAGTAACTTGCATAAAAAAATTGTTTGTTTTTTAACTTTTTAGTAGACCGACTTTCTTAATCAAACTTGCTCAGCGTAATTATATCATTCAGATGTGTATATGTGTATAAATCGATTTTCGTTTTTAATCGATAAAAAAAGAACGAGAACAGTTATCGAATTTTTAAAACAAACTCGATCTGCACGTGATATACACGAAACTACAAAAAAAATTTAAAGTCCCTATCTCTTATATGTTCTTTGATCGACGCGTTCACATATACGGACAGACGGACAGACGGACGGACGAACAGACTTGTCGTCCTGATTAAGAATACTTTATGGGGTCTGCCACGCCTCCTTTTGTCTGTTACATTCATTTCGGATGCAACAAAACCATTATACCCTGATTACCCATTTTTAATGGGTTCACATAAAAAAAATAAAAACTGGCATGCAACCTCAGACATTAGGGAATAAACCTTTTTAGAATTATGCCCCATAAAAATCCTAGCAAACCCAACTCCAACAAACATCCTTCTGATAATTAACTATCTCAAATATCTAACTTCTACCACACCCTATTGGCTTAAGATAAGAAAATATTAATACACAAGTGTAAATATGTATATAAATATGTACAGGGTTAATACGATACACAAGCCAAGCCGAAGGCCCTAGCAGCCAGCGCTTTCAGTAGTTATGATTAATTTTAATTAATTCTAACTTTAAGATAAGATAAATATATATATTGAAATAGTATCAGCGTTGCCTTTAGACCAAGAGTATATATCATAGCTTGCAAATAACAGTTTAGTGTTCTGCGACGTCTTCAAATAAGTCTCTTTACTGAGTATATGAAAAAAATATTCGCGAGCGGCGAATTGATCAGCTCTTCTCTTCGCTCACTCGCACTCGGACAACAATAGTTTTTTTCGCTTCTTTGTTTGTCTCACTTAGACCGCGAGTATTTGCTTGAGTGATATGAAGCAAAGCGTCTTTAAGCGCGCGATGCTTATTAAATTGCCGCAATTTAACTGCGCTTGCATAAGTAGTAATGATTAATAAAATAAAAAACCAATAACCAAATATAGAAAATTTTATAAAAATTATTAATAAGCTACTCATAGTCATATAAACTGCACATATGTAAATATTTCTGAGTGAAGGTCTCTGCTGCTATGGCTTTAAATAAATTGTTACTTAGAATTAATTCTCTGTAACAATTAAATAAATAAATAAATAATAAAAAAAAAACCCAAAATAATATTGAAGTAAATATTATTTATCAAAGAAATTCCTCAAAGAGTGTTTTCAAGACTTTTTGAATTAACTTATTCAGTCATTCACTCACTTACTGAGTCTCAACTCTCGAACGACTAATTTATTCCTCCCGTTAAAAGAGTTCAACACGAAGAACTCAACAACAACGCTCAAGCGAAAAGCGGAGCAATATAGAAAACAGTCTCTTGCTCAGAGTGAAAGAAAATTTGTTGAGTTTTTTCGCTTATCTTCAGACATTGAGCGTAAAGAAAAAACACTCAATTGGTATTTGCAAGCTCTGATATATATACTTTATGGGGTCTATCAATTTCACAAAAATATTATATCCTGATTTTAAGTGGGTGTATGAAAATAGACTTTAAAAAGTTCATAGAAGCATTCGAAAAACTCACATTACATACGACAACATAACAATAGAAAAACGCGAATATTATTTGATTAACCTTTTTTGCACTAGACTAGTGTACTATCTATAGAGTGAGGCAGATTTCGAAATAATTCAAATGCACACAGAGAGATAACTATTTCAAAATTCCCCGAGGCCTCACTCCCTTAAAAAATATAAATTCTTATGGCAAATTTAAAGAACTTATTCTAAAGTGTTACGGAAAACAGGTCACCCCCGAATTAAAACAACTAATAAATTCTTTGCGGAAACATATTTTCCTAATCGCCAATTGATAATTCAAAATATAATAAAAGAATGTCACATTTAAAACTTAGCAAAAACAGAACATAAGACAGTGAAAATTATTCCCAAGCTTCAACATCGCACTGATAAATTCACATTTATTCCTCAGAAGGTAAGCATTATTCCAGCTGAATGAACATTTATTCAAAAATAGCAAATCTTGAACAAACTAAAGAACGCTTTAATGCAAATATTAATCAGTTAGGAAAACTAATACTACCAAAGCAGGCCGATTGAAGCTTAGCACTCAAAAGGAGCATTGATAGTGATGGAGTAGAAATACAGTTAAACTCTACTAAAAGCAAAATTTCAAATTTGTAGCAAAGGGGACGTGGAGTCCAAAATTCAAAGTCTACAAAATCGTTTTATTTACTACACGTATCTACACAGTAAATTCGAATTCTTTAGCTTTAACTGCATACGAATACGTCAATTCATCGAATTTTAACGTTAATAAGGAAACTGGTTGATTTTTCGAATTTTTAAAACAAACTCGTACTGCGTATGGCATACTCGTAAGGTATACACACAAACAGTTTACCCTGATTTAGCATTTAGGGTTCATCAATGGGCTCAGTGTATTATAATGATATAGTCTGAGAAATGAGTATTAATCCAGTATAACTCAGGAAATTACAAAAATTTTGTAATATATATCAACTAACTTTGTCAACAAGCAGTTATGCTTGTTGACAAAGTTAGTTGATATATTTCACTATGTCAAATGCAGTTCCGTATTTCTTAATATTGCATATATTTAGGGTATGCCCAAAAAATTTTAGGGGTATAGTGGTATAGTGCGTATTCTCAACCCCAATTTATTTTATAAATATGAGATTTCGGCAACTTCTGCCGTTTCCTTTGGTCTCCGCTTTGTGTGCACTTTCTCTCTCACGGCGCAGCGGCTGGTATTTTGGTGTGTAGTAAACTCACTGTACAGTGTTATTGATGACGCTTTGTACAAAATTTCGATGGTCGAATGCAAAACATTATTTTTTGTTCGTCCGTTGTTGCAATTTTGTACTGTTAATAATAGTAAGAAGCTAAGAATATCAGAATGTCTTATCCCAGAAAAATATAGTCATATTCATATTTATAAATTATTTATAACAAGTAAGGCAGCTCTAGTCGAGACTGCTCGACTAAGAGATACCCTGAACCCTTCGACTAGTCGATATTGGAAGCATGCTATGATTATTTTACATATATATTCCAAACAACACATACACACACATACGCACGCACACGAACGTAATATGAGCACGCGCTTTGCTAACCATGCCTATGACATGGGAAATTAAATGTATAACTTTTTTTCTAGATGGACTTTCTTAATCAAATTATCAGAGTGTGATTATGGCATTCATATGCGTGTATTTGCCAAAGCAAATAAAACTTGTGGTATGTGATGCAGAGTTATAAATAAAATCAAAGTCTACGGCTTGTTGCCTGAGCAAAGTTTATTAGACTAGATTTCGCTTTCGATATTAGAACTGAACTAAACTAAGACCTAGCAGCGAACTGGGTCATATCCTATTCCAAATTTAAATTCTCTTAAATATGCGTATGTGCGTATGTATTGCCTGCAATATAAGCAGAGACTATTTAGAATATCGGCTCTGCTGGGATCAGGGTATCTCCTAGTAGAGGTATCTCTACTTGTTGTACCCTGAACACTGAAAATCTAAATCAGCGAATAAATTATTTGTTCAAAAGTATTCATTACTGCGCTTATTGGGGGTGTGGCAAAAAGGCAGAAACAATATCTTCTATCTATCAATATCTTCGTAGCAAGGCTGTCTATAATTGACGGGTGTTGCTTTTACTACCACCGCCACTGAAGCGACCTAGAATTCTATTGTATTTGTTATTTCTTTTTATCCTTATGTTTCTTAAGATCGTAAAATCATAATTATATAATTCAACTAACTCTCTGTCGATATCGTTAACTATATCTCGCACTGAACGCTTGTTAACAACTTCAGAATTTAACACTTCGACTACCAAAAATGATTGGTGCCTCTCCTTTAAAAAAGACACAATCAATGATCTGTATCTTACAACGGTGGCCTTTGATTTCTAAAATTAATTTTTATCTTATAAAGCTAAAGATTCTATGGTGCTGGCCCGCGTAGGGTCTAAGTCTACTTCCAACTCCGTGTCCAGCGAAGGAACCAATCCAAGAGGTCGAGTGTCTTTCGCGTTCAAAAACTCTAAGGGACGAAGGATTATTTGAACAACCAATTTCTGAGAACTATGTGAATAAGGAAATTTAAGTCTTCATTGCTCTTTATCTATCTTGAGATTATTTTGAATATTGGTGTACGCATTTTTTGAAACTTTTGAACAATAATATATTTTTTCAACTCACTTTTGTCACTTAATTAATTAATTTTCCAGTGAATAATCATACATCCTAATTATATTCTATTTTCTGTTTCTTCATCAACTGTTTATTCTTTTGATCATTATATTACCTGAGTGTTGTTGTTTTGGGATTTTTTTTTCTCTTTTTTCTATCTTAATCTGTTTGTATTTTTGTTTTGATTACCCCTACTTGCCAATATGATTTGCTGTAAGAAATCACGTACATTTCGGCATGTCACTGATTCTGCACAAATGCAATTTTTTGTTTGCTGGTTGTGCGAGAATCTAATGCACATTAAGTGTGCTGGCATCTCGGGGCATGACTGTGATAGAGTCATGGCTGCTCCCAAAAGTGGGTGTGGTGGATTACGCTGGTCTTGCCCGGATTGTTTGGAAAAACAATTAAGTTTTTCCAAGATGTATAATGCAGTGCGGGTTCAGTATTCAAATCTAAGCAAATTTTCAAAACAGCTTGAAGAGGAACTGAAAAGGAGCTGGAGAAGAAACATTGAATCAGTATAATTTTGATTATCCGCTAAATACAGTGATTCAAGTTTCGTCTCCTAACTTATCATACCCTTCTTCACCTTGCCAACAATTATTAATTCCCATATCATATGATTCAGTTGAAATATCTGTGTCTAGTGTCATAACAGACACTCAAAAAGCCACTACTAAAAAAGTTAAAGTTTCTCCGAGTGTTGCTCAAACTAAAAACAACACTCAGACACCGTCTCCTACTCCTATATTACCCTATTTATCTGTTGTGTCTCCTCGAAAGCAAGTTTTCTTATCTAGGCTTTCACCAGATACGACATGTGAGGCTGTGTCTGCTTTTATTGAAAGTAAAATGACGTCTAAAGTTTCTATCTCGAAGTTTAATTTCGCGGCTCCTCGTGAAATTGCTTCATTTAAAATCAATGTACCAATTGAATTTTTCGATACTATATGCGATCCAAACGTTTGGCCACCTCATGTTGTTGTACATGAATTCAAACCTAAGATTCGGAATAGAATTTCTCCAGTGTCTTTAAATCTCGTTTCGATACAACCTTCATCTGAGACTGTATCAAAAAACTAAGTTTCTTTCCATCTTTTCCGCAGCTATCTATTATTTATCAAAATGTTCGAGGCCTTAATTATATAGCCCTCACTGAAACATGGTTAAGCCCAAATGTTTATAATAGTGAGGTTCTTTCAAATAATTTCACTATTTATAGACTTGATCGCTTGTCTCGTAGAAGGGGTGGTGTTTTAATAGCTGTTAAATCTCATTTCTTCTCTGAATCTTTTACCTTCTCATCAATCCACAATGTTGAGATTATTGGAGTTAAAATAACTTTTCAGTCTTGTTCCCTATACGTTACTTGTTCATATATCCCTCCCTCTTCCGATTTACAAGTTTATAGTCATCAAATATCTTGTATTAATGAAATGTATGAATATGTTCAAGATAATGACTTATTTCTTGTGTTGGGTGTTTTTAATATACCTAACACTTCTTGGGCCTCATTTCCCAATTCGAATTATCATATTCAAACAATCGATCATTATTTTTTTTATGAATTGTTTAACCATTTTATGTAGCAGATGAACTCAATTTCCAATCATTTAAATCGTTCTCTTGATCTGTATCTCTGTTAAATTCTCCGTATTTAGTTAAATTCTGAACTCTATCTTTCCTTAATAAGATCTTCTCTTTTAGCATATTTCAGAGAAATCACACACACACCCCAGTAGTAAGAATGCACCTGGCAATTCTCCCGACTTGTGTTGTGATTTCTCTTATTGTATTTTACTTTTTTAAGATTTTTTATTTCTTATATTTTATTTACCTTTTTTTTAACTGCTTCTATCTTGCTTAGTTTCAATGATATCACTAACCATACCTTTGGGGCATAGCTTGCCGGTCCGGCAAATAAAACACCCCCATCGGGTTGGTGATATTATTGCTATATATTGTTAGTATTAGGCTTTTTCTTTTCCCTATTCTTTTGATAATTTTAATTTTGTAATTTTGTAATTTGACTCACGATTGTAGTCAATTTTCTTTATATAAATAAATAAATATTGTTTGGCAACTCTAAAATTCTGCTTACTATAATGTCAACACTATATGGAATCAGTTGCTATTCTGTCAACACCCAATTACTTCATATTTCTGCTAAGCATTCGCTTTTCGGGAATTTTATCCAAAACCAACTGTAATGTTGAAGGAACTGGATATCTGGTTAGAAAATCGACATGTGCTATTCGCTTCTCTTCTATACTATATTGTATTTTCTATACTATATTGTATTTAGAATTTAAAGGATTCTAAATAAGACCACTAACGATGGTCCGAGGAGGTACGTGATGCCTTTAAAGAGTTGTAATCAGTATAAATCACGAATTATCTTCCAAGTGTACTGACAAAGTTTTGAGCTCATAGGAGTGGTACCTTCATTTAGCGGCGGAAGTTGCTTTGCTGAAATATTCGACGACATGAAGTCGGTTGTTAATATAATGTAAAAACATGGCAGCAAATCCGATAGAGCTATTGCAATTATATGGGTGTTGCAGGTTAAATATTACGAAAACGGGTTCTTTTGTAACGATGGACGCAATCTGATTAGAATCCAGTTTCTGTAATCGACACATGTGCGATATGTCCTATTATTCTTTTTGACGAGCAGCAAATGAGGAACAACTGGGTCGAACAATATTACATTTCAGCAACTCACTTAACTTTTCTTTAATAATATCTCTTTCTTCACTTAACTTTTCTTTAACAACATCTCTTTCTTCAAGACAAAGTCAATAGGGCGAGCGTTTTTCTATGGCCAATCCATCGAATTTTCATTTAAACTGTATTAACACGTATAGACTGTATCCTTTTAATAACAGTTTCGATAGTTCTCAAGTGTGACCTGAAATGGCTCACTGTTTCTAATAAAGCTCCCATTGAGCAACTGATAGGCTGGTAAAACTTCTCCATATTTGGTAGGCGCCTTTGTTAATCCACCATTTGAGTGAATAATTAGTTGAAATTTCTGTATTATGTGGGTAGCGAAAGTCTGGGCAACTTGGTAAGATTGACTTATGAATATCTTCAACAAGTTACTGCATTATGCTTCGTTCATCCTGTATCGCTCGAATTAATTTCTAAATTTGTAAAGTCATTGCCTCCTTAAAGTACGCTTATAGCATTTCCAAGCGACTAATTTCGTCAAATATTCCGAAGGATATATACACTTTGTATTTTCAGGCTATGTAGTGGCATGGTTCAGTCAACAATAACTTATGATTTGGTTCTATATATTTTTTACACTTTTTTTACGTAGACTTTTTCTGCACACTGATTATTCTTATTTACACCCGTTGATCAAATTAACTCCCACAGTTAAAACCAAAATATTTAGCGAAGAAAAATTTGTGCAAAGCCTCGGCATTTTATGTATGGAAATGAGTATGTGCGCAATTCGCTACAACTTAATTTATTCTGCTTAGAGGTAGACTACGAAAACGAAAGTTGGCAAGCTCAATACCGGTAAACCATTGTTGCAATCGCACGGAGATCGTATGGATGGTGATATGTGGTGATATGAAGTTTGCAAAAACAGAAGCTGCTGTTTGTTGCCACACGAAAGAGATGAAAACTTAGTGGTGGAACTGAAAACGTAGTGATATCAAATATGTATATAATATATATGTTCAAAACGTGTGGCTTCAATTTAGCACTTCATATATAGTTGCACTGAACTTTGAATAACACTGCTCTACGTTGGGCGCCAAAATGTAGAATCAGGAGCGTTTCCAGTCTAGCATAAGAAGTATGGGGACATCGTAGACATAAACGTTAATCATAGAGATTGCTAGATATACACTAGTTAGAGAAACGCAAATACAAGCCCAGGTTGTAAGCGAATGATTGTAAGTAACAATGTAAAGAAAAATCAGCAGCAGAGCTAGTTGGCTCCAAAAATAACAAACAATTTCGATAATTAAACTTAAACTAAATATTTGTAATTCTAACAAAAAAAAAAAACGAATATCAAAAAGTTATTTGGTCGTTTATGTGAGTAAGAGTTTATATATCGTACAGTTTAAGTGATACAATACACTGCATGTATAAAATACATATGAGACTAAAATCGAAATTTTTGGGACAATAATGTCAATTCGGTAGATTCATATCTTGCAATGATTTGGAAATGGAACCGTCGACCTCAGAACGTATAGAGATATTTGTACTTCGTGTATATCATCTTCTCGCTTTTTTATTGATTACAAACGAAAATCGATTTTCAGTTTTGAAAATTATATATTTTGCATCTTTATAATATTGTTTTGTATTTACTTTAATCGGATTTTTTGTAAATTTTGGATGGCATGCCCCTTCGCCCAAATTTGCAAACACGTATTTCACAGACTAGTGCTTTTGCAAATACACACATATGAATGATATAATTACGCTGTGCAAGTTCGATTAAGAAGAGTCAGTCTACAAAAAAGTTATTAAGCATTTAATTTCCCATAACATGCACATATTGGCCCAGCGCAGTCGCTGAGCAAACTGCGCAGTTAGCAGAGCGTATGTGTGTGCGTGTGTATGTATGCGCTGCTTGCAATATTCATATGTACATACTGTATATATTTACATATATATAAAATAAGAATAACATTGATATAATATAAAAAGTCAATATAATATACATATGTATAGATGAAATCTATTATATTATTAAACAAAACGGTTACCAAACGTTTACGTACAAACGCACGTGGTAGCAGCAGCAGAAGCATCTAGAAAATTCTAAGAATTCATAACAACAACAAAGATAATTGGGGATGAATTTTCAGCAGAAGTTCAGCAGCTCAGTAGAAGTAGCTCAGTAGCTTAATAACTTTACATGAGAATTTGCTATTCAACGCTCAAGTAGTTCAACGGCAGTACTGGTAGAAGCGGCGATCGACGGCACGAAAACCCAGGTTCTATTCTCTAGGCCGCCGTCAAATTTTTTTTTAATGCAAGTTACTTTTTTAAAAATTTAATTTAAAGTTATATAATTCTATGCAAACTGTAAAATGCATTTAATATCGCCGATTAAGCGGGGTATTTCCTAGTCGGCCACCTCCGACTAGAGTTTCCTTACTTGTTTTGGAGATGGAGTTTCTTAATTTAATTTTCACAGTGTGATTATGGCACTCTATTTGCCAAAGCACAATTCTCCAGTATTTAATATACGGGTTTTGCAAATTGTGGGCGAAGGGGGCGTGACGTCCAAAATTGAACAGAATTCAAAATTATATAAAATTACATGATTTGCAGTCTCTAAATTAAAAAATGTAAAAGATATAATTTGAAAACTGAATTTAATTTTAGTTTTTAATCGATAACAAAAAACGAGAATAGTTATAGATATAAAAAAAAAACACCCATCTGCACGTGATACACCAAGGTCAGTGGATCAGATGGAAAGACTGACGGACAAGGCTACAAGAACTCAGCTGGTCGAGCTGATCAAGAATATAAATTATATTGTCCAAATAAAACTTGTGGTATGTGATGCAGAGTTATAAATAAAATCAAAGTCTACGGCTTGTTGCCTGAGCAAAGTTTATTAGACTAGATTTCGCTTTCGATATTAGAACTGAACTAAACTAAGACCTAGCAGCGAACTGGGTCATAAGCTAAACCGAAAGTACTTAACTGTAAAAGCTGCAAAACTGTAAACTCCAAAATATATGTACTTAAGCTATGTACAACCCCACACCTGGCAAGCATAAGCGATAACGCTGATAATCTTGCGG
Organism: Drosophila fulvimacula; assembly: GCA_035045555.1. Lineage (NCBI taxonomy): Eukaryota > Metazoa > Arthropoda > Insecta > Diptera > Drosophilidae > Drosophila > Drosophila fulvimacula. The sequence goes on along the minus strand of JAWNOX010000008.1, from coordinate 75,933 downwards.
TATGTGCAAGACATCAGATTAGTGTTGGTTGACCGTCACCAAGGCCACCGAACTGAGCTTTCGCTGATTCGCCGTCTTAAGAGTACCTGTTATACAGCAAGGTGCGAGTGGCACTCCTTAACTTATACAGCAATATGCGACGGGCACTCGTTAACTTACGTATATGTATACTTTATGGGGTCCGCCACTCTTCCTTGTGCCTCTTTCCTGCATTTTCTCTTTTTTTTTTCAATGGGTTCAGGGTATAAAATTGGACTTGGAGTAAAGAAGGGGCAAGTAATATAGCAGCTCTCCATGAATTGTATTACTTTCCATAAACTAAACTCTTATTATTTGAACCAATTTTTAAGTGTCTTTATTTTATATATATATATGCTCCTTCTGCCTCTTAGCTGTTGAGTCCCTATGTTGTAATAATTTAAATATAATGACAATTTGTATAACGTAATTTAGTATAGTGGTAAAAAATCAAAAGCAAGTAGGTACGGTGCAGTCGGAAGCTACCGGCTGCGAAATACTCATTCACGGCCCAGCACCCAGTTCCAAAGTATTCCAAGATACGAATTTACAGATTCGACACGTCACTAATTATCCCTAAATTCTGTATTTAGTGTAATATGTACATGACAATTAATACAATTATGATTTTTGCTATTAAGTAACACAGAAGATATTCAACAAAACGTTTAGGCAAATAACAAATGTGCTTGGCTCCACTGCGAAAATTTTTCTAAGTTCTCAAAAATAACAAATACAATAGAATTCAGTTGATAATTCGGTGGCGTTGGTAGTAGAAACGCCGCGTACTGACCATAGACACTCTTGGCTCGAATCTTGGCGATGTGATTTTACATATATCGTGGTAGAGGTGATGAATTTTGACTAGTACATGTAGGCAGAGGTTAGAATCTCCAAGTGGCGATGTCGGGTTTTCTTATAGTTCTTTATTTTTTAAAAATAAATTTACATTTCTACATTTATAATATTTTGCAATTCAATAAAGGTGCAAAGATGTCAAAAATGCATTAAATTGTGAGTTTATACGCCACTAGTGGGCGTATAATTGCAGAGATCTAGGGCAAAGCAACTGTGAATTGTGTACGATTACGCTTCAAAAATGTGAAAATTAAAGGGTAGTAGTAATCTATCATCAAATTTTGAAGCTTCTAGTACTCAAACTGTAGGAGGTATTCGTGCCAAATTTGGTCGTCCTAGCTTAAAACTATAGAAGATACAGTTTCACCGGATACCCGTACTGCCGGACTGAGAACAAGACTTACTTTGCAGAAAACCAATGTACTTCGGGATTGATTATAACCATATAATGGTTCAGTGTCAAACGTCAAACAATAGATAATTGTACTTTACAGGACCGCGAACATTTTCCTATGTTATAAGGAATTAAAATAGAATTCAGTTTGAATCATTAAGTTTAATGCTTATTTAAAAAATCTATGGTGGTGTTAGTAGAAGCTTCAATCATTTATATACCCTGAATCCATTGAAAATGAAAAAATCAGGATAATGTAAGTAACGGGCATAAATGGCGTGGTGACATAAACTTTATATATTAGACCATGGACCGCTGTGCGTCTATCTGTCTTTGGACGCGTCGATCTCAGAACTTATAATAGCTGGATAACTTTTTTGTAGGTTCATGTACATGATGCGCAACGATTAAAAACAAAAACTTAAATTCAGTAATATCTAATATATATATATATATATCTTTTACACGTTTAAATTTAGACATTTATACATATTTTCCCTAAATAATATATGGCACGTTCCGTCCGCATCAAATTTTCAAATGGCGTATTTGAAATACACTTTGGCAAATCCTCACAATATACAAAGATAAGCTCTTCGAGTTCGGTTGTGTTGCGCATAGTCGAAAAACGTTGTGATCTCACTGTACAGCCTACTTGTGACAAGAATAGCACAAACAGTGAATTCGGACGCTGTCTCGCGCAGTGTCGGCAGCCTGAGACAAAACAAACCACAAATAAATATAAAAACAAAAATTAATTTCCTAAGGGGGCTCCGGGCTAAACCTGGGGCCACGAGCAAATCAGCTGAGCTGAAAAAGCTCTTATCGCCTTGCCGCCACACAAAATCATTGCAAAAGCTCACGCTAAGCGTAGCTTAACAAAAAGCTCTATAAACATTGCATACATCTGGGCTGAAACAAAAAAAACGAAATGTTCGCTAACACGGCAATCGACCCGGACTTGGACTCAATCCAACACGCTAAAGCACCCACACATAAAAGGAAGCTGCAGAGATCGCCTGACGTCACCAGAAGAAAGATTGCAGCTCTCAGCGATCAACCCAGCACCGAAAAATCAACACATAATCGCTATGAGCTGCTAGATGTCGAGGATGAAGAAATCTTCGAGCTGGAGGCACCCAGCCCGATTCAATAAGCGGAAAAACCGAAGCCCCGACCACCCCCATCTGGTGCCCAAACATTAAATCGATTGCGCAGCTACAAGCGCTAATCAAAACGGCCATTGACCCGAAATCTTACTCATGTAAGATTAAGGGTCACAACACCGGCATTTTAACTAGCTGTAGCGACGACTTCCGCGCTATTGTAGACACATTCACCAAAAAAGGTCTGCAATTCCACTGTTATCAGCTAAAAGAAGACAAGCTGTACAGAATGTGCGTCAAAGGGCTATACTCGAGCACTGACGTTGAAGACCTCAAAGAAGAGATAGAAGCAAAAGGCCACAAGGTTAAAAATATTTTTAATCCTCTAAGCCGGACAGACAAAACCCAACTCAACATATTTTTGATCGACGTGGCCCAAGCAACAAATAATAGACAGATACTCGATCTGCTCATTATCCGCAAGCAAAGATGCACGATGGAACTCCCGCGTAAATTCAACGATGTTAAGCAATGTCATCGGTGCCAGGAATTTGGACACACCCAGCGATACTGCCGCAAAAGCCCCAGATGTGTGAGATGCACTGGAGATCACGCCACAAAAGACTGCAGCCGACCTGCGTCCACTGCGGAGAGCAATACCCGGCCAATTACACTGCTGTAATAGTACTCTGCTGAAAAACGCAATCCGGCAAAAGACAAAAGCGACGCCACAACTCGCCACGACGAAACCTCTGTAGCCAAGATCCCCAACAACTACATCTCGACCGCTGGTGTGTCATACGCCTAAGTAGTCAGAGGAGAAAAACCAACTGCAACTCCTACACAAGCTGATAGCATAATGCTGCTTATACAGCAACAACAGCGGCAATTCGATGCGATCAATGCATGAGTGCCCAACATTAAAAATCTACGTATACGAACATTACACCACACACGGTGATGGAGCCAACAGATTTGGTGGCTCATCAGTGCTAATACGCTCCTCTATCTCGCACACACTACTAACTCCTACCTCCATCCCAGCAGTCCAGTCTTCTGCCATTAGACTTCCAACATCCATCGGTGAGTTAGAGATTGCAGCGATCTACTACCCGCCAAATGCTGATCTATGTGGGCAAGACATAACTCGACTGCTTGGACAAAGAGCGACCAAAGCTGTGATTGGAGGCGACTGGAACGGCTGGCATCCCTTCCGGGGTAGCAGCAGAGTCAACAGACGAGGCGCAATTGTATTCAATGCAATAAGTGATTGTAACTACAACATCCTCTCAACTGGAGCCTCTACACGCTACCCACTAAATAGCCATACTCCCTCTGCCATAGATTTTGCGATCTACAAAGGGATTGGTGACAGGCTCTTGAGCATTGAAGACGCTTTCGATTTATCATCGGATCACCTTCCATTGATAATTACAATTCATGCGCCCTTTCCTATTAATTGCGTCTACTGCCGGAAGGATCGAACATTGAAGCCTTTAAGCGCACCCTACATTCGCTGCTGCATTCGGACATAGAGCTTCGCACTGCAGAAGACCTTGAGATTGCAGCAAACAAATTACAAGACGCTATAGCCGTAGCAGCGCTCGCAGCCGCACCGCCCTCCTCTCGATCAAAAGCCATCTCACTACACAGCGTTCTCCTCACTCCGTAAGGTTGGAAAGAGCTAATACACCAGCCGGAGCAGAGTTTCAACGCCATCGATGCGCAAAAATCGACGCAAGTAACATTTGCCATCAGAAGAGGGGAGTGTCCAGAAGTAAAGCTAGGTTAACCAATTCCAAAAGCCAATAAAGTCAAATATCTGGGAGTCATACCAGATGAAAGACTGACATACGGCCCGCACATAAACCAAACATTCAAAAAGTGCCAAGCAAAACTTAGGAAGCTCGATTAGATGCTGAAAAGCGATAGCAAGCTGTCAATAAGAAGCAAAATAATAATTTACAGCTCCATAGTGGACCCGGTCTTCAAGTACGCGATCCCTCTCTGGAGCACTGCATCAAAATCACATATAAACAAGTAAGGAAATTCTAGTCGGAGGTGCCCTACTAGGAAATACCCTTAACCCCGCCTATCGACGGCTTTAAATGCACTTCAAAGTTTATATATAATTTTAAATTAAATTAAAAAATTAAAAAAAAATGAAAAAAAAAGATTAAGTAACTTGCATAAAAAAAATTTTGACGTCAGATTAGAGAATCGAACCCGAGACTTTATGCCGGCGATCATCGCTTCTACCAAAACAGCCGTTGCAGTACATAAGAGTGAGATAGCGAATTCCTAAGTAAAGTTATTGAGCTACTGAGCTACTGCTACTGAGCTGCTGAACTTCTGCTGAAAATTCATCCCCAATTTGTCTTTGTTGTTGTTGTTATGAATTCTTAGAATTTTCTAGAGCTTCTGCTGCTGTTGCTACACGCGTGTGTACGTATACGTTTGGTAAACGTTTCGTTTAATAACATAATGCATTTCATCTATTGATATGTACATTATATTGACTTTATTTAAGTTATATCAATGTTCCTCTTTTTCATATATATGTAAATATATACAGTATGTACATACATACATATATACATGTATATTGCAAACAACGCATACATACACACGCACACGCATACGCTCTGCTAACTGCGCAGTTTACTCAGCGACTTCGCTGCGCCAATATGTGCGTGTTATGGGAAACTAAATGCTTAATAACTTTTTTTGTAGATTGACTTTCTTAATCAAACTTGCGCAGCGTAATTATATCATTCATATGCGTGTATGGGCAAAAGCACAAGTCTGTAGTATTTGAAATAAGTGGTTTGAAAATTTGGGCGAAGGGGGCGTGGCATCCAAAATTTAACAAAAATCAAAATTATATAAAAGTTCCATTAAGCTAAATACAAGATTTGGAGTCTCTAACTATAAAGATGTAGAAGATATAATTTTAAAACTGAAAATCGATTTCGTTTTTAATCGATAAAAAAAGAACGAGAAGAGTTATCGAATTTCTAAAACAAACTCGATTGCGCGTGATATACACGAATCTATAAAAAAAAGTTCAAGTCTCTAGCTATTATAGGTTCTGAGATCCACGCGTTCAAACATACGGATAGACGGACAGACGGCTCAATCGACTCGGCTTGTCGTCCTGATCAAGAATATATATACTTTATGGGGTCTGCCACGCATCCTTCTGCCTGTTACATACATTTGGGCTGCAACAAAACCATTATACCCTGATTACCCATTTTTAATGGGTTCAGGGTATAAAAAGATCCATATTATGCAAAACAAGGCTCTACGAAGATGGACGGGAGCTGATTGGTACGTCAGAAATGATACTCTATACAAGGACCTAAACGTGCCAACAATAGCTGAAATTGTTGGAAAACAGCTCTCATCCAAACCAGCTTGCAGCCAACTTAACTCATAATACAATCAGCAGAAGACTGAAAAAAGCACATCCCAAGTTAATTTCTGAAATAGGCACCTAGCCAACAAAATAGTCTAAGGTTTACATATTAATGCGCTGAAGAGTAAAAGACAAAAGTTACAAGAAATAAAAAAAAAATACTCACATATGAATGGCATAATCACGCTTTGCAAATTTATGTCCGTAACATGTTGCAGGCGAAGCGAATTCGCTACGCAAACTGCACAGTTAACAGAGCGTATGCTGATGCGTGCTCATATCCGTATGTGTTGTTTGTAATTTATATGTAAGCTTTTTTCCTTGTTATGCGTATTCGTATTGCGTCTACAACCCGTCAAACAACATAACATAACATAACAACATAACAAATCCATAATGTTCTTTAATGCAAGCTATAGTTTGTATGTTGATCATAAACTTTTACAAGTGAAAGTTATCCTCGACTTAGCCATACTTCTGTGAAAACAATAAAATCAAATTTCAAATTGAATACCCTCTAACATTTCAATATATAAAGGAAAGCTGCGTTCGTCCGCCTGTTGGTATGAATGTATAAGAGCCAGCTTAAAATTTTGTTGAAGATTCGTATTGAACGCTCAAATCAAGTTTGTTTGTAAAAAAATAACTATTCCCTTATAAGCTATCGATTAAAAAGAAAAATTATTTTAATTTATTTAATTTAGTTTATTTTCCTTCCTGTATGGTTACTTCTTAAATTTAAAATTATTTCAATAATTAAGTTATAAATATGAAAAGACAATCTTGTTACAAAGTTATTTGAGATGTATGTATATTTGCTATATACCATTATTGTGTAATAAATTGTATTATAATTACATTATTGTCTGTATACTATTTAAACTGAAATATAAATACTAATTTCAACATACAAATGATTATAAATATATATACTTATACAATACTAACACTTATCTATACACTTTTACAAACTATTTACATTGCATTTTGCTGCACACCAGAGCAAGGAGGCAGGAATACGTACACTTGTAGCCCTTGATGATCAAGGAGGTGAGTCCACTACTAACACAACAATATACCACATTTTTATAGGGTATAATTCGAAAATAATAAAATTACTGTTTTGAATAGATGTTATACATTACAAGTACAAAACTATATATAATACATATACACTTAAAACAATTTTAACAAAACCCACGAATTACAGATCTGGAAACATATTTGATTTTTTATTCATTCACGAAGCGAAATAACTATATTAGTTTGTGTTCTTGTTGTCCGTATAAGTGAAAAATATTTCTCCAATATGGAAGAGGGTAAATATATTAAAAGACGGATATATCCTCGGATGAAACTTAGATTTGTAGGAAACGAGTTGCTGAAGATATTCTGTTATATTTTATATTTATTGTGTTTATATTACTGATAGAGATCATGTAAATAATCAACGGCGAAAAAGACATGCGGATATACATACACATGTATGTATATGGGCGCAGGAGTGTTATCCCGCAAAAGTCTACATGTTATATAGAACTAGAACCTTAAAAATTCGACATTCGTTGCTCTTGATATATAGTTATGAACTGCGATGATTGTGAGACACAATATGACTTATAAAATGTTGATTAACAAATTATGTAACGTAATTATTTGTGAAACCAAAATTAATAACACAAAATATTTTTTATTAAGATATGTTTCAAAATCAAGAAAAAAATATACTTCAATATAAAACTTGACATTTTAAGACAATATGCATTGCTTTTACTAACACCTCCACTTTAGAGAAGACGGCAAAATGGAGTAAATAAATTTATGATTGTCCAAAGAATAATTTGACATTTCTACGCGGGTGCTAATGTGACTACATATGTATGTATTTATGTATGTGATTTGATATGTAATAAATATACATACATATTTATGTATGTAAACAATTAATTTGTTTAAGCTTGGTTCATGTGTATTCAACCACTACAGCATACAGCAGAGCACATAGGACAACTCTACAAGTATAACATATTTTTTTGGAACATTAAGCCCAGAGCGCGTTGGGAGCGGCCGTTCGAAAATGGTCGATTTATACATATGTATGTATGTACATGTATATGAGCTCTTGTATGAAACTTTGTATGATTATTCTCTGATCTCTTCCTTCTTATATATTTTAATTTTCTGATCTCTTCACTCTCAAATATAAATATATGTACATATGTGTGTAAGAACTCACCAGCAACAGAGCTGTATGTGTAGTATGGTTAGTGATTCGTGTGTTTTATATAAAACGCGCATATCGATTTTTAAAAAAATTCTTTTAATGTTTTCGATTAAAACCAATGTCCAAATTCAACTATAATATTATATTTCTTACATCTTTGGAGATAAAGTCTCAACATTTTCTTTTAGGTTTAAGAGTATTTTGATTTTTTTTATATTTTCTATACCACCACGAACGCAGTTGCTACGTAAATTGCGAATTAGCAGACCGCGTGTTTACGCATTTATTTGCATTGCATGTCCGTCCGTATAAACGCTGTGAAGTCGTAAACCAAACAAGCTTGAGATTTTAAATTTGACATACAAAAAAAAGTTACTAAACAATTAATTTTTCATGTAAAATAAGTATATGTTTTTAATATTGGCTGTTAGCAGGGTCCAGGGTATCTTCTATTCGAGCAGTATCGTCTATCGCACTCCTAGTTGTTTGTAATAATGTGTGTAACAGGCAGAACGACAGAAGGCAGGACGACAAGTTGACTATCCGTATCCGTCGCTATCGAAGTTAGAGACCTGAAATTTTGAATATATATTAGTGTATCAGTCGTTTAAAAAGTGTCTATCATACTAAATTATTCGCGGTATATTAGAAACTTCTTGTGGAAATGCTAGGGAGATAATATTTAATTAGATTTTGAAATAACCATACACAGAATTATCTGTAATTTTTGAAATCTTTTATCCGATTGAAAATGGGAAATCAGGTTATAATGTGAAAATGTATGTAAAAGACAGATGGAGGCATGGAAAACACCATAAAGAATATGTCGGAACACGATTATCTTCGTTTTCTAGTTTATTTTCTGATCTGTCAATGTGGATAGTGTGTCAAGAAATATTAAATTTCGGAATTAAGTGCAGCCCATCTTGGATTTTTTCTGAGGTAGTTTGGACATTTTGCACGTAATACAATTGTCGACAAATTTTCTAACATATTTTGACATGTGTTCAAACCAATAAAAGTCGTAAACTTTATCCACATTTTTTTCAATAAAAGTCGTAAACTTTATCATAAACTAAATGCACTATCGCCTCTTGAACTTGGTTTATAACAGACCATTTGAAGGCACGTGGCACTCCTTCTTTGTATTTTTCGGTAAAGAACTTCTGCCCGTAATTCGTAGGTTTTCGCAATATCTTCAGGAGGAGAAAAATCTTTTAATCTACCCACAATTACGCTATCTCAGAGTATAGGTGCTGTTCAGCAATAAGCCAGTTGTTTCAAATTTCAGCCGAGTTAACTCTCTTCTCTTCAATCACCCTTACAAAAGAAGTAGCTTCAGATAAATGGGAATTTCTTGAGAAAAAATCGACATGGCCTTCTCTATATTGAATGTCGAATGTAAATCATTGCAAATAAGTCCAACAACGCTGTGCTCTGGGGGTTAAATCTTGTTTATTTCTTGACGCCTTTAGTAAATTGCAATCTGTAAAAACAACAAAGTTTCTACCCATCAAGTAATGTCGAAAATGTCTGATAACGTTTACAACAGCTAAAGTTTCCATCTCGTATGAGTGGTATCTTAACTCTGCAAGGAAAGTTGTTTTGCTATAGTATTCTATTTTTGGTTTTTTTGGTGTAATAAAATTGCACCGTGTGATGCTAACCCAATAAATTGTCTTATTGATGTGACTGACTGTGGGGGCGGATGAGCAGTCAATTCTACAATTTTTGTGGGGCTTGGACGAAGTTCACCAGCACTAATATGAACAGATGATTTTAAATATGAATACTTTGTAATGTTGAATGAAAACCCGGCCGGTGTGAGAACATTTAGAACAATATCTAACGCTTCGAATTTTGTTGTTATAATATAATCAGCACAGAGCCTATCCGATCCATTTTTCTTTTTACTAATAATATTGGGCTAGCATAAGGTAAGCAGTTGGGTCTAATTATGTTGCACTGTAATAGCTCCTCAATTTTTTGTTTTCTAACTATATCTCGTTCACATGGACTTAGTCGATACGGTCTTCTTTGAACTGTCTTGCTTGAATCAAATACTCTAATCTTCATTTCACCAACTTTAATTTTAGTACATGGGATACCTTTTATAAAGAATTTGAGTAATTTTCCAGGGACTGTAGCTTTATTTTATCTTGCTCCTCAAGTTCAGTGTTAATATCGAAAATCCGAAATCTTTGTACTGAGTTTTTTTTATCAGTGAACATTCTGCTCCAGAGTCAAAGGTGATTTCAAATATTTGGCCACTATGGTCCAGATCCCTTGGGTACAGCAACGCTGCACTGCTCCATTCGCTTCCTTCTTTGCACCCTGGGTCGATATGTGACCAAGCTCTCCGCACTTGTAGCAAGTTACACTTGATTTTTCACGATGATGACCATATTACCTGCTATATCGTTAATTTCCATTCGCAAAGGGATGTGGTTGTTTCCAGGTTAAGTCTGCAGTCAATCATTTTATAACCCAGTTTGCCGCGCAAATGACACTACTTCGATAATTGTTTTTGTCTCTTTGGATGAGTGTCAGGTTTTTACTCCATAAGTCCACTTTTTCTCTTAATAAAAGTGAACGATTGTAACTCGCCTCTGGTTCGAATATTTGTTGTGAAGTTTAAACGCTGCAATCGGGTATCAAAACTTGCCAGCAACGCAAGAGTCACAGACACAGCGATTTCTTCTGTATCCATTTTGGACTCCAAGAGTCTCGCCGTTAGTCGGTCGATTTGACAGTATATTTAGAAACATGAACAGTTTTTTTAAATCGTGCCAAGTGATATTTGCTTAACACTCGTGGAAAGGCCATTGTGTAGCGCTTCCCTCTAATGGTGAACTTAGGGCCGCGACCAGTGCACTGCTTTTTAATGCATTTTCTTGTAAAAAAATTTCTACAGTTATACACCATGATAAAGCGTTGGCGCCTGCGGTGTCTGGGGTGAATTTCGGCAGTTGCACTGATTTGCGCGCGTCAGATACCGTTGTTTGTAAAGTAAGCACTAGTTCAATTAAATTTATATTTTGCAGTTCCAGTATGGTACGCCATGGTCCATCTATTGTTGCAGTGGAAAAGCCCGATCCCACTTCTGATGTCGGAACTCGTTCGTTTTCCATTTATGTAGCGCAGCGAGTTTCGGCCTCACGGAGGCTCATAACACAACCAACCCTCCGTCGCACACTTTACTTCTGTACATGCGTTCAGCCGAACCACACTCGGCGACAGCTACAAACGCTGTCGGCCTTTTATAACGGTTCTTCTCAAACTACAAATATCAGACAACCGGACAATTGGATAGCCGGAAGGATCGACGAAACTATTTTACCTTGATTTCCTGTTTTCAATTGGTTCAGCATAGTCGGGAGTGCCTTTTAAATAGATCGCCCAAGGTGGAATGCATGTGAACATTTTACGTAACACAACGAATTTTACTCCAGCTACTAATTAGATTGGACTGACTTTGCGTGCTTACTTTAGTATACTGAGAACTATATGAATAAATGGTTGCGTCTAAAAATCGCTCAATTTAATATACCGTTCGTGATTTTGTAGAACAAACCTGTTCAATGAACTTATTCTGGAATGTAAATGATTACAATAGCGACATATAGTAAATTTAAACAAATTAATTATAACACAATTCAATCTTATTGCAATTCTTAAAATATGCATGAATTCAAATGCACGTATTCAAATGCATGTGTAGACACTCATTGGAAAATTGTGTATGCTTTGCACTGCTTGCATAATGACTACACTTTTTATACGCATTCACAAATTGAAATGCCCATTTTTATGCTAATGAAACTACAGATTGAAATACTCGTATATACTCTCACCAGATAGTGTTAAGGTTTTCCCGATAAGTCCACTAGGGCGTGGAAAATTGGAAAATGCATTTTCCTGTGTCTCAGAAACACTACTTCTAGAACTCTTCGGAAGTTACGATTTCGAATTTAAATTCGAATTGACATCCCAAGTTCAATAACCTATTACGGATTTAAAAACGTCCATTGACTTAGTGTGACAAAATTTGGCATGTGAGTAAAAACATTATTTTCACACTCCTCTGGGGCGTGTCCTATTTAAAAATAAACTGTAATTTTCGATTTTCTAAGTGTAAGCGGCCAAAAATCACTATTACCTTGCCATGGAATGCAATGCTTTAGGCAATATTTCTATGTCTACACCCACTTGAGGCGTGGTTAATAGGAGAAAACTACTGTTTTTGAACAATAAACTGACAATTTAATTACTTTTTGATGGACTTTCTTAATCAAATTCACAGTGTGATTATGACATTCATGTATGTCTATTTCCCAAAGCACGAGTCTCTAGTATTTAATATACGGGTTATGCAAATTGTGGGCGAGTGTATTGACCACTCATATCTGCACAGTAAATTTGAAGTTTCAAGCTTTAATGGGTCACATAAATGAAAGCAAATGTGTCGACATTTATCGATAATTCGGAAACGGGATGAGTTATCGAGAAAATAAAACTCGTACTGCGTATGGTATTCAGTATACATGTCAAATTTCAGATCTCTAGCTTTTGTGGTTTACGAGATCAGCGCGTTCATACAGACGGACGGACGGACAGGGCTATATCGACTCAGCCCGTCGAACTGCGACGTCTTCTTCTGCCTGTTACATACATTTTAACAAAAACATTAAACCCTGACTTACCATTTTCAATGTTCATACAACATCATCTACCGGTAAGAAAACATACTGGCCTGATCTGATCTGATCTGAAAAAATCCCACATTTACTTGATTTTGTTGTGTACTCTGGACAACCGCAAAACAATTATAAAATAGAGGAGAATTTCGATCTGAGCACTGATCATTCATCAATTATTGTGACCTATTGGTCAACATTTTGTTTCAAGCAGAAACCTTATAGGATTATTAATGCAAAAACAAACATAAATGCATTTAAAAACTGGCTTGAAGAACAAACCAGTCTAGATATGTCAGTAAAATCAGGGGATAAAACAGATTCTGTGATTGAAAAACTCACTCACGCAATTCACGTTGCTGGATATAGGTTCACACCACCACCAAGTGAAAATGTAAATCTGCAAACTTTTCTAATACTTAAATTCATAGCACAAATATGGCAATCAATTCGAAGCCCGATTGACAAAAAGAGATTCAACAAGTAAAAACGTTGCAGTCGGGCGCAACCGACTGCGATATACTCATTCACACTCATTATATACATTCGCAAGCTCCCAGTTCCATGACATTCCAAGACACTAATTTTCCAATTTGCCACACCCCTAATTATCCCCAAATTTTGTATTTAGTGTCATGTATATTTAATACAATTTTGGTATTTGCTATACACCAATTTCTAACCATTCAGTTCAAAATATAATCAATATCAGTATCACTTCAACCTCTCAAGAGATAAGACGTGCTGCATCAAATATAAAAACAAAAGCAAAACCCCGCTACGCAAACGCAAAGCTTATCAGCAAACGCGCGACTAACAAAAATCAACCGCAAAAGCAAACAGAAACAAAAACAAACACACACCATAAACAGTTACACCGGGCAATAGCCTAAAAACAACAACCATGAACGAACCACCCGATAGAAGCAAAACCTACAAAACACAACTAAACGAGCCAAAATACATTGTACTAAAACGGAACGACAACGAATCATTCGAAAAAGTGTCACCGTTTATCATAAAAAAAACCATAGACTATGCATGCGGAGGAGAATTTAAAACATGTAAAAAAACAAGAGACGGCTCCCTGCTTATTAAAACTAAAAACAAACTACAAGCACTGAAACTAATTGCACTAAAAAAAATGAATAATCTCGATATCACTGCAACAGAACACAAGACTTTAAACACAACCAAAGGCGTAATATATTGCAATGAACTACGAAACATAGCTGAAAGCGAAATACTGGAAGAATTAAAACCACAGAACGTAATCGAAGTGCGCAAAATTCTAAAAAAAACAAACAAACAACACAAACCAAGAACAAACCTCACTTGTCGAAACTGGTCTCATAACAATTACATTTTCAACTCACAAACTACCCGAATTAATAAAAATTGGCTACGAAACCGTCCGTGTACGACCATATATCCCACTCCCGCTGCGGTGCAAAAATTGTCTCCGCTTTGGACACCCTACCGCTATCTGCAAGAGCTCCGAAATATGCAAAAACTGCTCAGAAGCAAAACATACAAATGAAGGGGAACTCTGCAAAAATACGCAAAACTGCCTAAACTGCAAAAATAACCCCCAAATTGACCACCAACATAGCCCACTCGACCGTAAATGCCCCACCTTCCTCAAACAAAAAGAGCTAACTGCAATAAAAACCACCGAAAAAGTTGATAACAAAACCGCACTTGATATATATCACAACAGGCACAATCAACAGTTGAGAAACAGCTATGCTAAAACTCTTGCACAACCAACGCCAAACACATCAACACCAACACAAAATTCAACCAATACACAATGCTCACATGCACAAATCATTAATACGCAGCAAGCAGCAAACACTCCATCTACGATCTCCCCCCTGGAGAAGGTATTTACAGATATTAAAAAAAAGCATCAACCTAACTCCAGTGTAACAGAAGATATGGAAACAGACAGTAACCCTCCCCACACGGAAAACAAATCATATCTATCACAGTCAACTGAAGACCTAAAACTAAGAATATTTACCAAAGATAAATCTAGCCCTCTAACAACTAACTTTAAGCCCTCTAAACCAAAAACAAAATCAAAGCCCACAAACAAAAACCTTCATAAAAACAATAGTGATAGCGAATCTATCTAAATCAAAACAAGTAAATAGAAACAAACTTTATACCAAACTCATACTCTATACTTTAACCTTTAACTCAAAACAAATCCAAATACTCAACCCAAGACCCCAAATCATAAAAATATAGCAATACTTAAAATAATACAATGGAACATGAAAGGATACAGAAATAACTATAACGAACTGCTAATTATAATCAAAAAATACTCACCACACATAGTATGTCTCCAAGAAACCCACTTTTACAATACATTTATCCCCACCCCTGTCCCAATAAACTTTCAAATTTATACCAATACAGCTTCCAACCGATTTGGCGGTGTAGCCATATTGGTCCACAAAACCAAAGAACATAAGACACTAGATCAACCTACACACATAGAAACGCTAGGAATCGAAATTATGTCTAATAGGAAAATTAACATTATTTCTGTATATATCCCTTCCACCAAAACATTTTCACCTAATGACTTAACCGAACACTTTATACCACGCACTAACAACACCAACCAAATTATCCTAGGTGATTTCAACAGCAAACATCACACCTGGGGATCAGCCCAAGATAACCGGAGAAGACGTACCCTATCAAAGTTCCTCCAAAACGCCAATCTCACTATACTTAATGGCGGATCACCAACACACTTCTCCACTCACAACACCTTCACACATATTGACATCTCAGTATGCTCCCCTCAATTAACTCCCTTCACCAATTGGAAAATAATCAATGACCTTCATGGCAGCGATCATTTTCCAATTTTATTATCCTTGTTCCCAGAGCCCCAATCCGACAACTTCTTCCGTCCCCTCTTCAAAATAAAAAAAGCCAACTGGCCATTATTCACCAAACTAACTAACGACCTAAACAAACTTATACCTAGAACCTCTAACATTAACAAAGAAGCTGCAATAATTAATAAAATAATTCTACAATCCGCTCACCATAGTATACCACAAAAACCCCTTCCCACAACAAAAACACCCCCTGGTGGAATAAAACATTGACCAAACTTAGGTCCAACAAATTTATAACTTGGCGAAACTTCAAACGCAATAGCACCACTGACAACCTTCTCAACTACAAAAGAGCTAACGCCCTCTTCCGGAGAGAGCTTAAAATATCCAAATCTAAAGCTACCACAGACTTCACATCCAAAATAGAACCCAACACCCCCTCCGACAAAATCTGGACTAATATCCGACGGCTTTGCGGGCTTAACCCTACCAAAGCCATTCACTGCATTACAGATACAACCAACAACTCACTATCAACAGACACAAACCACATAGCCCTCTTGTTTGCCCAACATTGGTCCGACTGCTCCAACGACCAAAATTTTAGCAATAGCTTCATTACCAGCAAATATGCTGACAACTTTATCAATTACTTACCCAGTCCTAGAGCACAAGCAATAGAATCTGACATCGTTACACAGCCTCAAAGGTACAACTCCCGGCCTAAACAGCATCTCTTATCCTATGATAAAAAATACCTCTTACGTCCTTAAAGCCAGAATTACAAACCTCTTCAATACTATATTCAACAACACCATCCCACAATCCTATAAAACCATCCTTGTCATTCCTATAATAAAACCCAAATCCAACAAAACACTCATAACCAGTTATAGACCCATCTCCCTTAACTGCTGCATATCCAAAACCTTAGAAAAAATAATAGCCAGGCGCCTTTGGTGGTTGGTATCGAAAAACAACTACATCCATCCCAACCAAACAGGCTTCAAATACGGCAAATCCGTTACAGACGGTCTGCTCTTTGCAGACCACCTGATAACGAAGTCGCTAAGAAGCAAAAAGCACGCCTCTATCATTGCCCTTGATTTCTCAAGAGCCTTCGACAGAGTCGGTGTCCACTCAATAATAGACCAATTAAACCGCTGGAAAGTTGGACCAAAAATCATACAGTTTATACGGAATTTCATGGCAAACCGGAAAATTGTAGTTACAATAAAAAATGTCAAAAGTAATCCCTTTCCTCTTCAAAACGGCATTCCCCAGGGATCGCCAATATCCGTCATCCTTTTCCTAATCGCCTACAACAGACTCTCCCACTTAATCAGCCTACAAAAAGAAATCCATTTCACCGCCTACGCCGACGACTTTTACCTTATCATTCCTCTTAGCAAACAAAAAAATTAATTCTGCAACCTCGACCAACTCTTTTCCAACATATGTGAGTGGTGTTCATATTCAGGAGCATCACTATCAGTAGAAAAGTCTCAACACCTTCATGTTTGCCGCAAGCAAAACTGCATCTGCAGCATATCATGCAACAACACCCCTATTCCCTCAGTTACCAAATTGAAGATCTTAGGACTCACCATTAACAATAAATATAGATGGGACGCTCACATCAAACAAATTCTGCCAGCCTTAAACAACAAACTTAACATCATTAAATGCTTAGGAAGCTCTAAGCTAAACTGCAATACATACACTATATTAAATGTAACAAAATCTATAGTCAATTATAGTAATTGACTACGCTCTGCTCATCTACGGGTATGCTCCCAAATCAACCCTCAATAAACTCAAAACCTTATTTAATGCCGCAATCCGCATATCACTTGGGGCACTACGCTCAACACCTATCGCTAATCTACTTTTCGAAGCAAACATACCTACAATAGAGCAAAAAAGAGACCTGATCACAGCTAAAGCCTACAAAACACTCCTACATAGCTAAAACTCACCGCTCCACAGATACACTAAACAGAAGGACAGCCAAAAAAGGAACAAATTGACGTCAACAATAGAAAAAACCATAGCATTATGTAAAAAAACCAACGTTCCCTACCTTCCCCTCCCAAGCAAAACCACCACACCCCTATGGCTATTCCCCCCCTCTGTCATCAATACCACACTACATAGACGGAGCAAATCCAACACACCACCAAGCACATTCAGACAACAATTTCTTGAAATCAAAGAGAAATACAACAACCATAAATTCATATACACAGACGGCTCTCTACAAAACAACACAGCCACTTTTGCGATTACGACCGAAAACGAAATCCTGAAAAGATGCATCCTCCCCCATTATTCATCCATCCTATCAGCTGAAACCATAGCCATTCTCTATGCAATAAATCTGATCAAAAACAGAGTTGGAAACTATATAATTTGCTCCGACTCCCTCGCATCCATAAAATCCATTCGCAATATTAACAACAATAGCCTTTATCCCACAACTATTAGAACCCTGCTTACCCAATCTGACTCAAAAATAAAACTTCTTTGGATCCCTAGCCACTGCGGCATTAAAGGGAACGAGTTAGCCGACAGTGCAGCCAAAGACACATTTTATATGCCCCTTCACTATACCCCTAACTTTAACACTACAGACATAAACAAACTCCTCAAAAACGAACTCTCAAAAAAACTTAAATTGAACATAGAGCTCTGCAACCGATGGTACAAGAGATTAAATACAAACCTATCCAACACGTCAAACTACCTAAAAATATAGACCAAAAAAGCATCACACGCAGTGATCAAATAAAATTTCTAAGGCTAAGACTAGGCCACACAAGAATCACACAACAGCACTATAACAACCCTAACAACACCCTTCCTTGCCCCAACTGTCACACAACCGCAAACATCAATATAATACACATTCTCTGCGACTGCCCCGCAATCTCTAACCTGCATACCCAAATCTTCCAAAACACCTGCCCCCTTTCAATCCTAGCAAACCCAACCGAGATTAACATCCGCAAGATAATTGAGTTTCTTAAAAAATCTAAAACATACCACCTACTATGAAAAAGATTAAATAAAAACAATATGAAATGTAAATATAGAAATAATGCTATTATAAAATAAAATCTGTATATACTAATTTAATAATAATCTAATACTAATTTAATAATAATAATCACAATAAACACCATCCAGCCGAAGGCCCCTGCTGCCAGTGCTTTGCTTTAGTTAGAGTTAATTTTATATTAATTGTAACTTCTTAATAAATAAATAAATAAAATAATCAATATGCTGAAAATTTAATTAAAATCCGTTAAGTAACACAGAAGTTATTCAACAAAACGTTTAAGCAATGTGCACAGCTGCACAGCAAACATTTTCTTATGTTCTAAGAAATAACAAATATAACAGAATGCAGCGAATATGCTCATTAAGTCACTTGTTTGCTATGTGGTTCAGTGGCGTTGATAATAGAAGTGACGCGCGCCGATCATGGCACCCTTGGTTCGAGCCTGGAGTGGGTCGGCATTTTATACACATTTTATTTATAATTATCATTGGTTTGACAAGCACAGTGATGGCGTGGTGGTAGAAATGATGAATTTTGACTCGTGCAAGTAGTCGGAAGTTCGAATTTCGAACCTCAGCTATGTCGGCTTTTCTATATATATAGCTATATAGCCCTGTCCGTCTGCCCGTCCGTCCGTCCGTCTGTTTGAACGCACTGATCTCGTAAACCACAAAAGCTAGAGATCTGAAATTTGACATGTATACTCGTGAATACCATACGCAGTACAAGTTTGTTTTTTTTTCGATAACTCATCCCGTTTCCGTATTATAGCTAAATTTCGATAAATTTGCTTTTATTTATGTGAGCCATTAAACCTAGGGACTTCAAATTAATTGTGCGCAGATAGGTGTAGTGAATGCGGATATTTGTAGTTTTTGGATTTTGGATCCCACGCCCCCTTCGCCCACAATTTGCAAAACCCGTATATGAAATACTAGAGACTTGTGCTTTGGCAAATAGACACATATGTATGCCATAATCATACTGTGAAAATTTGATTAAGAAAGTCCATCTACAATAAAAGTTATTAAACATTTAATTTCCCATATCATAGGCATATTGCAGCCCGAGCGCAGTCGCTGCTCAGTTAGCAGAGCGCGTGCTTATATTACGTTCGTGTGCGTGCATATGTGTTGCTTGGAATATATATGTAAAATAATCATAGCATGCTTCCAATATCGGCTATTCGAAGGGTCCATGGTATCTCTTAGTCAAGCAGACTCGACTAGAGCTTCTTTACTTGTTTTGTTCTAAAATATATATTTTTTTACATTTATAATATTTAGTATCTCAATAAAGATGGTAAAATCCCAAAAAGTCAATAGTTTGTTTGTTTATTGCTCAAGAAAAGTGGTTTAATTCTAATTGCCATGCCCCCAAAGGGCGTAGACATATAATTTTTGGCCAGTCCATGGCGGGGGTCTAGAGCAGCGTAACTGCGAATTTGGACGTTTACACTCCAAAAATGCGAAAATTACAGGGTATATTTGAATATGCCACGCCAAAAATGGGGTGTAAAAATAATATTTGGCCGATCGATAAAGAAGGTCACCAGCAACCTACCAATCCAATTTGAAACTGTAGGAGCTATAAGCTCGTGCGGTTTGCCGCGCCCCCTGTGGGCGTAGATATATCCGCCATAGCTTATTGAACTTGGGACGTAAATACAAGTATATGTACCAAATCTCAAGTTTCTAGCATCAATAGTATTCAAAATATAACAGAAGATGCAAAAGTGATATATATTCGGATTTGCCATGCCCCCAGAGGGCGTGGATATATAATTTTCTAGTGGATCTTTATAGGATCATAACAGTTACTCACGTGCCAAATTTGGTTACTGTACCTCTAAAACTGTAGAAGATACAATTTCACCCGATTTTCCACGCCCCCAATGGGCGTCGATATATCCGACATAGCTTATTCAACTTGGGATATCAACGAGTATACATTCCAGATCTCAACTCTCTAGAACTGCAACAAGTAGTATTTCTGACATACCGGAAAATTCATTTTCCACTTTGCCACGCCCCTAGACGGCGTCACTTCTATTACCAACTCCACTTCGTTTCGGAGCTCTTGACTGTCAGTGACATAGTTCTTCGTCAGTTGCCAATACCAATACCGCCGCTCCACCAACATTGTTATTATAACGTGATGTCCTGAAAGCTGGATAGCTGGCATACCTATATATTTTTATAGTATACCCTCGCTTAATCCTGATCTCCGTCAAAAGAATGGTGTCGAAGCTGTTGTTGTGCGCAAAGAGCTCAACTTATTCTCTATATTTTCTTTTACTATTAAGATTTGATTCTTGCAAACGTTGATAGTGGCTTCTAATGTAGGT
This sequence comes from Drosophila fulvimacula, assembly GCA_035045555.1. Lineage (NCBI taxonomy): Eukaryota > Metazoa > Arthropoda > Insecta > Diptera > Drosophilidae > Drosophila > Drosophila fulvimacula. Next base: position 54,937 of record JAWNOX010000008.1, on the reverse strand, counting down.
ATCAGAAGATGGCTTGAACTATTTGCACTATGAATGTTATCTGTCATCGAACTGATTTGATTATTTAATTCGCTAGGGGCTCTGGACTATATTTTTTTTACCTGGTTTATAAACTAGCTGGTAGTCGTATTCTTCTAAAATTGCCTTCCTCCTTTTAATTTTGTAAGAGCTGAATATTTTAACTTTAGAATTTCCGTAGAGATTGTTTTTAAGGGACTTTAGAGCGCAAACAATGGTTAACATTTCTTTTTCATTTGATGCATAATTTTCTTCTGATTTACATACCGTTCTAGATAAGAAAGAAATAGGGTGTCCATCTTGGCACAGAACTGCACCATCATCGGTAGTCAGGTGAAATTCTTTTTTGAAATTGGAATATGTGGAAATAAAATCTTCTTATATTAGTGAGCTTTGCAAATGCTTTTCGAGGGCAACGGAATTTTACTTGAAGCTTGGTTCGATATTCTTCCGTCCTCGAAACGTAATAACGAGGTGAAAGGTTTTGATTATGACGCATAATCTTTGATGAAACGGCGACTATAACCAGATAGGCTGAGAAAAGACAGAAGTTCCTTAAGACTATTGGGTGATGGATGGTTGGCAGTAGCTTTTACTTTTTATACTCATTCAAAAATATATTGGTTTTGTGCAAACCATTTTTATGTACTACTACTACTACTACTAATTGAAACAGGAGGTTTAAATTTTGGAATATATACTCGTGTATACTCTCGTCAGATAAAGTGTCAAGATTTTCCCCCGATACGTCCACTAGGGGCGTGGCAAATTGGAAATTGAATTTTCCTGTATTTCAGAAATCCTATAGTCCTAGAGAGTTGAGATTTTGAATGCCTACTGGGGGCGTGGCAAATCGGATCTGAATATATAGCAATTTTGTTTAATTTTTTTTGTTATTTGTTTTTATGTTTCCTCCTACAGAGATTGCATCGAATGGTTCTATATTTTCTTTCGGGTTTTCTACTAAGTTTGGTTTGATATAATTGTTGTTGGGACCACTGTCAATTAAAATTTTAAGGGTCTTTCCTCCTCCAAGCTTGCGTTCAAAGTATGGAAGTGAGGAGGACTTTATTCTAAATTTCTGAATATTCAGCCTGATTATCGTCACCCGAATTTTCATATTCGTGCGTGAGTTGTCTGCTAGGTTTTCTATGCATGTATAATATTCGATAGCGTATTATCCCAGTTCTGCTTGGATCTTCTATGTAAGCATATATTAAAATTTCGAGGTACAGGAAAATTGTTGTTTTTGGCTGTTGAATTGGTGTCCATTACGTATCATTCTATTTTGTGGAAAACTGGGGTGTTGTATTGGTTGACATGGAATGCTATTTTTGTGTTATTAGACTAGATCGGAATGAATGCGGACATTTCTGGTTGGCTTGGGAGGTAACATATTTTTATTCTCCAGTTTGAGACATAAATGAAGAGCTTGTAGTAAGTCGGTGGGGTCTTTAATTCCTAGAACTCTAGGGATATCAGTTTGGAAGGTGTCAAGTACTTTGTCACGATATACTTTAGTCAATAATCGGTCGGATTCTTTGGTCACGTTCATTCAACCCACTTTATTAAGAATAAATACCAAGTGTTTATAGACGCCTGAATGAAATACTTCAACAGATTGATTACCTTGCAAAAAGAAAAGCAAAGACAAAGCCACTGAACTTTATAATAACCGAATAACTAAATTATTGTATTGTATGTGTTATTTCTTAGAACATAAGAAATCAAGCAAATTTGTAAATTGCTTAAACGTTTTGATGAATAACATCTGTGTTACTTAAGGTCTTTTAATGAAATTTTCTGCATATTAATTACATTTTTAACTGAAGTGTAAGAAATTGGTATATAGCGAAAAACCAAAATTGTAATAAATACACATGACACACAATTTGGGGATAAATAAATCATGGAATGTTATCGAAATGTGTGCTGGGGTGTAAATGAGTATTTCGCAGTCGGTACATTTTTTTTCTAATTTCCACAGCCTCAAATTAATTTCTGGCAGTTTCAGTGTAGGAATTAGTTGAATCAGCGACGGTATCAACGTATGAACACTTTGGGCTACATTGTTGTACCGGTTACGCACTTAGAAACTGTGTCTTCTATTGTAATTCTTAAGAATTGATATGCTGGTCGGAGCGAATGCAATGTAAACCGTAGGTCGACATTTTTGGCAGAGTACATTGCACTCGGCGATGAACTGCTTTCGACTTTGGTTATGTTAACTTATATATTGCAAGCAACACATACAGACACATACGCACGCATTCGGACTCCAGAATGAGCACGCGCTCTGCTAACTGAGCAGCGACTGCGCTTGGGCTGCAATATGCTTATGGTATGGGAAATTAAATGTTTAATAACTTTTTTTGTAGATGGACTTTCTTAAATTTTCTCACATTTTCACAGTGGGATTATGGCATTCATATGTATGTATTTTCCAAAGAACAAGTCCCTAGTATTTGATATATGTGTTTTGAAATTTTGAGGAATTTGGCATCCAAAATCTAAAAACTATAAAATGTCCGCATTCACTACACCTATCTGCACAGTAAATTTGAGCTTTAATGATTTCCCATTTTAAATTGGTTCAGGGTATAAAAACTTTGTTTAACATCAGTGTTACTAAATGGATTAAAACAAAAATCTAAAATCCTAATAAATACATATTACACTAAATACAAAGTTGGGGGATAATTAGACGTGTGCCAAAAATGTAAATTCATATCTTGGATTTATACTGGCTGCTGAAGCGTTAATGAGGAGTTCAACTTTAACGCAATTGCCGATTTCTTAATATTCTGAGCTCTATAACGTTAGAAAATACTGTTTTAACTGATTAACCGGTCCCGATACATATACCTAAAATATTTTGTAACGAAAATATATATTCCAAATTTCAAATCTCTCGAGCACCTTACACATGTTGCAAACTTGCAATGCGTGCTTTACATTTATATTGCAAGGAACACATGCATACATACACACACACATACGCATCCACACATATGTAAGTAGTTTGCATAGGCTGGAGTGCAATATGCATGTTAAAGGAAGAATTTAATGTTTAATAACTTATTTTGTTGATGGACTTTCCGAATGAGATCGTGATTACGTCATTCAAACAAACTCAATATGTGCGCTCTATATATAAATCTCCATAAAAAATTCCGTCTCTAGCTGTTACAAACATATATATACTTTATGGGGTCTGCACGGCTTCTTCTGCCTGTTACATAAGTTTTAATGAAACCATTGTACTCTGTTTTCCCATTATCAATGGGTACAGGGTAAAAAAATTATGACGGTCTCCCATTATGGTACTAATTTAAAATCAACATGTATTTCTATTTAGAGCGCGGAAGTTGGGATGCGAAGCATTGTTATGTTGGACGAGCAAGGAGGTAAGATATTGTAAAGGAAATAGAAAATGTTATCTAATAAAAGTAGAAAATAACTTGAAGCTGTATAAAAGAAAATACTATTCACTGTAAATAAGTTGATGATAAGACAGAATAACTTAAGCTATGAAGTGACGCTTCAAAATAAAAAATTCGTTTCATATAGGAACAGTGTATAAAAAAGAAAATGCTCTAACTTAGACAAGGAGATCCCCGAATGATCTGGGGATAATTGATAAGTATACGAACTTAAGTGTTTATTGAAGTAAAAGTGTTATATATATCATCAACATCGACAGGCCTAACTAGAGTATTTCGTTGCAATGACGAAACTACTTCACTGCTGTACCACCTTTTGCCAAATCTAGCGACAGAAAATTCAAACATAGCTCAATAAAAATCTCAATGTGTTGAATGCAATTTGCACGCTTGATACGTGCCAAACTTCTGTGTTAATAGATTTTAACTTTATTTTCAGTATATATACTAAACTTCATTTTATAAAAATTTCAGAACTCATTTAAACATTTCTTTAACGTTGCAGTCGGGCGCTATCGACTCCGAAATACTCATTCACACCGGAAGCTCCCTGTTACATAACATTCCAAGAAACCAATTTACCAAAATTCCACACTCCTAATTATCCCTAAATTTTGTATTTAGTGTCATGTGTATTTAATACAATGTTAGTTTTTGCTATACACCAATTTCTTACAATTAAGTTGAAAATATAATTAAAATGCTGAAAATTTCATTACAATCGGCTAAGTAACACAGAAGTTGTGCAACAAAACGTTTAGGCAATTGACAAACGTGCTTGGCTGCACAGTGAACATTTTATGTTCTAAGAAATATTAAATACAATAGAATCATTAAGTTACTTGGTTACTATGAGGTTCAGTGACGTTGCTAATAGAAGTGACGCGCGCCGATCATGACACCTTTGATTCGAGCCTCGGGTGAAGTCGGTATTTTATACACATTTTATTTATAATTATTATTGGTTTCACAAGCACAGTGGAGGCGTCGTGGTAGAAATGACGAATTTTGACTCAAGCAAGTAGGCGGAGGTCCGAATCTCGAATTTTCTATGCCGACTTTTCTTTTATTTCTTTATTTTTATACCCTGAACCCATTAAAAATGGGTAATCAGGGTATAATGGTTTTGTTGCAGTGTTGCAGCCCAAATGTATGTAACAGACAGAAGGAGGCGTGGCAGACCCCATAGAGTATATATATTCTTGATCAGGATGACAAGCCGAGTCGATTAACCCCTGTCCGTCTGTATGTCTGTCCGTCTGTCCGTTTGTCCGTATGTTTGAACGCGTGGATCTCAGAACCTATAATAGCTAGAGACTAGAATTTTTTTATAGATTCATGTATATCACGCGCAGGTCGAGTTTGTTTTAGAAATTCGATAACTCTTCTCGTTTTTTTTATCGATTAAAAACGAAATCGATTTTCAGTTTTAAAATTATATCTTCTATATCTTGATAGTAGAGACTCCAAATATTGCATTTAGCTTAATCAGACTTTTATACAATTTATTTTTGTTAAATTTTGGATGCCACGCCCCCTTCGCCCAAATTTTCAAAATACTTATTTCAAATACTAGAGACTTGTGCTTTTGCACATACACGCATATGAATGATATAATTACGCTGCGCAAGTTTGATTAAGAAAGTCGATCTACAAAAAAGTTATTAAACATTTAATTTTCCATAACATGCACATATTGGCACAGCGCAGTCGCTGAGTAAACTGCGCAGTTAGCAGAGCGTATGCGTGTGCGTGTGTATGTGCGTTGCTTGCAATATACATGTACATATGTATGTATGTATATACTGTATATATTTACATATATATGAAATAAGAGTAACATTGATATAATTTAAATAAAGTCAATATAATATACATATGAATAGATGAAATGCATTATGTTATTAAACGAAACGTTTACCAAACGTTTACGTACACACGCACGTGCTAACAGCAGCAGAAGCATCTAGAAAATTCTAGGCATTCATAACAACGACAACAAAGACAAATTGGTGATGAATTTTAAGCAGAAACTCAGCAGCTCAGTAGCAGTAGCTCAATAACTTTACTTAGGAATTCGCTATCTCTCTCTCATGTAGTGGAACGGATGTGCTGGTAGAAGCGGCGATCGCCGACATGCAGACCCGGGAAAAATTGTTGTATGCGAGTTACACTTATTTTTATTTTTTTTTTTTAATTTTTTAATTTAATTTAAAATTATATGCAAACTTAGAAGTGCATTTAAAGCCACCGGTAGCCGGGGTTTAGGGTGTTTCCTAGTCGGGTACCTCCGACTAGAGTTTCCTTACTTGTTTTTTTGTAAATTCGTGTATATCACGCGCAGGTCGAGTTTATTTTAGAAATTCGATAACTCTTCTCTTTTTTTTATGGATTAAAAACGAAATCGATTTGCAGTTTTTAAATTATATCTTCTACATCTATATAGTTATGAGACTCCAAATCTTGTATTTAGTTTAATGGAACGTTTATACAGTTTTGATTTTTGTTAAATTTTGGATGCCACGCCCCTTCGCCCAAAACTTTAAAACACCTATTTCAAATACTAGAGACTTGTGCTTTTGCACATACACGCATTTGAATGATATAAGTTTGATTTAAAAAAAGTTATTAAGCATTTAATATTGGCGCAGCGCAGTCGATGAGTAAACTGCGCAGTTAGCAGAGCGTATGCGTGTGCGTGTGTATGTGCGTTGCTTACAATATACATACATATGTATATGTAGTATAACAAAGATATAATTTAAATAAAGTCTATATAATATATATACGAAATCTATTATGTTATTAAACAAAACGTTTACCAAACGTTTACGTACACACGCACGTGGAGCAGCAGCAGAAGCATCTAGAAAATTCTAAGAATTCATAACAACAACAACAAAGACAACTAGGGGATGAATTTTAAGCAGAAGTTCAGCAGCTCAGTAGCAGTAACTCAGTAGCTCAATAACTTTACTTAGGACATCGCTCAATATCATGTAGTGCAACGGCTGTGTTGGTCAAAAATTTTTGTATGCAAGTTACACTTATTTTTATTTTTTTTAACTTTTGAATTGAATGTAAAATTATATGCAAACTTTGAAGTGCATTTAAAACCGCCGATAGGCGGGCACCTCCGACTAGAGTTTCCTTACTTGTTTTGTACTAAAATATATATTTTTTTTTAATTTATAATATTTAGTAACTCAATTAAGGTGGTAAAAGTCCTTCTGTTCATACAGACGGGCGGACAAAAATGGTTTTCCGTTGCTACATGCAGTTCTCCGTTAATTATTCGATTTTTATACGGTTTTCCGTCAATGGTCATCTTCTTTTTTAAGGATATAAAAGCCAGCACCAAAATTTTTTCATTAACACTTGTATATAAGTCCCATGTTAATGCTCGCAAATTCCTACCAAATCTAGACTTAAACCGAAAAAGAGTACCAAATGTAGAAGTTTATTAATATAATGCTAGATTCTACACATCATCAATGATACCAAAAAATATGCATTTTTCCCCTTTTGTGTTTCCATTGTGCAAATTTGATCACCTTTAAATTCAGCTCTTTTCAACAATCTTTCCCATGCTGGTTAATTACATATATATCGGATCATCTATTATACCTTGTTTCATTTATTATAACATGAACCCATTAAAAATGGCAAATCAGCATATAATGCGTGGTAATAAAGTAAATATTTTCTTGATCAGGACTAGGTTTAGGGGGTTTCCTGTATCTCAGAAACTACTTGTAGCAGTCTCAAAGAGATTTGACATCCTAAGTTCAATCAGCTATGACGGGTATATCGACGCCCATTGAGGGCGTGAAAAATCAGGTGAAACTGTATCTTTTACATTTTTAGAGTTTGAACGATTTTTGCACGTGAGTAACTGTTACGATCCTATAAAGTTGTTTGTGTTGCTTACGAAATTTATTTAGTTTGTAGTATAGCTCTCTCCCGCTCCATTTTCTGTTTCTTCATTCACCGTCTCCTACTCCTATATTACCCTATTTATCTGTTGTGTCTCCTCGAAAGCAAGTTTCCTTATCTATGCTTTCATCAGATACGACATGTGAGGCTGTGTCTGCTTTCATTGAAAGTAAAATTTCATCTAAAGTTTTTATCTCGAAGTTTAATTTTGCGGCTCCTCGTGAAATTGCTTCATTTAAAATCAATGTCCCAATTGAATTTTTCGATACTATATGCGATCCAAACTTTTGGCCACCTCATGTTGTTGTACGTGAATTCAAACCTAAGATTCGGAATAGAATTTCTCCAGTGTCTTTAAATCCCGTTTCGGTACAAACTTCATCTGAGGCTGTATCAAAAAACTAAGTTTCTTTCCATCTTTTCCGCAGCTATCTATTATTTATCAAAATGTTCGATGGCTATATTCTAAATTTAAAAATCTATTTCTGCATAGCTGTAGTGTCCAATTTGAACTTATAGCCCTCATTGAAACATGGTTTAACCAAACTGTTTATAACAGTGAAGTTCTTTCCAATGATTTCACTATTTAAAGACTTGATCGCATGTCTCTTGTATTAAAGAAATGTATGAATATGTTCAACATAATGACTTATTTCTTGTGTTGGGTGATTTTAATATACCTAACACTTTTTGGGCCTCATATCCCAATTCGAATTATCTTATTCCAACAATTGATCATTATTTTTTTGATGAATTGTTTAACTTTTCTATGTATTAGATGAACTCAATTTCTAATCATTAAAATCGTTCTCTTGATCTTATTTTTACTAATGATGACGCCAGCATTAATATTTTAAGATCATCCCCCTTTTGTATACCTGAGGATTTATATCATCCAACATTAGAGGTTTTAATACCTATTTACTGTCCACCAATTTTTACACCTCATCATCTAAAAAGCGTCGTTGTTTTAATAAATGTAATTTTGTTTTGCTTAATGATCTCATTAATGCAACAGATTGGTCTCCTTTATATGAGGCAGTTGATGTAAACTCAGTTTCAACATTCTACAGTACTTTAATTGCTATCCTAGACAAGTGCGTTCCTATGTGTTTTCCTAAATCTTTCTCTAATAAACCTCCCTGGTTCAATTCGACTCTTTCAACTCTAAAAATTTTTAAATCTAAATGTTTTAAAAAGTTCAAAAACTCGGGTTCAGTCGTGGATTGGTCTAAATACTCCTTAGCTAAGGCCAATTTCAATATTTTAAACTCTCGTTGTTATGAGAATTACCTTATACGCTGTAAAAGGCAGTTTGCTCGTGATCCCAAAAGATTTTATTCATTTGTAAATTTGAAGCGTATATCTTCTGGGTTCCCATCCTCGTTTTTCCTAGGTTGTGACAGTACTTGCAATGATCAATTTACCTCAGATCTTTTGCATAGTTCTTCCAATCCACTTATTGAACTGCCATTCCAGAAACCAATTCATTTCCAATTTTAAATTCTGAAATTAATGGAAATGCCATTATCGTTTCTAATATTTCTCCTGTCTCTCTTTTATCCGCTATGCGTACGTTGAAATCGTCGTTCTCTCCTGGGGCGGATGGTTTTCCTAGTTGTGTGATTAAAGAATGCAGTGCTTCTTTGTGGTCACCTTTATTAAAACTGTTTAATTTGTCTCTTGATACCTCGGTATTTCCTTCAATTTGGAAAGAATCATTTATTATTCCTCTGTATAAAAAAGGAGGAAGATCTGATATTTCAAATTATAGAGGCATTCCCAAGCTTTCCGCTATTCCGAATTTATTTGAAAAAATTATAACTTCTAATTTACAGCACTTTTGTAAATCTATTATTCCACCATCACAGCATGGTTTTGTTCAGTATCGATCAACCTCTACGAACTTATTAGAATTTTCATCCCTAGTGAATGAAAGCTTTTTAAATAAAATGCAAACAGATGTTATATACAAATATATATATATATATATATATATATATATATATATATATATATATATATATATATATATATATATATCTGTTGAGAACATCTATTTCGAAGATCATATTTGTCTCTTCGGGTGTTCCTCAGGGTGATTACTTGAGCCCTCTACTTTTCTCCCATTTTATAAATGACCTTTCCAGCTGTATTTCTTACTCTAGAATATTCATGTATGCAGATGATGTTAAACTCTGTCTCTCATACAAGAATTCAATAGATCATCTACGCCTACAGGATGATCTAATTTCCTTTCAATATTGGTGTAAACCCAATCAGTTGCATCCAAATTATTTTAAGTATATGACAATGACTTTCAGTCGTACCACTCTATTTTTTGCTGATTATACAATCAACAATGTGTCCTTGCAACGTATTTCTACAATCAAAGATCTCGGTGTGCTCTTTGACTGTAAACTAAGATTCAATACCGATATCCTAACCATCGTTAATGAAGCCAAAAGTGTACTTGGTTTTATTAAACGATGGTCTAAAGAGTTTAATGATCCGTTTGTCACTAAACTTCTTTTTGTCTCGCTGGTACGTCCTATTTTAGAATATTGTTCTATTATATGGTCGCCACAGCAGAAATTGTATCAGGACCGTATTGAATCGGTTCAGAAGCAATTTCTTCTTTTTGCCTTGCGCAATCTAAACTGGGATCGTAACCTTCGTCTACCTTCTTATCATAGATGACTTCTTCTTTTGGATCTTCCATCGTTAATCAATCGTAGAATAGTCTTGGGTATTACTTTTCTACATAAGTTGATTAACGGTAGTATTGATTCGCCTTCTCTTTTATTTCAAGTCAATTTCCTAGTTCCTTCCCGTGCTTCTCGTCACTTCTGTCCTCTTTATTTACCTATATGTAACTGTAACTATTTCTTTGCATAGTCTGTTTCGTGTTCTATGTACTAAGTACAATATTTATTTTCATGTATTTAGTTTTGAACTCTCTCTTTCCTTAATAAAATCTTCTCTTTTAGCATATTTCAGAGAAATCACACACACACACCAATAGTGAGAATGCACTGGCAATTCTCCCTACTTGTGTAGTAATTTATCTTATTGTATTTTACTTTTTTAAGATTTTGTTTTTTTATAATTTGATTACTTTTCTTTTTAACTTCTTCTATCTTGCTTAGTTTCAATGATATCACTAACCATACCTGGCTGTGATTTGGGGCATAGCTTGCCGCTCCGGCAAATAAAACACCCCCATTGGGTTGGTAATATCATTGTTATATATTGTTGGTATTAGGCTTTTTCATTTCTTTTATAATTTTTAATTTAATTTCTTTTATAATTTTAGTCAAATTTCTTTATATATAAATCAATAAATAAATAAATAAATAAATAACTGAATTGTAAGAATTGTGTATATATCAAAAATCAAAATTGTATTAAATACACATGAGACTAAATACAATATTTGAAGATAATTAAGGGCGTGATAAATCGGTTAATTCGTATGTTAGAACGTTTTGGAACTGGGTGCTGGGTGTGAATAAATATTTCGCTGTCGGTAAGAAATTTCAAAACGCGTATTTCAAATATTTCTGACTTTCCAAATATACACGCATCACACATAATTATGCTGGTCAAAAATGGATAGAAAGAGCCATCTACAAAAAAGTTACAAAGTAGTTAAAAATTTTATTTAAGGCATAGACATATGCGGATTGGTTTCATTCTTAGTCTGCGTGGCTTCTGGGTGTTATTTGCAATTATAGATGACTACAATGTCATCAGCATAGATAGCAGTAATAGCTTTAGAGGGAGTTACCATATGCTGAGAGGTACTACCGTGTATGTCTGACGTAAACAGGGAGAGGAGCAACGGACCAAGAACATTGAGTATTTATCTTAAACAGTAGTCCTAAGTGCCATACTTTGTCAAACGCTTGCTGCATGTCAATGATGTCCAGGTCTTCAAAAGCCTGCATGATATGCTTTACCAGTCTGTGGACCTCTTCCACAGTGCTTGATCGATACGATACAGGATTATCTTCTGATTTTACTGGTTTGTGGGTCATCAGAATCACAACTAAATTCCATTGCTTCGGGAACATTTGGAGTCTGATAAAAAGTAAGGAAACTTTAGTCGGAGGTGCCCGACTAGGAAATACCCTCACCCCGCCTAATCGGCGATTTTAAATGCACTTCACAGTTTGCATAGAATTATATAATTTTAAATTAAATTTAAAAAAAAAAAGTAACTTGCACAAAAAAATTTTTGACGGCAGTTTAGAGCATCGAACCCGAGTCTTCATGTCGGCAATCGGCGCTTCTTCCAACACCGCCGTTGCATTACATGAGTGTGAAATAGCAAATTCCTAAGTAAAGTTATTGAGCTACTGCTACTGAGCTGCTGATCTTCTACTGAAAATTCATCCCCAATTTATCTTTGTTGTTGTTATGAATTCTTAGAATTTTCTAGATGCTTCTGCTGCTGCTACCAAATTGCGTGTATACGTAAAAGTTTGGTAAACGTTGTTTTTAATAACATAATAGATTTCATCTATACATACGTATATTATATTGTCTTTATTTAAATTATATCAATGTTATTAATATTTTATATATATGTATATATATATAGTGTGTACATATGTATATTACAAGCAACGCATACATACACACGTACACACATACGATCTGCTAACTGCGCAGTTTGCTCAGCAACTGCGCTACGCCAATATGTGCATGTTATGGGAAATTATATGCTTAATAACTTCTTTTGTAGACCGACTTTCTTAATCAAACTTACGCAGAGTAAGTAGATCATTCATATGTGTGTATGTGCAAGAGCACAAGTCTCTAGTATTTGAAATACGTGATTTTAAAATTTGGGCGAAGGGAGTGTTATATGCAAAATTTAACAAAAACCAAAATTGTATGAAGGACCCATCAAACTAAATACAAGATTTGGAGTCTCTAACTATAGAGATGTCTAAGATATAATTTTAAAAGTGAAAATCGATTTTCGTTTTTAATAGATAAAAACAAGTAAAAACGTTGCATTTGGGCGCTACCGATTGCAAAATACTTATTCACACCGCAAGCTCCCAGTTCCATAACATTCCAAGAAACCAATTTTGTTTTGTTTCATGTTTATTTAATACAATTTTGGTTTTTGCTATACACCAATTTCTTACCATTCAGTTCAAAATATAATCAATATGCTGAAAATTTAATTAAAATCCGTTAATTAACACAGAAATTATTCAACGAAACGTTTAGGCAATGTGCTGCACACCTTTCTTATGTTCTAATGTTTGTTCTAATGTTTGCACAGCAAACATTTTCTTATGTTCTAAGAAATAACAAATACAATAGAATTCAGCGTGAATCATATGCTCATTAAGTTACTAGTTTGCTATGAGGTTCGGTGGGGTTGCTAATAGAAGTGACGCGTGCCGATCATGGTACCCTTGGTTCGAGTCTCGGGTGGTGTTTTATACACATTTTATTTATAATTTTATTGGTTTGACAAGCACAGCGATGGCGTCGTGGTAGAGATGACGAATTTTGACTCGTGCAAGTAGGCGGAGGTTCGAATCTCGAATTTTCTATGTCGGCTTTTCTTTTATTTCTTTATTCTTTTTCTGAAATATATTTTTTTTTTCACATTTATAATATTTAGCAAATCAATTGAGATGGTAAAAGCCCAGAAAGCCAATACATTGTGTTTATAGCTCAAGAAAAGTGGTTTAATTAAATTTGCCACGACCCAATGGGCGTAGACATATAATTTTTGGCCAGTCAATGACAGGGGTGTAGGACAACGCAAATGTGAATCTTGGACGCTTACCTCAAAAGGGGCGTAAAAATAATTTTATGCTGATGAGGTCACCAGCAACCTACCAGTCCAATTCTAGCACTACAACTGTAGGAGCTATAAGCTCTTGCTTCGCCTTAGCTTATTGAACTTGAGATGTTAACTAGGCGTGATATGCACGAATTTCCAAAAAATTCAAGTCTCTAGCCATTATAGGTTCTGAGATCGACGCGTTCAAATTTACGAACAGACAGACAGGGCTCAATCGACTCAGCTTGTCGCCCTGATCAAGAATATATATACTTTATGGGGTCTGTCACACCTCCTTCTGCTTGTTACATACATTTGGGCTGAAACAAAACCATTATACTCTGATTACCAATTTTTAATGGGTTCAGGGTATAAAAATTAGTTCTATAAAGAGGAGCGCTCTTTTAGGCAAAACTTTTAATTTAGCATTACAAATCTTGTCACTACTCGGGGCTTTATTTTGACAATGCTTTTATCCCTTCAGTTATTTCTTCAAGCCTTGCAGTCGAAATGAGAGAGGACATCTGAAATGGGGTCTGTAGATACTCATGGGTCTCTCTAGTCCGCTTTATTGTGGCAAAGTCATTCTGTGTGAAGCTAGTTTTTAGATGGTATTCGAGCGCGTAGCCTGTTTAACTTCGTCTTTAACCATTTCACCCCCAGGGGCTTGACTAAAAAGTTCTCGTTTTAGTGATTTTGCGCATTGCCAAAGAGAGTAATTTCCATCGATAATGAAGTCAGCTTATACTCGAAGAAATCACTTCTGAGTTCTATTAGGAGTTTGCGAAGTTGTTTGCTGCTCGGTTCCACAAAATTCTGTCCCATAGATCTTCAGATCGGATTGATTTGTGGCGATGGCATCTCTTTGTACTGATAAGTTCTTACGCTTCCCTCGTGAGAAAAATGACATAGCCAATAGGTCGTGCCTCAGTATAAGATATTGTTGTTGTTGTGGACAGTATATAGCGCAAAACTGAATGTCTCCCAAGCTATTTTCCACTTTTATTGAGGATATTTTTATTTTCAGTTTCAATTACATTTTGTGGGAAATGGCGGAGAGTACTCCGGACGAATACCGCTGCTCCCCCGACACCTTGATTGTGGTCTGATGGCCTGTAAACTGGGTAAAAAGTAAAGCCAAATATTTTAACTGTTCCACCTTGTTTCAGTATTATCTCATTAAAGAGGAGAATGTCGATGTTGTTCTTGTTTGCGAAGAACTCGGTATCTCTTGTTACCTGTAATGCCATAGACATTCCAGATGAGTATTTTGAGTGAGTTCATTGAAGGCTAAGGCGTTGTTATGGATCTGGTGGCTCTATGTATCCGCAGTCCTCTGCTTTAGCAGAATGGTCATTTCATTAACCATTTCTTCAAGCCATTTAATCTTTGACTGTTTTGCTTATTTTGTTCTTGTTCTTGGCAATTGCTATTGCCATTCGTTGTTCGTTGTTCGTTGTTGTGGTTGCAGCTTCACTTGATTGCTCCGCCTTGCCGCTAGCGTGGGGGCTGTTGCCTCCTAGAAGGGCCCATGGATCTACGAAGATACTTCTGACAACTCTGGCAGCCTTTCTAACAACGAGCACACTCTTGGCATCGTATGCATTGGACAATTTCAAATGATATGCGCATCCTCTCTATTCTCACTTTCAGACGACAGAGTGTTGTGAATGAATGTTAATGAAAAATATATTGAGTTTCAAATCTCAATTGGACATTAATCTGGGGTTATGAATTTTGATAGCTTCGTAGCCATTTTTTTTAGGTCGTCCTTGTTTAAAGTGCTAGGATAGAGACCCTTAACTATTAAGGTTTCTCTTCATTTAATTTATATGTATGAAACTCAATACCAATTGCATCAAAGTGATTTACAATGTGATTTACAACATATGTGTCACTGTCTTTTGGGCGTATTCTAGCTGCTTTTCCTTGTTTCTCCTGTCACGTTGTCTAACGACTTCTGTAATGAGTTCGAAGAGATCATTAAGGTCAGTGATACTCACTACTATTTGAGGTGGATTTGGAGTACTGTTAGGCTGCTTACTATTATTAGTTGTGTTATGCTGTTGTAGTATATGTAATTGTTGTTGTTATTATACTGGGATTCTGAGTGTCTCTACCTAAAAGGCGTTGACTATTTAATCAGTCCGTCCTGATTTCCAGAGGTGATTTGCCATATTTATATTCGATCATTTCAATAATGTATTATGTCTGTAACTTTATAATTAAAGTTAAGCTTATGTACAGTAGTTTTTGCTTTTTGTTTTCGAGGGCGACGTAAGTCAGATCAACTTAGCTGATAAGCCAGATGTTTGTTACCGCACTTGTGCGGCTGCGCGAAGAGAGCCCACGAGGGCAGCGATTGCAGTCTTATCTTACTGCCCTTGTGCTTTGTTTTTGTCTCAAGTTGTCGACACTGCACGAGACAGCGTAAGAATTAACTGTTTGTGCTATTTCACCACAGGCAGTCAGATCAGTGGATCAGAACGTTCTTCGACTGAGCACTACACAACCGATCTCTTTGCGACTCGTAGCAATTGTGTGAGATCAAATTGACCTGTGAACACATATGCATGCGATGGCCGTTGCCAAGATGACAAGATCATCCGTTCGATTGGTGTGCGTCCGTGTGACAACATCGCTGGAAAATGTTGAGTATATCGTGTTGCTGTTTCATAGAGATCCGCAATAAACACCTATTAAAGCTGATTGCACCGTGAAATAGATGTTCTAAATAAAGAAAACCATGATTGATTTGAGCAATTGAATGACAAACCCTGCAATGGATTCGAACCCACACCTATGCACTCGTCGAAGCTCATCATCACTAACACGTCGTCACATCATATTTGGATTAAATGACACTGATTATCATAATAAGTAAGAGAGCAGTAGACAAGTAGGAAACTGATTGCCTCCGAAAACTGGTATATTTCCACCAAACACACAAAACGCAAAAGATGAAATTTTGTGGAAAACAAAAAGTTTGTATGCGAGTTTAATAAATAATTTATTAACCCTATAACATTTTTATTACTACTACTTACTATCACTAATTACTATTATCAATTTTTAATAAAGTCATATATTACCAATAAAATAAATTAAAAATACTCTAGTATTTAAATGTACACAAGTCAGAATTACCTCATTGTTATGAAGAGAATAAGCCACTGGTAAACTTAACAAAGAAAAAGTGTTTAGACAAGCCAGTTGACTTTTGGCAATACTCTCAGATAAGACAAATTACTGGAAGTGGTCCACTTCCTCGCAGAAGAGACTTACTATGAGATTTAAAGTTAATATTTAAGCTATTTAACTAGCTTTAAAGTCGCTTACTGCTGGCTATTTCGAACTCAATTAAATAATGGGGAAACGAATCTTCTATTGCCCCCTGACAACAATCATCAGTCAAGTCTAAGGTGTCAGTGATATCCTCTTCTATGAGATCAGGAGGAAAATTGTAATTGGGGTTGGGGTTTATGGCAGTGTAATTCAATCTGACGGAATTTTCGGGGCTGGAATTTTCCAACAGCGCAAAGAGCTAATGATGTCGACTGCAGGAGTCTGCAATTTGGGCATAATAATAACTATGGAAGAGTTTCAATTTCACCGGGAAGTTGTGCGAAACACGAAATGTTAAATGCTTAAAAATACCTACATCTTAACCTGAACCATTGTATAGTTTCCCAAGATATGTTGGAAAAGACTACAAGAGAGAATCTCATCGGCCTAAGTGGAGCCTTTGCGATAGATGTATGAGCAGCGATCACTAGACGCTTCTCTTCACAATCAGTGAGCCATCTAGTAGTGCGCCAACCTTCTGGACAGAGCCTTATCGGCTGTGATCTAGTCGCTGTGCTACTGGAAACAGGTACCAAATTGTAATCCAACTACAGAGCGTAAGCAGGTATGTCGTACGTATCTAGAAACTCTCAACTACGTGCAATAGCCTGATCCTACATCAGCAAGCCAAGACCGATCAGTGCTCACACTGTTTTAGCCACCATCGAGAAAATCGACCGGACGGGCCTTGCGTTATAATACAGTTACACAACGCAGGAAAAGCTCGCCACAATTTCGATAACTTCGAATTTGGTACTGATACTTAAAGCCCCTAAGCCGACGGACTCTCTAAGACAGCTTTTTGAGAAACTGGTCCAGACTGAAAGATTCGCTCGCTAGCGTCGCCGGCCTGTCGCCAAACCTATTTATATCATAAATACATCGAGTAAATTTATTCGCCTTGCAACCTCCGCCACCAATTGTACTAGATTAAAGCACGGATCGAAGCAGAACGCCATCTCTCATCTGGTAATGAGTCGAATAGATGTACCTGACTCTCACCATAAGTTCACGACCTTTCAGGTACAAACGTAATAACTGGAAGAGTTTTTTAAGTTTTATACTCATTCAAAAGGTGAAATGAGTATATTGGGTTTGTTCAATGTCCGTCTTGCTGACCGTCCGTCTGTCCGTATGAACGCAAACCATTTCTATGCTATTGAACTTAGAGACTTGAATTTGGAATATATTCTCGTGTATACTCTCGTCAGATAAAGCGTTTAGATTTTCCCGATACGTACACTAGGGGCGTGGCAAATTGTAAACTGAATTTTCCTGTATGTCACAAATACTACTTGTAGCAGTCTCAGAGAGTTGAGATTTGGAATGTATACTTGCGTTCCCAAGTTAAATAAGCTATGGCGGATATATCGACGCCCATTGGGGGCGTGGTAAATCGGGTGAAACTGTATCTTCTACACTTTTAGAGCTAGAACGACCATATCTGGCACGTAAGTAAATATTATGATCCTATAAAGATCGACCAAAAATTATATATCCACGCGCACTGGGGGCGTGGCAAATCGGATCTGAATATATATAAATTTTGCATCTTCTGCTATATTTTGAACACTATTGATGGTAGAAACTTGAGACTTAGTATATATACTACTATTAACGTCCCAAGTTCAATAAGCTATGGCGGATATATAAATATATAAACTGAACCTCATAGTAACCAAGTAACTTAATGAGCATATGATTCACGGTGAATTCTATTGTAATTGTTATTTCTTAGAAAATAAGAAAATGTTCGCTATGCAGCCAAGCACATTTGTCAATTGCCTAAACGTTTTGTTGAATAACTTCTGTGTTACTTAACGGATTTTAATGAAATTTTCAGCGTATTAAATATATTTTCAACTGAACTGTAAGAAATTGGTGTATAGCCAAAACCAAATTGTATTACATACAAATGAAACTAAATACAAAATTTAGGTATAATTAGGGGTGTGGCAAATTGGTAAATTGGTTTTTTGGAATGTTGGAACGTTTTTACTTGTTTTTAGTAGCCCAATATGCCAGACCCTATCGAATACTTGCTCCATATCAAAAAAGACCGCATTGCAATATTCCATATCATCAAAGGCCTGTAGAAGGTGCTTCGCCAGTCTGTGAACCTGCTCCACCGTACAATGTTCCTCCCGAAAGCCAAACTCATATATCCGGTAAAACGCCGCATTCGCTGTCTATAATATCAAGTCGATTGCCAATAAGTCTCACCCATACTTTAGATAATGACGACAGGAGATTTATTCGACGGTACGACTCTTGATCATCCTCAGGTTTTCCAGGTTTATGTATCATTAACATTGATGTCATCTTCCACTGTTTAGGAAAGAATTGCATCTTCAACAAAGCGCCAAATATTGGAGCTATCGGCCAAGTATGGAGGGCTTTCAACATTGCATTGCAGACTCTGTCAAAACCAGGCAACGACTTTATGATTTCAGCAATTTTTTCAAACCTGGCTGCGTTAATGAGAATTTTTAGAGGTGTCTGTAGGCTATCAGTTGTCTCTTTGAGCTGATCATCAGTGGCAAATTTGTAGTGGGTGAACCCGGCTTATAAGTGCTTCGCAAGCGTAGTTGTAGATGTCTGTAGGTGTCTGTAGACTGTTGTAGACAAAAATCTCAAAGTGCTGAGCCTGCCAGGCCACTAAGCAGACTAAAACGGTTGGGTTTCGCCAAATATTACCTAATTTAAAAGTTCGTATATTCATATTTGAATATTTATTTGAACTCTTGTTCTTATCAGTGGGATAGGTTCGTTTTCATATTTTAATTCTGTTGTAAAGATACTATAATTTCTGTGTATGGATTCAACGATTAATTAATGAAAAATAGATAAAAACAACTAAAACGTTTCACAAAATGCGAAAATTACAGGGTGTTTTTGAACAGGCTATGCCCCAAAAGGGGCGTAAAAATAATTTTTGGCCGATCGATAGAGGAGGTCATCAGTAAACTACTATCAAAATTTTAAGTTTAGCACTTTTAACACTTTAACATTTAACACTTTAAGGGCTACAAACTCGTACGGTATTCCACGCCCCCTATGGGCATTGATATATCCACCACAGCTTGAACTTGGGATGTTAATACAAGTATATATACCAAGTCTCTAGTGTGCCACTATAGCCTTTGCAATTCCATAATAGAGTACTAAGTCATGTAATTGTTCTTTAGTGTCCAGGATATCTTTTGAATTAATAATTTTGGTTAAAGATAATTTTGAGAATATATTTAGTGCGGTGAGCACCAATGCTTTTTCAGTTGAGTAAGTGTCTACATGGATGATTTATCCAGAATATTGTGGATAGGTGTTTCTTTTAATTCTGGGTTCGCAGGGTGCCTATAATATGTTTGTTCTGTGCATAATCAGAGAGTTCTGAGTTTGCGAGAGTAAGACGTATTTTTGTTTGCGCTCCGTACTTTTAATTATTTCTGTTCTTTAATTTGTTGTATATTTACACTTTATTTGTATATTGGTGATTATTGCATTTTTAGTTTGATACCTCCGTGATTTGTGCTTCTAAACATTGTGTTTTTTGTTTTATTTACAATAGTTTTGTGAGCGTCGGTGTATATCTAAGTTGCAATTTTCGTTTTAGTATTTCTATTCTTTCGTTGTTCTTACTTGCTTTTCTGTTTTTTTTTTTTTAACGCGTTAGTGTGTGTGTTCGCTGTCGCTCGCTCACGCTCAGCTTTTTTACACGAGTTAGTGTGTGTGTTCGCTGTCGCATCGCTCAGGCTTAGCTCAGTATTTTGTTTTTGTTTCTTACGAAATTTATTTCGCTTCAAGTGCAGCTCTCTCCCGCTCTATTTTCTGTTTTCATCAACTGTTTATTCTTTTGATCTTTTTAGTAGCTGAGTGTTGTTGTTTGTGATTTTTGTTTCTCCCAATCACAGTTAATCCACTCTTTGTCTTTTATCTTTTATTTTTTTTCTATCTTAATCTGTTACCATTTTTGTTTTGATTATCTCCCCTACTTCCCAATATGATTTGCTGTAAGAAATCATGTACACTTCGACATATCACTGATTCTGCACAAATGCAATTTGTTGGGTGCTGGTTGTGCGAGAATCTAATGCACATTAAATGTGCTGGCATCTCGGGGCGTGACTGTGATAGAGTCATGGCTGCTCCCAAAAGTGGGTGTGGTGGATTACGCTGGGCTTGCCCGGATTGTTTGGAAAAACAATTAAATTTTTCCAAGATGTATAATTCAGTGCGGGTTCAATATTCAAATCTAAGCAAATTTTCAATACAGCTTGAAGAGGAACTAAAAGCTGGAGAAGAAATATTGAATCAATATAATTTTGATTCTCCGCTAAATACAGTGATTACTCCATCACTGCTAGTTCCCCCCTCCATTCAATTATCGTCTCCTACATTACCAACCCCTTCTTCACCTTGTCAAGAATTATCAATTCAAATATCAGATGATTCTGTTGAAATATCTGTGTCTAGTGTCAGCACAGACACTCAAAAGGCCACTAATAAAAAAGGTAAAGTTTCTCCGAGTGTTGCTCAATCTAAGAACAACATTCAGTCACCGTCTCCTACACCGTCTCCAACTCCTATATTACCCTATTTATCTGTTGTGTCTCCTCGAAAGCAAGTTTTCTTATCTAGGCTTTCATCAGATACGACATGTGAGGTTGTGTCTGCTTTCATTGAAAGTAAAATTTCATCTAAAGTTTTTATCTCGAAGTTTAATTTTGCGACTCCTCGTGAAATTGCTTCATTTAAAATCAATGTACCAATTGAAATTTTCGATGCTATATGTGATCCAAACTTTTGGCCACCTCATGTTGTTGTTCATGAATTCAAACCTAAGATTCGAAATAGAATTTCTCCAGTGTCTTTAAGTCCCGTTTCGGTACAACCTTCATCTGAGGCTGTATCAAAAAACTAAGTTTCTTTCCATCTTTTCCGCAGCTATCTATTATTTATCAAAATGTTCGAGGCCTTAATTCTAAATTTATAAATCTATTTCTGCATAGCTGTAGTGTCCAATGTGAACTTATAGCCCTCACTGAAACGTAGTTAAGTCAAAATATTTATAATAGTGAGGTTTTTTCAAATAATGTCACTATTTATAGACTTGATCACGCGTCTCGTAGAGGGGGTTGTGTTTTAATAGCTGTTAAGTCCCATTTTCTCTCGGAATCTTTTACATTCTCGTCAATTCACAATATTGAGATTATTGGAATTAAAATAACTTTTCAGTCTTGTTGCCTATACATATATCCCTCCCTCTTCCGATTTACAAGTTTATAGTCATCATATATCTTGTATTAAAGAAATGTATGAATATGTTCAAGATAATGACGTATTTCTTGTGTTGGGTGATTTTAATATACCTAACACTTCTTGGGCCTCATTTCCCAATTCGAATTATCTTATTCCAACAATTGATCATTATTATACCCTGAACCCATTAAAAATGGGTAATCAGGGTATAATGGTTTTGTTGCAGCCCAAATGTATGTAACAGGCAGAAGGAGGCGTGGCAGACCCCATAAAGTATATATATTCTTGATCACGACGACAAGCCGAGTCGATTGAGTCTGTCCGTCCGTCCGTATGTTTAAACGCGTAGATCTCAGAACCTATAATAGCTAGAGACTTAAATTTTTTTATAGATTGATGTATGTCACCGCAGGTCGAGTTTGTTTTAGAAATTCGATAACTCTTCTCGTTTTTTTATCGATTAAAAACGAAATCGATTTTCAGTTTTAAAATTATATCTTCTATATCTTGATAGTTAGAGACTCCAAATCGTATTTAGCTTAATGGGACTTTTATACAATTTTGATTTTTGTTAAATTTTGGATGCCACGCCCCCTTCGCCCAAATTTTCAAAACACTTATTTCAAATATTAGAGACTTGTGCTTTTGCACATACACGCATATGAATGATATAATTACGCTGCGCAAGTTTGATTAAGAAAGTCGATCTACAAAAAAAGTTATCAAACATTTAATTTTCCATAACATGCACATATTGGCACAGCGCAGCCGCTGAGTAAACTGCGCAGTTAGCAGAGCGTATGCGTGTGCGTGTGTATGTATGCGTTGCTTGCAATATACATGTACATCTGTATGTATGTACATACTGTATATATTTACATATGTTTAAAATAAAAATAACATTGATATAATTTAAATAAAGTCAATATAATATACATATGTATGTATGTATAGATCAAATCTATTATGTTATTAAACAAAACGTTTACCAAACGTGTACGTACACACGCACGTGCTAACATCAGCAGAAGCATCTAGAAAATTCTAAGAATTCATAACAACAACAACAAAGACAAATTGGGGATGAATTTTAAACAGAAGTTCAGCAGCCCAGTAGCAGTAGCTCAGTAGCTCAATAACTTTACTTAGGAATTCGCTATCTCTCTCTCATGTTGTGCAACGGATGTGTTGGTAGAAGCGCCGATCGTTGACATGCAGACCCGGGTTCGATTCTCTAAGTTGCCGCCAAAAACTTTTTAAAATTTTTTAATTTAATTTAAAATTATATGCAAACTTTGAAGTTCATTTAAAACTGCCGATAGGCGGGGTTTAGGGTATTTCCTAGTCGGGTACCTCCGACTAGAGTTTCCTTACTTGTTTTTTTTATGAATTGTTTAATCTTTCTATGTATCATATGGACTCAAATTCCAATCATTTAAATCGTTCTCTTGATCTTGTTTTTACTAATGATGACACCAGCTTTAATGTTTTACGATCATTCCCCTTTTGTATACCTGAGGATTTATATCATCCAACATTAGAGGTTTTAATACCTATTTACTGTCCACCAATTTTTACGCCCTCATCATCTAAAAAGCGTCGTTGTTTTAATAAATGTAATTTTGTTTTGCTTAATGATCTTATTAATGCAACAGATTGGTCTCCTTTATATGAAGCAGTTGATTTAAACTTAGCAGTTTCAACATTCTAAAGAAATTTAAATGCTATTCTAGACAAGTGTGTTCCTATGTGTCTTCACTTCGACTCTTTCAACTTTACAAAATTTTAAATCTAAATGTTTTAAAAAGTTCAAAAAGTCGGGTTCAGTCGTGGATTGGTCTAAATACTCCTTAGCTAAGGCCAATTTCAATATTTTAAACTCTCGTTGTTATGAGAATTACCTTATACGCTGTAAAAGGCAGTTTGCTCGTGATCCCAAAAGATTTGATTCATTCTTCATCTTCTGGGTTTTCATCCTCGTTTTTCCTAGGTTGTGACAATGATCAAGATACCTCAGATCTATTTGCAAAGTTCTTCCAATCCACTTATTCAACTGCCGTTTCAGAAACCAATTCATTTCCAATTTTAAATTCTGAAATTAATGGAAATGCTATTATGGTTTCTAATATTTCTCCTGTCTCTCTTTTATCCGCTATGCGAACGTTGAAATCGTCGTTCTCTCCGGTGGCGGATGGTTTTCCTAGTTGTGTGATTAAAGAATGCAGTTCTTCTTTGTGGTCACCTTTATTAAAACTGTTTAATTTGTCTCTTGATACCTCGGTATTCCCTTCAATTTGGAAAGAATCATTTATTATTCCTCTGTATAAAAAAGGAGAAAGATCTGATATTTCAAATTATAGAGGCATTGCCAAACTTTCTGCTATTCCGAAGTTATTTGAAAAAATTATAACTTCTAATTTACAGCACTTTTGTAAATCTATTATTCCACCATCACAGCATGGTTTTGTTCAGTATCGATCAACCTCTACGAACTTATTAGAATTTTCATCCCTAGTCAATGAAAGATTTTTAAATAAAATGCAAACAGATGTTATATACACTGATTTCAGTAAGGCATTTGACTCTGTTCAGCATGACATCTTGCTTCAAAAGCTTGACCAATTGAGATTTTCTCCTAAACTTCTGTTTTGGATTGCTTCCTATTTAAAGGGTAGAACCCAAAGAGTTCTGTTGAGAACATCTACTTCGAAGATCATACTTGTCTCTTCGGATGTTCCTCAGGGTAGTGATTTAGGCCCTCTACTTTTCTCCCTTTTTATAAATGACATTCCCAGCTGTATTTCTTACTCTAGAATATTCATGTATGCAGATGATGTAAAACTCTGTCTCTCATACAAGAACTCAATAGATCATCTACGCCTACAGGATTATCTAATATCCTTTCAAAATTGGTGTAAAGCTAATCAGTTGCATCTAAATTGTTATAAGTGTATCACAATGACTTTCTGTCGTACCACTCCATTTTTTGCTGATTACACAATCAACAATGTGTCCTTGCAACGTATTTCTACAATCAAAGATCTCGGTGTGCTCTTTGACTGTAAACTTAGATTCAATACCCATATTCTAACCATCGTTAATGAAGCCAAAAGTGTACTTGGTTTTATTAAACGATGGTCTAAAGAGTTTAATGATCCGTTTGTCACTAAACTTCTTTTTGTCTCGCTGGTACGTCCTATTTTAGAATATTGTTCTATTATATGGTCGCCACAGCAGAAATTGTATCAGGACCGTATTGAATCGGTTCAGAAGCAATTTCTTCTTTTTGCCTTGCGCAATCTAAACTGGGATCGTAACCTTCGTCTACCTTCTTATCATAGATGACTTCTTGTTTTGGATCTTCCATCGTTAATCAATTGTAGAATAGTCTTGGGTATTACTTTTCTACATAAGTTGATTAACGGTAGTATTGATTCGCCTTCTCTTTTATTTCAAGTCAATTTCCTAGTTCCTTCCCGTGCTTCTCGTCACTTTTGTCCTCTTTATTTACCTATATGTAACTTTAACTATTTCTTTGCATAGTCCGTTTCGTATTCTATGTACTAAGTACAATATTTATTTTCATGTATTTAGTTTTGAACTCTCTCTTTCCTTAATAAAATCTTCTCTTTTAGCATATTTCAGAGAAATCACACACACACACCCCAATAGTGAGAATGCACCTGTGCAATTCTTATTGTATTTTACTTCCTTATAGTTTTATTTTTCTTATATTTTTATTACATTTTTTTTAACTTCTTCTATCTTGCTTAGTTTCAATAATAACCATACGTGGCTGTGATTTGGGACATAGCTCGCCGGTTCGGCAAATAAAACTCCCCCATCGGGTTGGTGTTATCATTGTCTCTATTCTTATATAATTTATTAGTCGAATATCTGACAAAAAGAATTGCATACTTTCCGTGTACAGGTTTCAGTTAATTTGCAGCTTTTATGCTCCATGGCTACTTTAACAGAAAACATCGAGACGACAGCTAAAACCCGACCCAAGTGGTTATTCCCCAGAAGAACTCTGTCACCAGGAAGACTTCGAAACTGAAACTGAATCTGGCGAAAGTTTCTCATTTCACGGGCAAACTCGGGGGCAAGCGAAATGGAAAGGTACCTGTAATACACTGACAAATTGGTGGTAAAAATAAAATTTGAAGAAAAACCGACAGAAGATCACCGACCCATGAATCACTCTGAAAGCACTAGTTAGCCACACCCCGCCTACACAGTCAGATTGGGCGAACCTTCATATGCAAAGTATCTTGGCATCACCCTTGACAGGCGTCTAAAATTTGGTCCTCACTTAAAAGATACGGCCGGGAGATGTGAGCAACGTATTCAACAACTAGGGTGGGTAATCAACAGACACTATATTACTGAGAGCCAAGAAATCATTTGGGGATAATCTGCGAAATCAAATTACAAACGAATACAGGTCTTGCGCATTCGACATATTACTAACTAACACTGTGCGCAGCTCTACTCTACATCATGATCTGAAACTGTATACAGTGGAGGAGGAAATTGGGAGACACATTAGTGACAGGTACAACACAGCAGACTAGGGAGGCGCCAGGCAACTCACTAAGGACACTAAAACGCTTGGGTTTCGCCAAATATATTACCTAATTTTAAAGTTCTTAACTTAATATTTGAATATTTATATGTACTTTTGTTCATATAAAGATATTAGGTTCTTTTTCATTTTCTAATTTTGAAGCGTTTTCTTCAAATCCCTAGGAAGCTGCCCCAACAGTACCAGCCAATAGGGCCTCCATTAATCTTCATTCCAAACGATAGCGACTTCAAGGGTCTGGTTGCGGCCGTCCCGCATGCTATTGGAAACCTTAGATTTGTGTACAAGTCCGGTAAGGTCGGATGCATAAGGATTATGCTAGAAGATAAAGACAGCTTCACATCGGTTTTACCGATATTTCTTTAGATATCTTCACGAAAATGACATCCTTTACCAAACTTTCCAAGCCAAAGACGAGCGTGCCTATAGAATTGTTGTTAAAGGTTTTCACCACTCTACTGAACTCACATAAATCATGGCAGCATTGGCGTCTCATAGGCATAATGTTCGAAGACTTGAAATTAAATACATTAGCCGCAGCAATAAGCCCATGCCCATTTTTTTCGTAAGCCTGGAACCTGCCAGCAACAATAAGGAGGTATATAATATCAAGAAACTATGTCAATGCGTAATCAGTATTGCCAATAAAAAAACGAAGCCCATGCCCATTTTTTTCGTAAACCTGGAACCTGCCAGCAACAATAAGGAGGTATATAATATCAAGAGACTATGTCAATGTGTAATGATTAAAAAACGAAGTCATACAGTGCAACAGATATAAAGGCTTCTACAGTGCCATCGTTTATTTATTTATATAAAGAAATTGACAACATTCGTGAGTCAAATTATAAAATTACAAAATTAAAATTATAAACAGAAACAGGGAAAAGAAAAAGCCTAATACTAACAATATATAGCAATGATATCACCAACCCGATGGGGGTGTTTTATTTGCCGGTCCGACGAGCTATGCCCCAAATCACAGCCAGATATGGTTAGTGATATCATTGAAACTAAGCAAGATAGAAGAAGTTAAAAAAAGGTTATAAAAATATAAGAAAAAATAAAAATCTTAAAAAGTAAAATACGATAAGAGAAATCACTACACAAGTAAGGAGAATTGCATAGGTGAATTCTCACAACTGTGGTGTGTGTGTGATTTCTCTGAAATATGCTAAAAGAGAAGATTTTATTAAGGAAAGAGAGAGTTCAGAACTAAATACATGAAAATAAGTATTGTACTTAGTACATAGAACACGAAACGCACTGTATAAGGAATAGTTACAGTTACATATAGGTAAATAAAGAGGACAGAAGTGACGAGAAGCACGGGAAGGAACTAGGAAATTGACTTGAAATAAAAGAGAAGGCGAATCAATACTACCGTTAATCAACTTATGTAGAAAAGTAATACCCAAGACTATTCTACGATTGATTAACGATGGAAGATCCAAAAGAAGAAGCCTACTACGATAAGACGGTAGACGAAGGTTACCATCCCAGTTTAGATTGCGCAAGGCAAAAAGAAGAAATTGCTTCTGAACCGATTCAATACGGTCCTGATACAATTTCTGCTGTGGCGACCATATAATAGAACAATATTCTAAAATAGGACGTACCAGCGAGACAAAAAGAAGTTTAGTGACAAACGGATCATTAAACTCTTTAGACCATCGTTTAATAAAACCAAGTACACTTTTGGCTTCATTAACGATGGTTAGAATATGGGTATTGAATCTAAGTTTACAGTCAAAGAGCACACCGAGATCTTTGATTGTAGAAATACGTTGCAAGGACACATTGTTGATTGTGTAATCAGCAAAAAATGGAGTGGTACGACAGAAAGTCATTGTGATACACTTATAACAATTTAGATGCAACTGATTAGCTTTACACCAATTTTGAAAGGATATTAGATAATCCTGTAGGCGTAGATGATCTATTGAGTTCTTGTATGAGAGACAGAGTTTTACATCATCTGCATACATGAATATTCTAGAGTAAGAAATACAGCTGGGAATGTCATTTATAAAAAGGGAGAAAAGTAGAGGGCCTAAATCACTACCCTGAGGAACATCCGAAGAGACAAGTATGATCTTCGAAGTAGATGTTCTCAACAGAACTCTTTGGGTTCTACCCTTTAAATAGGAAGCAATCCAAAACAGAAGTTTAGGAGAAAATCTCAATTGGTCAAGCTTTTGAAGCAAGATGTCATGCTGAACAGAGTCAAATGCCTTACTGAAATCAGTGTATATAACATCTGTTTGCATTTTATTTAAAAATCTTTCATTGACTAGGGATGAAAATTCTAATAAGTTCGTAGAGGTTGATCGATACTGAACAAAACCATGCTGTGATGGTGGAATAATAGATTTACAAAAGTGCTGTAAATTAGAAGTTATAATTTTTTCAAATAACTTCGGAATAGCAGAAAGTTTGGCAATGCCTCTATAATTTGAAATATCAGATCTTTCTCCTTTTTTATACAGAGGAATAATAAATGATTCTTTCCAAATTGAAGGAAATACCGAGGTATCAAGAGACAAATTAAACAGTTTTAATAAAGGTGACCACAAAGAAGCACTGCATTCTTTAATCACACAACTAGGAATACCATCCGCCCCCGGAGAGAACGACGATTTCAACGTACGCATAGCGGATAAAAGAGAGACAGGAGAAATATTAGAAACGATAATAGCATTTCCATTAATTTCAGAATTTAAAATTGGAAAAGAATTGGTTTCAGAAATGGCAGTTGAATAAGTGGATTGGAAGAACTTTGCAAATAGATCTGAGGTATCTTGATCATTGCAAGTACTGTCACAACCTAGGAAAAACGAGGATGGAAACCCAGAAGATTTACGCTTCAAATTTACAAATGAATAAAATCTTTTGGGATCACGAGCAAACTGCCTTTTACAGCGTATAAGGTAATTCTCATAACAACGAGAGTTTAAAATATTGAAATTGGCCTTAGCTAAGGAGTATTTAGACCAATCAACGACCGAACCCGACTTTTTGAACTTTTTAAAACATTTAGATTTAAAATTTTTTAGAGTTGAAAGAGTCGATGTGAACCAGGGAGGTTTATTAGAAAGAGATTTGGGAAGACACATAGGAACACACTTGTCTAGAATAGCATTTAAAGTATTGTAGAATGTTGAAACTGCTAAGTTTACATCAACTGCCTCATATAAAGGACCCCAATCTGTTGCATTAATGAGATCATTAAGCAAAACAAAATTACATTTATTAAAACAACGCCGCTTTTTAGATGACGAGGGCGTAAGAATTGGTGGACAGTAAATAGGTATTAAAACCTCTAATGTTGGATGATATAAATCCTCAGGTATACAAAAGGGGGATGATCTTAAAACATTAATGCTAGCGTCATCATTAGTAAAAACAAGATCAAGAGAACGATTTAAATGATTAGAAATTGAGTTCATCTGATACATAGAAAGATTAAACAATTCATCAAAAAAATAATGATCAATTGTTGGAATAAGATAATTCGAATTAGGAAATGAGGCCCAAGAAGTGTTAGGTATATTAAAATCACCCAGCACAAGAAATAAGTCATTATCTTGAACATATTCATACATTTCTTTAATACAAGATATATGATGACTATAAACTTGTAAATCGGAAGAGGGAGGAATATATGAACAAGTAACGTATAGGGAACAAGACTGAAAAGTTATTTTAACTCCAACAATCTCAACATTGTGAATTGATGAGAATGTACTGCCGGTTTCAGGCAAAATGCGTTAAATGTGGCGGTGGCCACAACCCCAACGAGTGCATTAAATCCAGGAATGAACCTGCACGCTGTTCACACTGCCATAAAAGTCACCCTGTCTCTTATAAAGGCTGCCTGGTATACCAGAAAGAGAAGGAACATCACTCCTCCAAACCAAACCTCAGTCAGTTAGTCGTGGCGTTACCTCTACAATAACAGGTGTCTCGTTTGCTAATCTCTTCAGAGGATCCAATTGTTCTACCCCACCGCAACAGGAGAAACCTGCCTACCCTGTCTCAAGCCAGAACACCAGCATGGATATACTTGAGAATCTGATGGAAAAGCTTTTAGCTCATATTACAGTTCTGCACGCAGCGGAGAAGCTGTCATATTAAAATGCACCGACTTCATACTACTGAGGTCGTATTTTAGGGGTTGGATGTTCTACGTGAAGTTTCGAGGCGACAGGTCCTAAATAAATGAGATGAGAGCTGGAGTCCCTCAAGGAAGCGTTTTACACCCACCACCCCACACATTGTTCACCGCGGACATGCCCACGCTGACTTATGGTAGACTGCTAACAGCCACTTACGCCGATGATACGGCCTTCCTGGCATCAGAAGATTCGCCCGATAAAGCCTCTTCTCTGCTCCAAACCCATCTGGACCTGCTAAACTCATGGCTAAAGAGATGGAACATTGTGGTTAACCAGGAGAAATCCACCGACATAAGCTTCGCCTTACGGTGATGCTTGAGCCCTGTAGTCAACTTAAACGGATGGTTTATTTCTTCTGAGTCTTCTGCCAAATACCTCGGACTGGAGTTGGTCAAAAGACTAACATGGAAAGGACGCATAGCCCATAAGATGAAGGTTCTAAGAACTAATGACAAATTTACTTGCACATAATATATACGATATACAATTGTATACAGATACAGAGCTTGCCTGCAAAGCCAGCAGTGCAGTGGAGTTTGAACGGTATGCGCTCTGCGCTCTGCGCTCTTTCAATGATTGGTTGTTGCCTGGTCTCAACCTGCTCGCTCCCTCATGTGGCATATTGCCACTTGTCTGCTCTGGCCAACAGCCAGTCCACCTGAATGTTTGGTTTTGGTGCTCAACCGAGTAATGGAGTGCGGAGCGCTTGTCTTCCTCTGTGACCGTGGCAACGAAATCATCTGAACTGTTGCCCGTGTCTCACTCCTACACATCTCTTCAATCCTTTTGTCTATATGAGAGAGGATGTTGTGGCGTGGCGTGTGTTCACAATTTGAATTTTTTTTTTATCATTTTTTTTTTTTTGCGAAATTTACATAAAAATCGCATTACACTTAACATCCACTTTGCTAAACCACGTGGCACCACGTGGTTCGAGCTTGGTTTTCTGGCAATTTTTTTCTCACTCCATTGAGTGTTCTTTGCTTTTGCAAGTTGCTGACGCATTTGTGTGTGTGTCTCCTGGTCGGCGGCGCAAAGCGGTTTCAAGTGCATGGCGAGCCTACGAAAATTAAATTAAAAAGCACATCCAAAGCGACCAAATGAAAAAGGCTTTTTTAAAATAAAATCGCATAAAATAGAGGCGCACTCGCTCAAAGTAATTGCAATTTGTCGATAGCCATCTTTATTTGGACATCGCTTGCGCGCTTTATGGGCTTTGCCTACCTTGGCTAGAGAAAGCCAGGAGCATTTAATTGCTTGTTTGTGGCCCGGAGTATTTTACACGTCTCATTTAATACATAGTTTTCGGAAGTTTTTTACTTATTTAAATAAACGTTAAACCCTTTTATAGGCGACGTAATTACTAATCGATTTTTGCAGCTGCCGGATTAATCGGAAATTGAGATTATTTCTTAAAAGTACGATTTCGTTGCATAAATTTGTGTTTGATTTAATATTACTTATATCGAATACATAACGAAGTTTTTTAAAATTTACTATTTATTTTTCCTTTATCATAATAATGAAATATGGTCTATGGCAAGAGGAAGCCCAGACATATTTCTACCCCATTATTTCTAGTCGACTAATTCTTTCGTTTGTTCGCTCGATCGATTCCCTTGGACTTGTTCGTTAAGTCGAATTCGAAAAAAAAAAGCACTTCTGGGTGCTAGGTAATAGTTCTGCCTTGAGGCTAAGGACCAAGCTGCAACTCTACAAAACCATCCTTAAGATAATCTGAACCAACGGGGTGCCTCAAAGGGAACAGCCAGCTTCTGGCACAAAAACTCCATACGAATTTCTCCACACAAATGCAGAAATTCACACCGCAAGATCCGTACCATACCAACTGATGTGCAAGACTGACCAAGGCATACCTGGACAGACTCGACAGGCACTCCAACCCTCTAGCCATTAGCCTCCTAAGATGAGATCTCGACGCTTGACGCACCTCATCCCTATCCTCCCCTCCCATAATATCCCCATTCGTCTACTCTATCCCCCCCCCCCCACACACACACACACACAACATAATTACTATCATTGTAAATTTGTAGGATAATGTTTCGAACAATAATTTACTGATTGTCTCCAAGAACAGATTTTAAATAAATGAACGTTAAAATAAAAAAAATATTTAATTTTACCAATATAAATTCAACTGTTTTATACCGTGAATGAGTATTGTTCTGTTGGAAACGCTCCAGTATTCTAAAACACTTTAATGTTTATAAGTCACTAATGCCGGTCCAATAATCAAAATTTTAATTTATTTTTAGAGCAACTTGACCGTATTGAAGAAGGAATGGATCAAATTAATGCTGACATGAGAGAGGCAGAAAAAAACCTGAGTGGTATGGAAAAATGTTGCGGCATTTGTGTGCTACCCTGCAATAAGTAAATATTATTTAAACATTTTGCTAAAAAATAGCAATACGAATTTGTTTATGCCAGTTGAGTACAATCAGATGAAACTGGTCGATTATCAGATACACAAAACCCTATGAATACTCGATATTGCAAACGTGCCATGATTATTTTACATATGTATGTATGTATTACAAGCATCACATACACTAGCACGTATGTGGCGTTTGGGATGAAATATGCCTACATATATTTTGGAAAATTAAAAGAATAACTTTTGCGTTAGATGAACTTTCTTAATCAAATCTTCAAAGAGTGACAATATCATCAAGTATTAAGCACAAATGAACTAGCTCAAGTCTCTAGTAATTAAAATATGCGATTTTTCAAATATGTGGCGAAGGGTGTGTATTCTTAACACGAATTCACACTTGTAATGATATATGAAAAACAAAGCCGATTTATCGAAATAAAAACAGATTGACTAAAGATGTACTAGCTACAATTTTATAACTGAACTTCGATTTCCCATTTAGTTGATAACAATAAAACAGAAATTTATGCGAACTTTCTTTTCATACCCTGAACCCATTAAAAAATGGGAAATTCAGGGTATAATGTTTTTTTTATGAAAATTTGTAATAGGTAGAAGAAGGTGTGGCAGACCCCTTACATATATTCTTGAAACATAAAAGCTAGAGATCTGAAATTTGACATGTATGTATGTATTTACATGTATATTCGTGCATACCAAAACCAGTACGAGTTAATTTTTTTCGATAAGTTTATTTGCGTTGATTGTATGTATGTATATATGTATGTACATGTGAAATAGGCATAACTCGTGTGCAATATCGGTTATTCGCTGGGTTCAGGGTAATCGAGTGGACTCGAATTAAATCTGGTTTGCAAGAATTTTTGATTAATTCTCATTAAAGTTACCAAAAATAACCGAAACATTTTTCTTTTTCAGATCCCAATCATTTAAAGAGGATGATGGTACATGGAAAGGCAATGATGATGGAAAAGTTGTAAACAATCAACCACAAAGGGTAATGGATGATAGAAATGGAATGATGGCTCAAGCTGGATATATCGGGAGGTATAATTTTATTAAATGGTGCTAACTCGCTATTCGTTCAATATTTTCCCATAAACTGACTTGTATCACTAACCATACAACATAGCATACCATACAACGTAACAGCAACTTGCAAGTTTGCGTCTTACATGTACATACATACATATGTATGTAAATATTTGCCAAAGCAGACGTCTCTAGTATTTTAAATAATTTTTTTTTGCGAAAATGGGGCATGAAACAATTTTTGTTGATTTTTATTTATTTTTTTCTTTTATTTGCAATCTGTCTTAGCTAAATTAACAATGTTAAAATGTTAAATGTTAAAATGTTAAAATGTCTGAACAATAACTAGCAATAACCAGATGGTTTGAACTCCAGTGAGATCTATCCATAAATTCAAATATTTACATATTAATATCTAAATCTATTCTCTATTCGCCATATGCCAAGGCGTACCTGTTATTGTTTTTAGATTGGTTTTAGATTGGTAACGCTGAATAATGTCAAAGTTTTGATTTGCTGGCTGTTCCCCAAAGCTGCAACGCGTAGGTCCATACTAGTTTTAGAAGAGCCTTATATGACAGTATTTTAGTTTCAAGGCTTAGCTGCGACCTCGACCATAATAGCCAGTACAGTTTTTTCGTCTTGATTTTGAGATGCATTTTTTTGCGTTTATATGCTGCCTTCAGGTGTGCCTCCGATCCAAGTGCACTCCCAGGTATTTTACTGACTCGCTAACTGGAATGGGGGATCCATTGAGTAAGACTGTAGGACAGTTTCCGGGTCTGAGAGCGAATTTCACTTTCACCACTATTCCACTTATTCATCCCAGCTTCAATTAGATCATGTTCCTCTTGAATCAGGGATGCAACAATTGGGTGAGTACTCGTAGCAATGACTGCGGTGTTATCAGCATCTGTTGCTATCTCTACAGAATTTGTTGTAGGCAAGTCGGCTGTAAAGACAGTATAGAGGACTGGGCCTAATACACTTCCTTGAGGGACTCCAGCATTAGCAGTATATATTCTCGACGATTCGTTCTGCTCTTGGATATAAAAAGTCCTGTTTTCTAGATACGACTTTATCGTTAGGAAATACAGTGCAGGCAACTATTTCTTTATATTGTACAGTAGAACTGTATACCACACTTTGTCATCCCGTGACATCTAGGAATACTCCTGTGCAATATTTTTTAAATTCGAGTGCAGTCTTCCGGTTTGTTGGGCTTAGCAAGCATTATTACTTCCACATATTTCCACTGCCTTGGGAAGTATTCCAATCTGAGCATAGCATTAAATATATATGCTAGCAATCCAATGGATTTTCTCGAAAGATATGTAATTGTAGTCGCACAAATTTTATTGTATACCGGGGATTTTTTCTTATTTAGTTTTTGTATTTCCTCTTCTACTTCAGAAAAAGTCGTTTGGCTTAACGGCAGACTCATTTGGCAAAGTGATTCTAAAAAATTATCTACAAATTTACTAATTCTACGGTGTGAGCATGGTTTTGATCATTAGGCTTAAAAACCGAGCTTAAGTGCACTCATTCTTCTGGCCGCTCTGAAGAGATATATCGTCGCTTTCCAAAGACTATAATCGAGGTCATTCGTATTCGTATCAAGATTTCTTAGATAATGTCGCTCCATTTTTTATTTCCCATAGTCTGCTGTTTAGGTCCTTGTTAGCGTTGTTATACTCATTCACAAAGTGAAATGAGTATATTGGGTTTGTGCAATGTCCCTCTTGCTGTCCGTCCGTCTGTCCGTATGAACGCAAACCATTTCTATGCTATTGAAGCTAGAGACTTTAAATTTGGATAAGATAAGTGGCAAATTGGAAAATTAATTTTCCTGTATGTCAGAAATACTACTTGTTGCAGTTCTAGCGAGTTGAGATTTGGATTGTATATTGGCATCCCATGTTGAATAAGCTATAAAGATCGACCAAAAAATTATATATCCACGCCTACTGGGGGCGTGGCAAATCGGATCTAAATATATATCAATTTTGCATCTTCTGTTATATTTTGAACACTATTGATGATAGAAACTTGAGATTTGGTACATATACTTGTATTAACGTCCCAAGTTCAATAAGCTATCTACGCCCACAGGGGGCGTGGCAAACCGCACGAGCTTATAGCTCCTACAGTTTTAGTGCTAGAAGCTTCAAAATTGGATTGGTAGGTTGCCCCATTTGGTGTATGTGACATATTCAAAAATACCCTGTAATTTTCGCATTTTTTGAGTGTAAGCGTAAATTCATATTTACGTTGTCCTACACCCCTGTCATGGACTGGCCAAAAATTATATGTCTACGCCCTTTGGGGGCGTGGAAAATAGAATTAGACCACTTTTCTTGAGCAATAAACAAACAAATTATTGACTTTTTGGGCTTTTACCATCTTTATTGAGTTAAAAGTGAAGCGAATTCGGCGAATTAGGCGATGGGGCGTCAGAGCTCACTTTTGATGGGCTGAAAAACGGTGCACTAGATGGCGTGTCTATGTGTTGTATGGTTAGTGGTTGAAGTCAGTCGATCACGATAAGCAGATGTTAATGACCTATTATTCAGTATACTGGAGTTTCTTTTGGTAATTTCCTGGTAGATTCTACAACCTTTGATTTTCAGCACATTTAACGCACTTGTACCATTTATTGCAGTTTGTTTTAGTGTGCCCCTTTCATGATTGTTATTGTTTAGCTATAAATCAATAAAGAAATTAGGTAGGGACTCCTTTGTGATAGGAGTCTTTATATTCTGAATCCCTATAACTACATGTTCTTGTACTTTGTTTGTGTAGAGTGATGAATGTTTTCAATTACAACTCTGAATGCCCTTTCTTGCTTAAGCTGAATTATATGGTAATCCATCCTTTAATATTTTAATAATTTCGCTATATTATTCGATACTTTTTAACATAATGCAAATATGACCGTCTCGCTGCAATTTGTAAGTAAATTCAACGACATCTTCGTATTGATTGAGGTATTTAAGCAATCCATTTATATCACTGACACAGGACACGAAAATGGGAGGTGGTTTTTCAGGTGTTGGGTTGTTGGTTTCCATTTCTTCAAATAGTTTATGGTTTAGAAGTGGTGTCTTCTTCTGAGTCTGCTAATAGAGCAAAGTAGTTTGCTTGTTTGGATGTCGAAGGTCCGCCTACAGCCTTGACTTTTCGCACTAAAGCTGGGGAGTTTTTATTTCTTCTCTTCATTAAGCGTGAAATATTGGGCACTTTTGCCATGGCTAAATTGTTGTCATCGTCGTCTAAAGACATGATCTTGCAGGCGCATATCCGTAAATTCTACTTTTAGAACAGGCGACTGTTACTTTGTTGTAGGTTGTTGTTTTAAGATTGTTGTGTTTTGTTTTGATTTCTTTATTTATGAATTCAGCTACACTGCGTTGCGGTCTATTTCGATCCCAACTTAAAATGAACAATTATTGTTCTTAAAAGATAAGCTCACACCTATTCTGTCAGCGCTGCCGTTGTCAGAGAGCCGCTGCCGATGTTCCAAGAAGGTGTCGAACGTGTATTTTTTGAGTGATGAGTCAAATTTAATTTATTGGAATCTGATGGCAGCCAAAAAGTGTGGCGGGAGGCAAAGAGCTAAAAGATAAATATGTGAAAAAATAGTGAAGCACGGCGGCGGCAATGTCATGGTTTTGGGGATGTTCTGCAGCATCTGGAGTCGGCCAGCTGGCTTTTATTGACGGAAGTAAACGTTCTCAAAATTTTTAGTCCCTAGCGTGTAGGAGCTGTGACTAAATGAAAGCCAATGGTTATTTCAACAAGACATTATGTACCAAAGCACTCGTCTTATCTAGGCTTATATATTATTGCAAACAACTGAAAACCCCTCCACAATCACCCGATCTTAATCCAATTAAGCACGTCTAGTCGATTTTTGATAAAAAAAAATGAGGATGTGCCACGTAACATCGAACGATTCGCTGCGATTAGAACAGAATGGGAGCAATGGTGGTCCAACAAAATATGAATATATTGCTTAAGTTAATATTTTCATGTTTATTTTATGATTTTCTTTAACTGCGGCAATCTTTTTTGGCGTGACTTTGTGCCAACAAAAATTGTGGGAACAAAAATTGAAAAGTTAAAGTTTTTATGTTAAATAAATATTAATGATCTCATAAACAAAACCTGATATTCTTTTATCTCGCCCTGATAGAACACAAGTTAAATGACATAAACTTTGAGTTTTTTGTATGCCAATACTTTTTGGACTCACTGTATACACATATATACATATGTAGTTTATGGCGTCAGCTTTACCACCTTCTAATTTTACATTTTCTCAAAAATATTAAATCATGATTTTCCACTTATAAAAAATTTACTCATAATAGGAAAGTAGGTATAGTGCCTTGTAAGCTATCGAAACGAATATGAATATTTTACCTTAGCACGATATTGCTAATTGCATATACATGCATATGTATGTACTTATATTAATACACACATTTTATAAACATTTTTTCAGAATAACAAACGATGCAAGAGAAGATGAAATGGAGGAAAATATGGGTCAGGTTAATACCATGATAGGTAATCTGCGAAATATGGCGTTGGATATGGGCTCCGAACTGGAAAATCAAAACCGTCAAATAGACCGAGTTAATCGCAAGGTACATTATATTTTAAGTGTGATATAAATAAATAAATTATATTTTATTTAATTTATTTTTATCCACTGAACCCATTAAAAATGGGAAAAACTGGGTATAATGGTTTTGTTAAAATGTACAGTTCCGAGCACATGTGGATACATGTTTCGATACTGTGACTTTAAGTGGCTGTAAAACCCAGAAAGATCCATTAATCGATTCCAAATTTTTAACAAAACTCTATTAACAGTATATAAAACGAAAAAAAAAACTTAATTCATCATCTTTTCCTTAGTTTAAATAATTAAGATATATTTCGTCCAAAGACCTTTGGCTTTAATCACGCTATCAATGCCCCTCCTGGGCATACAATCTACCAATTTTTCTATACTGTCCATTAATTGTTTGCAAAATGCAAACACTGGTTGAAAGAAGACGGGGAAAAAGCTAACGGGATATCGAAATCAGAACCGTAGTGTCTTTTTCTCAAGTCTTCTGTAAATTCAGGCGTCACAATAATTTCTTGGAATTACTACAATTGTAGAACAGTTAATTATTAATCGGGCGGAAAAGGAAAATAGACTTGAATTTTGAATGTGTGGGTTTGGAAAGTTCGCGGCAAAGACTCCCCCTTTGCCGGAATCTTTCCAAACGCACACATTCAGGCATACACACGTACATACATTTTAAATTAAACGATAAAAAAAAACGATATTAAATCATGGACAGGCGTACGGACGGACAGGGCTAAATCGACTCTGATCGTTGCTCTATTCAATAGTGTACATATATATCTTATTGGGTTCAGGAATCCTTCGCAAATGTAAAAAAGATAACGTCAAAAGAAATTTTTTGTTAAATTTTGGATGCCACGCCGCCTTTGCCCAAATTTTCAAAACACTTTTTTCAAATACTAGAGGCTTGTGCTTTTGCACATACTTGTATATGAATGATATAATTACGCTGCGCAAGTTTGATTAAGAAAGTCGGTCTACAAAAAAAGTTATCAAGCATTTCATTTCCCATAACATGCACATATTGGAGCAGCGCAGTCGCTGAGTAAACTGCGCAGTTAGCAGAGCGTTTGGGTGTGCGTGTGCTTGCAATATACATACATATGTATGTACGTATGTATGTATATATAAAATAAGTATAACATAGATATAATTTAAATAAAGTCAATATAATATATAAGTAATTCTTGAATGTTCTTCCAGGCCTTGTAAAGGTAGATTAGGTTGGGATACGTATTAGGTATCCAGATCACTGGCGTTGTGGCTCAGCAATGTGCTAAGTAGATAAAAATGAATTGATTACGGCTGTTTGCCGGAGTAATCCAACTTTATTGTGTCAGTTGTTATTCAAGACTAAACTCTACAGAACAAATTATGGAGAGCTAAATCTAAGTACATAAAGGCAAAACTCAAATACATAAATGAAAACGGATTCTTGGCCATGCCGTTGATTCGTGGTAAATGCTAAGTCAGTGCTTATGACATAAACAAAACGTTTGGTCGTTGCTCTGGTCTGTTCGTTGGAATTGTAACATGCCACGCCAACATAGTATTCTCGCGGGCTGTTCAATGAGTTAATTGCGAGGGGCGTTCGTTAACTTGGTTGTTAACTAATCGCCCCTTAAGGTTGTTGCCGTCCTCGGTGGCACTTAACTCCTTTACCAAGGTTTGCAGCTTAATTGAGGAATTCCTCCGGTGTCAGTATTGGTATATGAAGCTGATGCTGTAAAGTACAAGGCTGATGATTACGCCGGCTGCGAACCAGATTTTCGGGGATCTTTCGGCGCTCACATCATCTTTCACATCCCGGATCGCGTGCAGGTTGTGTTCGTTCATCCTATGTAGCATTGTCAAGCTGAGTACGTTGTTGTGGCCGTTGATAACAGTGGGGATGCGGCGATGCCTGGACTCTTCTCTACGACTCTATTGTAGTTAATGATGGTGGAATCATTAATCGTTGCTACAAGCTCGAAAGTGACGAAGTGTGTGTGCCCTTTGTTGTGATAATGGACCCGTCATCTATTCTGATCCTTGTAGTTTGATCCTTCATACACTATAGTAAGCGGTTCCAAGTGACTTGGTTGTATATGACATAAAGCTGTACCTGCTGAATGTAATATACTCGATACTTTGCAGAACGTGGCATAGTTGGCGCACTCTGTTACTGGTAAAATTCCATCTTCGCATTCGGCTACTATGTTGTCGTGTATTTGTAGTACGGTGTTGTTGTGGGACACAGGATATATCAAAACCTTCTTACAAATAGACTTAACTTTTGGGTATTCAATTAGAATGTGAATTATACTATTGGATTGAAATATTTTTATACTTGATACATCCATTAAACTAACTATTGGGAGTTCTGTGAGCTGTTCGGTAAAAATTGACTTTAAATCATCATGATCGAAAATTGTGGGGTTTATTACATTCGATTTAGCGAGCGTGGTCGTGAGCATGATATTCTGTATCTCTGTGACTAACATTCTGTTTCATGCAAGTAAAGTTTCATACAAATGTGGGGAATCCACGAACTCCTTCTTTTTTTCTTTAATTAATTTATTTACTGTATTTGTTAGTGCATTAATTTGTTTCTGCGCTTCAGTGATTACTATTACCTGTTTATTGTTCGATTCTACGAGCTGGGCTTCAATTAACTTTATTTTTTCTAAATCTGCCGCATCAGGTGTACCTGCAACTACTTTCAATGCTGTCCCCAAGAAATCTAGACTCCTGGCTATCCTGTGGTGTATTGTCAACTTGATAAACTATTTTGTATATGGTCTATGTCTACTTCTAGTAATTTTCGCATATGTGATTGGTGAAAAAGCTGTGATAATTTTATTGTTTCTTCTGTGATGCTCAAGTTGGATAAATTAGTTGAATGCCTCACATAACTACGCTGTTCCGATAATAAAACGTTACCGTCTAATACCGGAACACATTTCGCGTTCGAGAAGTCAGTGATGCGTGCATAGTTTGTGGTTATGAGGATTACGAAGATTATTCCGATGGACCTGTGTGAAACGATTAAACTATAATAATTGTTGAAGAAGTTTGTGCCATAACCTGTGTTTACCTCAAATTGTCTTTATGGACTACCCTCCCCTTAATAAGTACAGACGTTCCCAGGTCTGCTTGTATGGTGCCTTCTGTACACAACGGAGATCTTTTATTGCCCTTTGTCTCGTACATCAAAAACTCTGTTCTGCCTACTGGGGTTGCATCTGTTTAGTTGGTCTTGCTGGGTTTTTGACAATTTAATCTTGATTTTTTCCTGAAATTCTTCTGGAGACGCGTGTATTATATCGATTGACCTCTGACCTGTTACTGAGTGGAGAGTTCTATTATATTCTATCGTGGCTCTCATAATCGCCTGTGGAGCGGGGAGCATTAACGATGTCAACGCTAAATTGATTCTTTAATAACGAAGTGATTGTTTCGGAATTAAAAGATGGCCCATTGTCACAGTAGATTGTTTTGGTATTGGGCAAATTATTAATGATTAGCAAAATGGGGTTGATTATATCTACTATTGCTCTAGACGTTAAAGGTTGAGCGACTGCAAATTTAGAGAACTTATCGATACACGTCAAG
Organism: Drosophila fulvimacula; assembly: GCA_035045555.1. NCBI lineage: Eukaryota > Metazoa > Arthropoda > Insecta > Diptera > Drosophilidae > Drosophila > Drosophila fulvimacula. Next base: position 12,662 of record JAWNOX010000008.1, on the reverse strand, counting down.
AAAAGTTTTTGGTCGGTAGAAAATATGTCTATGTGAAACATTTCTCCGCTGTATGACGGGATTGGCGTTTCCCCGAGCTCTTGTTTTTTTTTTTGGGTGTCGGTTATACTTGGCAATAGCGCAAACTTTACAGTTTAAAACCATGTCATTAGCCAATTTAGTCATTTTAGGGAAGTAATAATAATATTGCTGAGTATCTGTTTGACATTTCCTTGTACTGCTCTATGTGCACGATTGTGTTCGATATTAATTATTTCTACCTGATCGTCTTTATTGGTGATGTCTAAGACAACGTTCTTGCAATACCAGAACTTAGTTGTTGGAAATGCCAAAACTAGCTCGTGTTGAATGACCGCTAAGGTTGGAAGATTGCAATGTAATGCGTTCATAACGTCAGGATTTATCGCAAGCTTCAATGTATCTAAAAGATTGTCTCTATTCGTAAATTGAATTAAGTGGCGAGTTTTTTTTTGCCGAATAGGAAAGTCTACGATGTAACATGTAACGTGATTCTTCTAGGACCACTTGATTCCTATAACAATTTACAAATCCGATGTTTGTATTGTGTATGTTAGGGAAGCCTCGCTGTGGATGGTGGCTATGTTTGAGTGCGGTTCGTCTTGGAGAGCGTTAAGCTCCTGCCTGGACAATGCGTCCGCTACCAAGTTTCTTTCCCTGGATTATAATGCAACTTGGCATTGTGTTCCTCAATAAAGGCCTTCCATCTTTTGATCTTTGCATTAGTATTCTTTTCGGATAATGCAAAAGTGAGGGGTTGGTGATCAGTGAAAATGTGCAATTCCCTAGTGCCATATAGGTAGTTTTGTAACTTGCCGAGGGCCCATACAATGGCTAATAGCTCCCTCTCGTTAGTTGCGTTTTCAGTGTTCGGGAGATCATGGTGAATGGTCTCGCGCCTTGGGACAATACTGCTCCAATGCCATTTGCGGAAGCATCTGTTGTTAGGTCAAAAGGTTTTTTAAAGTCAGGGTACATTAGCATGACGTCTTCCGAAGCTAATATATTTCTTAATCGGTTGAAAGCGTCACGCTGAGATTCGTCGAATTCGAGAGCTACTTTTCTGGACATATGCTTACTTACAGTACCATTTTCTCCCTTTAGTAAATCTGGTAAAAGCCTTGCTATGGATGCAAAGTCTTTGATAAATACCTTATAGTACCTGGCTAGGCCTAAAAACGATCTCAAGGCGTATAAATTCTTTGGTTCTATGTAATCTTGGATCGCTTTGACTTTTTCTGGGTCAGTTCTTGCTCCTTCGCTAGTAACGACAAAGCCTAAGTATTCCCATATTTGCCTCGTAAAGTTGTTGAAGAACTGTGTCGATATGGCGGACATGTTCTGCGGCGGTTTCTGAGAATATAATTACGTCGTCAACGTAGATATAACATATTCTACCGATCTGCTCCCGGAGAACGTCGTCTATTGCTCTTTGAAAAATGCTCCCCTCATTTTTTAATCCAAAGGGCAGCCGACAGAACTCATATTTTCCTCCATTTACTGAAAAAGCAGTTTTTTCACGGTCGTTTTCTGCAAGATATATCTGGTGGTAACCGGATTTAAGATCCAGTGTGGTGAAATACTTCGCTTTCCTTAGATTCGCTAGCGTCATTTGGATGCTCGGCATCGGGTAACGGTCGGCAATGGTCTTCTCATTAAGCTTCCTAAAGTCAATGACAAGACGTTTGTTTTTGGTTTCATTGGTATCCACACCTTTCTTGTCAACAACTCAAGCTGGACTGTAGTATGCAGATCTTGATGGTCTTATAATGTGGCAGACCCCATAAAGTTGAGCCCTGTCCGCCTGTCTGTCCGTATGTTTGAACGCTTGGATCTCAGAACCTATAATAGCTAGAGACTTGAATTTTTTTTATAGATTCGTGTATATCTCGCGCAGGTCGAGTTTTAGAAATTCGATAACTCTTCTCGTTTCTTTATGGATTAAAAACGAAATCGATTTGCAGTTTTAAAATTATATCTTCTACATCTATATAGTTAGAGACTCCAAATCTTGTATTTAGTTTAATGGGACTTTTATACAGTTTTGATTTTTGTTAAATTTTGGATGCCACGCCCCTTTCACCCAAATTTTCAAAACACTTATTTCAAATACTAGAGAATTGTGCTCTGGCAAATACACGCATATGAATGATATAATTACGCTGCGCAAGTTTGATTAAGAAAGTCGGTCTACAAAAAAAGTTATCAAGCATTTAATTTCCCATAACATGCACATATTGGAGCAGCGCAGTCGCTGAGTAAACTGCACAGTTAGCAGAGCGTATGCGTGTGCGTATGTGTGCGTTGCTTGCAATATACACACTTATGTATGTACGTATGTATGTATATGTAAAATAAGTATGAAATAGATATAATTTAAATAAAGTCAATATAATATATAGATGAAGTCTGTTATGTTATTAAACAAAACGTTTACCAAACGGTTACGTACACACGCACGTGCTAACAGCAGCAGAAGCATCTAGAAAATTCTAAGAATTCATAACGACAACAACAAAGACAAATTGAGGATGAATTTTAAGCAGAAGTTCAGCAGCTCAGTAGCAGTAGCTGAGTAGCTCAATAACTTTACTTAGGAATTCGCTATCACGCTCTCGTGTAGTGCAAGAGCTGTGTTGGTAGAGGCGCCGATCGCCGACATGAAGTTTCGGGTTCGATTCTCTAAGCTGACGTCAAAACTTTTTTTATGCAAGTTACGTATTTTTATTTTTTTTTCATTTTTTAATTTAATTTAAAATTAAATGAAAACTTTGAAGTGCATTTAAAACCGCCTATAGGCGGGTTTAGGGTATTTCCTAGTCGGCACCTCTGACTAGAGTTTCCTTACTTGTTTTTTTTTTTTTTTTTTTTTGTATTAGCTTTTGCTTTGCAGCTGCAGAGTTTGTAATACATCTGCAAACTTGCAACAACAAAACCGTGTAACCTTTGTTTACATTTTAACCTTAGTTATAGTAGCTTACAGTTAACTGTTAACCGACGAGCAAAACTGAAGTTAGTGCTCCAAGTTATCAGCTTGAGTAAAACAAAGCTTACAGAGGTTCTTTCAAAGCACTGCACTCAATCACTGAAATCAAACAAGTAAGAACAGAGCTAACAGAGCCAAAGCAACAAATATTCATAATCAGCAAAGCCGCTTAACAAATTTTTTGTTGAAGTGCTTCAGTCTCTCAATAATAAACAAATACTCGATCTACGAGTTATCTGCAGAAAATGTTGCTTGGTTGAACTTCCACGAAAGTTCAATGATCTCACGCAACGTCATTATTAGGAGCTAACTATTCTTATGAGAGTCATTAAGGTAGTCATTAAGATCGCTGTTGGCATTACAGTTCTCGCATTGTTTGAAGCTGGGCGCTTATTGCATCAAACTCGCGCTGTTGTTGTAATAGTATCGTGCGAATGTTGTGTCAATTAGGTGTTTACTTTCGCTTAGACCGGACTTTTTCGGAATTGGTCGGCTATCGGAATCGTCGATCTGAACTGAATCTCGTATTCATTGTTGTTGCTCTTAAGGAAGAGGGGAAAACCTAATAACAGTTTTAGCTGTTTTCGCCGTAGCCTTTCTAATGATCCCTAACATTGTCTCGAATGATGCGCAAATAAATGGTGAAATCAAAATTTATAAATGTGCTTAGAGATTTTCCCGGAAAGACATGGGAGCTGACGCCATTCTTCTGCCAAATCAAATCAAATCTATTGGAGCTGATTGAAGATTGCGGTCCTTTGCCTTTGTCCTTTGTCGCTGTAAACTAGACACTGAGAAGACCAACAAGACAGCTACATTTCCCTATTGCTGTCCGATCTTTACATGTGAACCAGGCGTTAAGCTTGAGTATCCTGAAGAAAAGAAGAAGAGAAGAATAAGTAATCTCCCGCTTTTTATCTTTTTTTGTTTATTATTATTTTTGAATATCTATTGTATCTGCCTTCTACACATTTGTATAATATAACAAATTAATAAACAACATTTTGATGATTATTGGTTTGATATCATTCACTTCGACCAACGTGTGCATACTTGTAGGCGTGTGCATACTTGTAGCTTGAGCAGTCTAGTTACATACTAACCAGTTCTTGTGTTAGCAAGATGGTGTAACTCGCAGTGAACACGCAGTAAGTGCTTCGCCATTTGTCTTTGAGCAGACTTTGGAGGCATGTTTGCCGGCGCATCTCACACTGCTGGGCGCTTTGTAGCAGTATCGTTCTCGTAGTCCAAATTCTTAACTGCGATGACATTGAGGGAGATCATTCAACTTTTGTGGAAGTTTTAACCGAGCAACGTTCTCTGCAGATATTTCTTAGATCGAGAATTGGTTTATTATGACATATATAGAAAACTCCAATGTCGTTCGGCTTTGGTTTTATGAACTAAGATTTTGGCTCAATAAGTGCTTCTGATAAGAGTTAGTGCAGTATAATTGACTAACAGATAATGACTAAATGATAATATAAGACAAATCAAAGAACAGGTTAAATCGGCTCAACACGTCTCCTTGATCTAGAAAATATATGCTTTACCACGCCTATTCCGCCTGGTAAAAATATTTTAACAAGACCGTCTGTCCGTATGTACGTAACATACAATGTGTCAAAAAACACTTCACACCGCATTTTACTACTTTGGCTGCAAAAATAAAAAAATAATCATCATAAATATCCATATATTTTGCATTATTTTTATACTCATTCACAAAGGGAAATGAGTATATTAGTTTTGTGCAATGTCCGTCTTTCTTTCCGCCCGTATGAACGAAAACCATTTCTTGCTTTTAAAGCTAGAGATTTGAAATACTTGAAATACTCGCGTATACTCTCATCAGATAAATTTCAAGATTTTGCCGACGCGCCCACTAGGGGCATGAGAAATCGGAAAATGCACTTTCTTGTGTTTCTTATGTGAAAAACACTACTTTTAGAAGTCCTAGAGAGTTTATATTTGTAAGGTATACTTGCATTAGCTAGCTAATAGCCGATATAACACAATAATATATTGCCACCACACATGCACATGCACATACGCACGCACGACCGCATGAGCACACGCTCTGCTAGCTGCGCAGTAACAGTAACGATTCAAAGTGCCTGAGTGATAGTAAATTAAATATTTAATAACTTTTTTGTTCACTTCTTAAGTTCTTAATAATATTCATATGTGGAATAATGTATTTGCAAACATGTGACGAAGAGGGTATCCAAAACCGACAAAATATTTGTATTTACTATCTACACAGTACATTTTTTAATTTTAATGGTATACAGAACTTTACAAGTTAACGAAATGAATCGATAATAAGGAAACGGGATTAATCAGAACCTGAGAACCTAACTTGGACTTGAAATTTTTAATGGTTTCTATATAGCAAAAAGTATAAATATTCTTGATCAGGTTGACAAGCTGAGTCGATATACATATGTATGTAGCCCTGTCCGTTTGTCCGTCCATCTCGTAACGACAAAAGCTAGAGAAATTCGACATGTATACTCGTGTATACCACACGCAGTACGTGTTTGTTTTTTGATTTTATGGTATTTTCGATTTAGTTTTTCGATCCTCTCTCATTATTACGTTACATATATAAAGTAAGCATAGCATAGATATAATTTAAGTAAAGTCAATTTAATATATAGATAAAATGTCGAATAATTAATTAAAATATATTCAGTTTTTAAACAAAACGTTTATTCCTAAACGCACGTGGTAGCAGCAGCAGAAGCATCTTGAAAATTCTAAGAATTCATAAACAAAGTTAAATTGAGGATGAACTGGTAGCTCAGTAGAAAAGTAGTAACTTTACTTAAGAATTCGCTATTCGCTATTTACTCAAGTAGTGCAACGGTGGTGTTGGTAGAAGCGGCGCTCAGTGGCACGGTACCCCAGGTTCAACATCTCTAGGCCGTCGTCAAGAGTTTTTTCAACTTATTTATTTTTTATATTTTTAAATTTAATTTTAAATAGTTTAATTCTATAAAAACTGTAAAGTGCATTAAAAATTGCGATTAGACGAGGTTCATTACAATTTCTAGTCAGGTACCTTCGACTAGTGATTCATTACTTAGTTTTTATACCCTGAACCCATTAAAAATGTGTAATCAGGGTAATCAGGTTTTGTTGAGGCCCAAATGTATGTAACAAGCACAAGGAGGCGTGGCAGACCCCATAAAGTATATATACAAGCCGAGTCGATTGAGCGCTGTCCGTCTGTCCGTATGTGTGAACGCGTGGATCTCAGAATCTATAATAGCTAGAGACTGCAGCCCAAATGTATGTAGTAGGCAGAAGGAGGCGTGGCAGACCCCATAAAGTATATATATTCTTGATCACGACGACAAGCCGTATCGATTGAGCCTTGTCCGTCTGTTTGTCTGTCCGTCTGTCCGTCTATCCGTATGTTTGAACGCGTGGATCTCAGAACCTATAATAGCTAGAGACTTGAACTTTTTTTATAAATTCGTGTATATCACGCGCAGGTCGAGTTTGTTTTAGAAATTCGATAACTCTTCTCGTTCTTTTTTTATCGATTAAAAACGAAATCGATTTTCAGTTTTAAAATTATATCTTCTATATCTTGATAGTTAAAGACTCCAAATCTTGTATTTAGCTTAATGGGACTTTTATATAATTTTGAGTTTTGTTAAATTTTGGATGCCACGCCCCCTTCGCCCAAATTTTCAATTAACTTATTTCAAATATTAGAGACTTGTGCTCTGGCAAATACACGCATATGAATGATATAATTACGCTGCGCAAGTTTGATTAAGAATGTCGGTTTTACAAAAAAAGTAATCAAGCATTTAATTTCCCATAACATGGACATATTGGCACAGCGCAGTCGCTGAGTGAACTGCACAGTTAGCAGAGCGTATGCGTGTGCCTGTGTATGTATTCGTTGCTTGCAATATACACACATATGTATGTACGTATGTATGTATATGTAAAATAAGTATAACATAGATATAATTTAAATAAAGTCAATATAATATATAGATGAATTCTATTATGTTATTAAACAAAACGTTTACCAAACGGTTACGTACACACGCACGTGCTAACAACAGCAGAAGCATTTAGAATTTTCTAAGAATTCATAACAACAACAAAGATAAATTGGGGATGAATTCAGTTCAGTAGCTCAATAGCTTTACTTAGGAATTCGCACTCATGTAGTGCAACTGCGGTGTTGGTAGGAGCGCCGATCGCCGACATGAAGACCCGGGTTCGATTCTCTAAGCTGCAGTCGAAATTTTTTTTTATGCACGTTACTTTTTATACCCTGAACCCATTACAAATGGGTAATCAGGGTATAATGGTTTTGTTGCAGCCCAAATGTATGTAACAGGCAGAAGGAGGCGTGGCAGACCCCATAAAGTATATATATTCTTGATCAGGACGACAAGCCGAGTCGATTGAGCCCTGTCCGTCTGTCTGTCTGTCCGTCTGTCCGTCCGTCCGTCTGTCCGTCTGTCCGTATGTTTGAACGCGTGGATGTCAGAACCTATAATAGCTAGAGACTTGAACTTTTTTTTATAGATTCGTGTATATCACGCGCAGGTCGAGTTTGTTTTAGAAATTCGATAACTCTTCTCGTTCTTTTTTTATCGATTAAAAACGTAATCGATTTTCAGTTTTAAAATAATATCTTCTATATCTTGATAGTTAGAGACTCCAAATCTTGTATTTAGCTTAATGGGACTTTTATAGAATTTTGATTTTTGTTAAATTTTGGATGCCACGCCCCCTTCGCCCAAATTTTCAAATCACCAATTGAAATACTACAGACTTGTGCTTTTGCACATGCACACATATGAATGATATAATTATGCTGCGCAAGTTTGATTAAGAAAGTCGATCTACAAAAAAAGTTATTAAGCATTTAGTTTCCCATAACACGCACATATTGGCGCAGCGAAGTCGCTGAGTAAACTGCGCAGTTAGCAGAGCGTATGCGTGTGCGTGTGTATGTATGCGTTGCTTGCAATATACATACATACATATGTATGTACACATGTACATACTGTATATATTTACATATACATAAAATAAGAGTAACATTGATATAACTTAAATAAAGTCAATATAATATACATATGAATAGATGAAATGCATAATGTTATTAAACGAAACGTTTACCAAACGTTTACGTACACACACACGCGCGTGGCAACAGCAAGCAAGAAGCTCTAGAAAATTCGAAGAATTCATAACAACAACAACAAAGACAAATTGTGGATGAATTTTAAGCAGAAGTTCAGCAGCTCAGTAGCTCAATAACTGTACTTAGGAATTCGCTATCTCACTCTTATGTACTGCAACGGCTGTGTTGGTAGAAGCGATGATCGTCGACATAAAGTCTCGGGTTCGATTCTCTAAGCTGACGTCAAGTTTATGCAAGTTACTTAGTCTTTTTTTTTTTTTAATTTTTTAATTTAATTTAAAATTATATATAAACTTTGAAGTGCTTTTAAAGCCGCCGATAGGCGGGGTTCAGGGTATTTCCTAGTCGGACACCTCCGACTAGAGTTTCCTTACTTGTTTATAAATGTAATTTAAAATTATATAGTTCTATGAAAACTCAAAAGTGCATTTCAAATCGCCGATAGGCGGGGTTTAGGGTATTTCCTAGTCGGGAACCATTATTACATTTATTATTACATTTATAATATTTAAGAAATCAATTAAAATGGTAAAAGGTCAAAAAGTCAATAAATTGTGAGTTTATAGGTCAAGAAGAGTATTTTTTTCTATTGTTCACGCCCCCAGTGGTTGTGGGGATATAAATTTTTGGCCGATCTTTATCTGATCGTGACAATTACTCACGTACTACGTGTCGTTCTAGCTCCCGATTTGCTACGAATCTAATGGGCGCATATACATCCGCCTTTGAACTTGGGATGCCAATACGAGTATATGTACATTCCAAATATTAACCCCCTCTCTTTCAGAGATACAGGAAAATACATTTTTCAATTTGACTCGCTACTAGTGGGCGTATCGGAAAAATCTTGACACTGTATCTGACGAGGGTATACACGAGTATATATTCCAAATTTCAAGTCTCTAGCTTCTCTAGCATAGAAATTGTTAGCGTTCATACGGACAGACGGCCGGGCGGATATTGCATAAAACCAATATACTCATTTCCCTTTGTGAATGAGTTTAATTACCCTGACAACCCATATTAAACAACTATAATACACAACAAAAAACTAAACCTACTTTAAACAATTAAAAAGCTATTCTACAAAACAGAGCTGCGGTGCTTTCGCTTTTAACATTGAATACTTAAATTTAAATTTTACCTGCTTACAACATATTTCGTCCTGTTTCTTCTAGAATATAACATACAACTTATCCATAAATTTTGTATTCTCTTATTATAGGGAGAATCGAACGAAGCAAGAATAGCAGTAGCTAATCAACGAGCCCACCAGCTTTTAAAATAAGCCAATTTTAAAATGCGAGCATGTATATACCAAAAATTGTTTATCATTGTTATATAAATATTAGTATCGCGTAACTACTCAGTGCTCCAACAGCTGTAAATAATATGAACAAATTATATAAATCGTGTTTATTACTCTCAATACATTATCAAGCAATGTTTCTAAATTAAATAAAAACCATGAACATGCACTTAAAATCTAAATATGTTAACCAATAATCCATTTCATATTCAAGTGAATATATTATATCTATATATTTTTTTCTTTATAAAATAAAAATTCTGTTGTGTATTTAAGAACATTATTTTATATTAAATGGATTATACAAAATCAATATGTAACTTTTGTTTTATAATAATAATAATATTAAATTAGTAAAACTATTAGCGCTCATTTGAATCCAAAAGTTTCTTTATTGCCAATTTGTTTCGTAAAATAGTTTCTAATGTGTATTTGATTTTTTTAAAAATTCGAAGAAACAATATTAAATAATTAATATAAAATTAAATGCACAATTAAATAAAAATAATATTAATATTTTTTAAATATATCTGTCCAAGATTGAAATTACATTTCTTTAGATATTATAAGAATTGAAATAATATGTTTTCTGGGAAAAATGAGAAAATGTTTTTTTGTAGTCGAAAAATATTTCCTTCTAATGCACACAGTTATAATTTATACAAAAATTGTAGGTAGTTATTTATAAGGATTATTGTAGAATACTTTTACGAGAATATATTATTCAACTACAGAATCCTTGTACCAAAACGAACACCAAAGAGCCGACAGATTAATGTGACCTATAAATTGGACAAAGGAGTAAACGAACTACTAATATTCCTTGATGATTGAAAGTAATTATATTTTAATAGTTTTAAATTTCACAATTATTTTTGTACGTGTTATTTGATAATTTATAAGAAAAAAAATTTAATTTATATATGCAGTCTACGAATTAGAAATGTAAAAGTCATGTAAAGCATCTATTTTTCACTATTTAACATAGGCATTTATCAAGCTGAAGATGTAAGTTTTTTAGCCCTTCGAAATATATTTTAATTCAAATTAATAACGTGATGAACATTAGATTTGTTAACATTTTTTGCTCACTACAAAATGTTATAAAATTCATCCAACAACCTAATAATATATTCAAAATTGAAATAAATTATCGTTCAAGCAAAACTTTTGTTTTTTTTTTTTATAATTTTTGTTCATAAGTTTCATTACTGTGCGACCTAAGTTTCTGTTATAGAGAATACTTTTTGTGCTCTATTATCTATCTATCTAAGAACCATCAACCAAAATATTTAACAACAAATTAAAATCGTAAGTATAATGAAAAATGGGCTCTATACACTAGCCCATTGAAAATTGGAAATCAGTGTGTAATTGTTGTCTTAAAATATATGTAAAATGCAGAAGTAGGCTTGCCAAACCCCATAAAATACAAACATTCTTGATCTTGATTTTGTACTGTCAATCCGTCCGTCAGTCAGATGTACAGCACATGCATTTTCATTTTGTTTAAGAAAATCCATAACTTTTCTTTTTTTTTTTTTTGTAATATCTATAAAAACAACAATCGAAATTCACTTATTATTCACTTATCTACGTCTTTAAAGCTAGAGCCACCAAATTTAGTTTTATGTATTTTTTTCTATAATTTATGTAATGTATATTTTTTGGATACCGGTTATACATTTAATAACATTTTAAAAATTAAATGTAAGTTGCGAACATTGCTCGCAAATAACAGTTGAGTGTTGAGTGCAACTTGCAAATAAAGTCAATGAAAGAGATCAAATATTTACTTAATTGTCAAACTTACTATTTGCTATGGTGTACATAATCAATACAACGGAGATCTTTTAGATAGTGACTTACCTTAGCCGCTGTAGACTTCACGGCGTTCTACCATATCTGAAGATAAATTTATAGAATTCTTCGACAACCACGAAAACTGCGATTTTGTCTAGTGCCTTCTGAACGGAAACGGGTATATAATTTCCTATATAGTTTTCTTACTTGTTCTGTAGGAGGACTTTCTTAATAAAACTACCAGAGCTTGATATTTGCATTCGTATGTGTGTATTTGCCAAAACATAAGCCTCTGGTATTTCCGAAATCGAAAAATTATTAAATCTGTATATAATTACACTGAACTACACAGTTTTTTTTCTTACTATATTTACAATATTTACATTTTTATTTACATATTTGTTACTATTTGTTACATAACAACTTATACTTTAGTGGCGGATAAAGTTCAAAATTTAAAAGGTCCTGTGGGGCAGGTCATTTGGGTGAACTCTCTTGAGTCTCCTTCTCATCCTGACTCCGCGGATGCGTCGCCTTCTTAGAAGCCTTCCCGTCAATTGATTAGGGTGATTGATCACATCTCCGATCCTCGGTACATAGCGATGTCGCTGTTGCGTATGTACCATGCTGCACCAGAAATCCTACGTAGGATTTGGGACTGCACAACACGTATTTTGTTGAAGTGCGACTTTGCAGACTTAGCAGGCCGTATACGTGAATGTCATATCTCCAGATGGGTGCCAGGATGACTTTGTATAAGCGTCTTGTTGGTTAGCGACAGTTTATTACTGGCATTTAGAAGCCAAGCCATACTTCTCGCCCTTGCCCTGAGACGCTTTACTGTTTGCGTCATATTTCGCTGGAAATGTAGCCGTTTGTCCAGTGTGATTCCAAGGTATTTGTGAGCTTCCTTCTGGACTAAGAGTTGACCCTGTAGGAATACCCCAGGAGAGGTTTGTGCTCTAAGAGTGTATGTGACTTCTACACACGTAGTAGAATTTATGGCTATATTCAGACAGACGGACAGGGCTCAATCGACTCGGCTTGTCGTCCTGATCAAGAATATATATACTTTATGGGGTCTGCCACGCCTCCTTCTGCCTGTTACATACATTTGGGCTGCAACAAAACCATTATACCCTGATTACCCATTTTTAATGGGTTCAGGGTATAAAAAAGCAACGCAGAAAATCAAGAATAGAAAGAAACAAATAATATCGGAAAAGAGTGAGAAAATAAAAACCCTAAAAAAGCCAAGGCAGCAAAAAGCAAGAGATAAACTAAAAACAAAAAGCAATTGCAACAAGTGCAAAGAATAAAAAAAAAAGCAACACATAAAATCAAGAATAGAATTCAGC